>JAMPIV010019742.1:0-503632 GCA_024509875.1 Oreohelix idahoensis | reverse complement strand
AATTCAGTTAACGGTGCACATATGGAATTAAAGTTTTTGATATACTTCTGGTAGAAACCACATAATGTGACAAAGGATCTCACGTCCTTCTTGGTTTGTGGTCTCGGGGCTTTCTGTAGTTTCTCTAAATTCTTTGGGTCAGGGGTCATGTTTCCCTGATAAACTGTGTGTCCCAAAAATTCCAATTCTTTACATCCAACGCAACATTTGGTTGGTCGGGCTGTTAAATTTGCCTCCCTAAGTCGATCAAACAGCATGTTCAGAGAGTCAATGTGTTCCTCAAATGTTTCTGTTGCTATAAGGATATCATCCATAAAATTTGTTATACAGGGATTATTCAGAGGATCCAATAATTTTCTCATCATTCTAGAGAAGGACACTAGGCGCATTCTTCAATCCAAATGGCAATCTATTAAACTCATAGTGTCCTTCTGAGGTACTAAAAGCTAGGTATGGTCTAACCTCAGGCTTTACTGGAATCTGATAGTATCCTTTACTCAGATCCACTTTTGAGAAATATTTAGCTTTATTTAGTCTGGCAAACAGCTGATTTGTATCCGGCAATGGATCCACCTGTCCTTCTGTAATAGCATTCAGTCTCCTGTAATCTATACAGAGTCTATGTTCTCCAGAGGGCTTCCTTAAGAGTACAACACCGGAACTATACGAAGACTCACTGTGCGAAATAATTCCTTCCTTCAATAGATAGTCTATCTCTTCCTTCAAAGCTTTTTCCTTAGCAAACGGAATCGAATATGGTTTCATACAGACAGGTGTGGAGTCTATGAGTTTCATATCATATTCCAATAGGTTTGTATGCCCTGGTCGGTCTGTTAACACCTCTGCATGATTATTTAGAACCTGTTGCACTCTCTCTTTCTGAGTTTTCGTTAAATGTGTACTGATTTTCACCTGTGCTGCTGTCTCACAGGGGTGTAATGGATATTCAAATGATGAAAGTGGTTCCTTTTTCATCTCCATGGCGATGGACAAGGTCAACAAGTGTGTCTCTTCCTGATGTTCTCTTTCCAAATATTTCTTCAGGAGATTCACATGATAGATTTTTTCTTTCCCCTTCTTATCTATCTTATAATTTGTTCTAGACACCTTCTCTAGAACTGTATATGGACCCTGCCATCCAATTTGTAACTTATTCTGACTCCCGGGCAAAAGAAGCAGTACTTTCTCTCCCACAGCCAAATTTCTGTCTTTCGCCTTCCTGTTATAATAGGCAGCATGTTTCTTCCTGGCTTGTTTCAAATTTTCATTGGCAAGTTTCCAGCCAGTTTTTAACCGAGTGGTCAGCTCATTCACATATTGGTATGAAGATGTAATGTTTTCCTCTGCCTTTTCATCAGTCCACGTTCTTAACAAAGCTACATATGGACCTTTAATTGTGTGGACCTATTTGTCCATGCACCGGTATGGTCTCTTCCACTTGAAGCTTTATAGTGATGATTTTTCCTCCCAGAATTATCATTCACAAAACGACCGCTACCAATTTTTCTTTTGGGGCTGTCTCCCCTCTTAAAATTCTTGATGAGAGATTTCCTCTCTACATCCTCTTCCTCCAGTTTGTTTAAGTCCGATTGAGGGATTTTCGGCTTATCCTGGGTAAGACATCTTTTTGCACTCTCCGCATAGTGGCCATTGTAAAACAGTTAAGTGAAGCTTGTCCGTGAAAAGGGGCTTCCCATTCCATTTGGTCCACTTTATCAAATCTATTTTTCTTTTTATTATCAGGCCTAATTTTGCCCCCGGGGCGTGTCCAGGTCCTGATCCATGTTCCCACTTGTGGGTGTTCCCTCATGTGCTATGCTACACCTTTCTACAAAATTCTCAATGTCCCATCTTGCTTTGGGCCAATAATAATTGTGAGCCACCTTTTGAATGATGGTACCTATCTTCTCATGGTCCCCATCTGGTTTCACATGTAGGCTCCTTATTAATTCTGTCCTGTATCTTTTTGGAAGAACCAGCTGTCCGTGACCATTGGATCTAGCTCCAGTCTTCCTATACATCAACTTGTTTTTCATGTAAAAATCTCCCTTGCCTGGAGTTGTATGACAAGTTGACAATTTTCTGAAACAAGGCTTGAGTGTTTTATCCCCAGCCTGTGCCTTCCTCATCTCTTCTGGAGTGGTATCTAACATAATATCCTCCTCCTGTCTTGAGGTCGACCTGACCTGAAGGGTTGCCATATACACAGGTTTCCTTCTGCAACGGTCAGTGTCATGATTGTCCATCTGACAATTCTTACACCACCTTTTTCCTTGGTTGAAAGATTTTCTTTCATCATATTTCCTTTCATCGAATTGTGGGAATTTATTTTTATTGTCATACCGTGGCCTATCAAATTGGTGCTTACCTTTATTTTGATCCCTAGGATCAAATTTATTAAAGTTCTGTGGTGCCCTAAAGTTATCCACCTGTTTCTTTTTATTACCTGTTACCTCTGCTTGAGCTGCTTGATACCTTTCAGCAACATTTAGCAACTCACCCAGCCTCTCTGCACCTTGTTCCATGAGAAACTTTCTCAGGTCTGGAGCCATGGACTCTCTTAGTTGCTCTATAAGGACCATTTCCTTAAGATCTTGGGTTTTCCCCAGAGAAGTCCATTTCTCCAAGTATGTCTCTATGCGTGCAGAGAACTGGTGATAGGTTTCACCTGACAGTAGTTTAGCATTCCTAAATTTTTTCCTGTAAAACTCTGCATTCTTTTCATACCTTAACAAAAGAGCCTGCTTTAGCATGTCATAATTTTCCTGATCACCTCTGCTCATTTTTGCAAAAACTTCATAAGCTGCCCCACGAAGTCCCTGAGATAACTTTAAGCTCCACCTTTCTCTCTCTAACCCATACGTGGTAGCTAATAGTTCGTACCTATTTATATAGCTCTCAATATCATCGTCTTTCTCAACAAAATGATCTAAATGAAAGTTCATAGCTGAGATTGAGGCTCCTTGAGTAACCGTAGCATCAGAGGCAAAGGGACTGGCACCATTTTCAGGAGCATGGCCTTGAAACTCAAACTCCCTTAGTCGTAACTCATGTTCCCTTTGTAATCTCTTCTCCTCCTTTTCCGCTTCCCTTTCCGCAGCTAATTTCTCCTCTTCTCTTTCTCTTTCTGCAGCTAATTTCTTCTCTTCTCTTTCTGCAGCTAATCTTTTTCTTCTCTTTCCTGCAGCTGCTTCCAATTTCTTAGCCTCAGCCTCAATCTGCAACCTCTTAGTCTCAGCCTCAGCTTCTCAACCTCTTAGTCTCAGCCTCAGCTTCAAATTGTAACTTCTTAATTTCCCTTTCAGCCTCTAACCTTCTTTCGGCTTCTTTTTCTAATCTTCTTTCTTCGCGTTCAATAAATTTGTCACATTCCGTTGTGACATAGGCAACCATAACTTGCCCATCTAATCCTAACTCTTTTGCAGTCTGAACCGCAGCAGATCGAAATTTGGCCAGGTCCGCCATTGTCTATCAGGTAAATTTATATAATGTCTAACCAACAATTCAATTTCTAACTATATATCTAATGGACAACACAGGCACCGTGAGCTCAACCTTATTTAATTCCACCCAAGGATACCTTTTAATTCTTATATTCCCTGAAGTGAATTACCCCCAATATTTTTAATAGTTAAAGATTCAAAATCCCGGACGAGCCCCCAATATATGTGGTGAAGTGGGATGTTATAAATACTTATAGGGAACTTAGTGTACTGACTGAGATCAGCTGTGAAGGTATCTATATCTATTAAGAGTAGTGTATTATAGATAACCTTACTTGCTACCACATATCTATATATCTCAGTCAGAATTATTCTGGAATAGTGTGATGCTACGTTATGTGTCTAGGGTATGAGTATGGTGAAGTGTAAGTCACAACAAAAGACAGATAAACAATTTAATTTAATCCACTACTCTTGACAACACTGTGACACTCACATACATATAACACTCTATGAGAATATCTTAAAGGAGTCACTGATAACTTTCAAATAACAATATGTATTCATTACTAGCATGAATGAATATGTGTCCTGATTCAACTACAAGGGAACCAGGAATCACAATCAATTTAAATTACAAGTTATGTACAGAATGTATTTAATATGAATATTGTAGTGACATATATTATTATTACAAATGTTCTATGTGTGTCAGTTGTGTAGTAGTAAAATGAGGTAATACTGGTTTTGTTTTGTTCAAGCTCTGTTGGTATTTGTCATCATGACTTCAATAGTTTGTCTTTAGGGACCAGTATTGGAGATGTTCACAGTTCCTGATTTTAAGACAAGTAAATTCCCCTCTTAATGTTAATTTTAAAAAGTCAGTTCAAGATGAGGGGACATAATGTTGAGCTCAGCTGGCCAACTCGCTTATCTGGCGTGATGGCGGCAGGAAAGGACTCCTCTGCTCGAATTCTCCTCTGGGCTCAGGAGACACCTCACTGATAGCTAAAAAGACCAAGGAGTATGCTGTCCGACTCTGGATTCAGCAAATCTCTGACCAGATGCTGCTCAGTACCATCAAGACCACTGTCCCTGAAATCAAGAAGGATGTACCTTCTACTTCATAACTAATTTATATTCTCTTTTACACTGATCACAATACAGCACAAACATTGCGTTCAGAGCGTTAGGCCAACAGTCAGCTTCATCTGAAATACTTTATACCAGCATTACCATCCTTAATGGTCACTACGCCTCTGCACTTCCAGCATTATTTCTTTCTAGTCAATCATCCAGGTGTCAGTGTACTGTTTGGCCATTCCATGCCGTTTTACTTCTCTCCGACACCCTCTGTTCAGGCTGGAGCATTTTAGGCTTTACCTCACGTTTGCCACTGAACTACACATATATATATACAGGCATAAATCAACAATTCACATTCAATTTTCATTAAAAGATATTAAATGGTTCAAGCTTACCACAATTCATACGAATAACACAGATACGTTGATTAGCAATGAATTCTGGCACAAACTGGCACAAATTTCCTTCTGCTTATCTTCCAGGCTTTTATTTAGCCAAATATATGTTGGCTTCAACGCACTGATGCTTTATCAAGCTATTTTAAACAAGTGGTCTCGAACTAACGCTCCCAAGTGTGTATATCAGCGAGACTGGCCAATGAGCCACGTTTCGACAAGTGTTTGAAAAAAATGTTACCTTTCCCCGTTTCCCCTAACAACCAAGATAGTATTTATAGCCCGACCAATCGTGGTTAGGCTTTCATTTGTTGCGCTCCAATCAATTTGGAGTTTACATGGTAGGCTATTTCTGTAACGTAAATTTTTTTCAAACACGTTAAAAAAAAATCTTATGAGCAGAAATGATTTTATGCTGTCAGGCACCCCCAATATTTTATTTTGGGTATAATTTATTAATTCCTGGACTATTTGCGTAACGTTTTACATATTATTTGTCAGCAAGCCCTAAGGAACCCAAAAATACTAATTTAAAGGAGCTACGTGGCTGCGTTCAAAATATGCAATTTCTTCTACCTCCTGTTCCGAAGATGTGCTGTCTGGGTACTGTTATGTGTTCAAACGTAAACCCATCTATTGTTATCTTTTCTAATAAGAGTCTGTTATGATTTATAAACCTAACTCTGGGAAAGGGTAGTGTATTTTATCACTGTCCGTCTGAAAAAGTTAGTGCTTGTAGACTTACACGCGTGATGCCAGCATTTGTATATCGCGCGTCGCGTGTTGCATGCGTTCCTGATTTTCAGCCCTCCCCTCTCGCTATCCTTTTGTCCATCTGTTCGTTCGTTTTGGTAACGTAATATAATTAATGTTAGGATTAATTTAGGTCATTACGCATGGCCTCTCAATGTTTTTTCCAAGAAATACAGCACACGTTTCATTGAAGAAGGCGGGTAATAATACAGTAAGCTTTACTATCAACGTGAAAGCGTTACAATTTGCAGACGAAGCAGAAAACAAGGGGGATTTCGAGTACATTCTTTGTGACAGCACTGTCATTTTACCATTGCTCTTCTCTTTATTAACTTTATTTGTTAGGCTTCATATTTACCTAATAATTTATATCTTTCATCATTCAAAAACTGAAAACCAGAATCATTATCATTCTTCTAGCCACATGTGTGCATCATCTTTGTCACAGTCCGAAAATCCGAGCATTGCTTGAAACAGTTCCACAACTTCATTTATACAATCATCATTTGTGTCCACTGCAGTAGTTTCATTTCCTCCTTTTTTCCCAAGCAATCTACTCCAAGCCTTGTTGAGATTATCTTGTGACAGGGTGGTCCAAGCATCAGCTAACATATAGCAGCAGTCTTTGAGATTAAGCTTTTTGGAAAACGCCACCACACTTTCTTCATCTTCAGCCAACAATAAACGACGCAGGACTTCCTTCTTGTACATCTTTTTAAGCTTTGCTATAACACCCTGATCCATTTGTTGAATCAGTGCTGTTACATTAAGAGGCAGAAAAATTACTTTAAAATTGTGCAATCAACTGCATTCAATGTATCCGTCTCTGGATGAGATGCTGCCTTGGCCAGTAGAAGAATTAAGTTTCCAGTCTTCTTGTCTTGTTCTCTCATCCTCTTCCCAGTTGGGATGAACTGATTTGTTTACCAATCAAGAACTATTTCACTATTCATCCAAGCACTCTTCTGTGCTTTGCAGCACAATGGGAGAGTGGGGGGGGATGTCACATTCTTTAAACAACGTGGTTTTTTGGCTTTGCCGAATCATTAGCACCGGTAAACGATGACTTCCACTGGCATTCGCGGCTACCAAAATTGTTACTCTCTCTTTGCACTTTTTAAACCCAGGGGCAGCTGCTTCGCGCTGAGATGCAAGTGATTTTTTGAGGCAATGATTTCCAGTATAAGCCAGTCTCATCGGGCATTGTACACATCATCGAGTGAATAACCTTCTTCCAAAAAAGCCAAGAAAATGTTTCTTTAAAAATTTTCAGCGGCAGTTGCATCGCTAGATAAAGATTCCCCTTGAATCTCCAATTCTCGTATGCCATGACGAGATTTAAAGTTTCTTAACCAGCCATGGCTAGCCTTAAAGTCAGGCGGACAGTCAGTTGATTGTTGAACTGAAGTGCCATTTTCACACAATAGAGAGCCAGAGAAAGGTTCCCCTTTGCTTCTTCTTTGCACAAACCATATATATACAACGCCTATTCAAATTTCAAATCTTTCGCATTTCTCGTGGTTTTTACGTACGTTTTCTTCGACCCATTTTCCACTATCCAATTTCGATGCAAAACTCATAATTTTTATCCTTGTTACTTTTGATGTTAGAGACGGTAACTTTCCCAACATTGAAAATCCTCGCACATGAAAGACACAGTTTCACCTTTTCCTAGTTGAACTGTCTGTTTTAGCCAGAGCTCTGCCTAGGTAACGCACACGTTACACTGGATTGGTAAAACCAGATATTAAACTGACTTTATGATCTAACTGACATCCTGTGCGTAAGCGACCGACCATTAGTCCCATACCCATCCTCTACAAATTGTTCGCGACACATGTGAAGCTTGCCGCATCAAAAGATTCAGAAAATGTAGTCTAACGTGACACTGGTGGCGTCTGTATTTTTTTTTCTCTGGAAAAAGTGTTCGGATAATTGGATGTTCGGATATAATTGGGGTTCGGATAAATGGAGTTCTACTGTATGTATATTCAATGATCGTAATTTCCAAATGTTAGATAATCTATTGAAGGCGCTAGCTGCCAAAGCAATTCTAGTATGGATTTCTCTTGTTGTGTCACCATCCCGAGTCATTTTACTGCCTAAATAATTGAAACTTTCAACTTTCTGTAGTTTTTCCCCGTTCAAGATGATATTAAAGGTCTCGTTAGAAAAGTTCATAACTTTAGTTTTAGAGGCATTTATTTGGAGACCTATTTTAACCGAAAGATGACACAAATTATTTACTGCTTCTTGGGATTGTCTGGGTGTTGAACTTAAGAATGCTACATCATCTGCGAAATCCAGGTCCCCCAGGAATTTTCCATTTGTCCATTTTATACCTAATTGTTCATTGTGGGTATAGTTTCTCATAACCCAATCAATAGCTATTCCAAAAAGTAGTGGTGACATAATACAGCCAGCTTTTGGTTAAAGATTATATAAATGCTAGAAGAAATTACAGGTTAATCTATTATTAGAATGGAGATAGTGTTTTATAAATTTGTATGAGACAGTAATGAAATAGCGTGAGAGCTGTATATTAGGAAGTATATTTTTTTGTCGTTAAACATAGATTAATTATGTCTTAATTTATCTGTACGAATCCAGCTAAGCTTAGCAGAGGTTTTTTACTTTATTATTTCCTTAATTCTATAATTACTATAGCAATAATGACATAGAATCCCTAATGAAACATCCTCAAGAAATTCCTGGGGGTATCTGAGTAGACAAAGAATGACTAGAACTACTCCTCCCACAGGTATATTGTAAAAAACGACATGTGAGGTTTTGCATACGGCTGGCAACGTTATCATGTACAAGAAATTGTTACAGAGATCACTGCTGCAAGGGGTATATAAATGCTTCAGATAAATGCCTTCCTGCTAAAGGACCATTTGTAGTGACGGCTCCTTGTCCCATAAGGAAGTGAAAAAAGAAAGCAAAATGAAAGACAAATGAAATAAATTTTTGGAAAGATATCAGTCAGTGTTTTCTCTTCACAATGTATACATTTATATCTCAACCAAAGAAGAAAAAAAAAAAAAAGCCACTGCTCATATTTGTCTTCTTTTGTGTCTGCAGGTAATGTCATCTACAGATGATCAAGGTAAGAATGAATAAAAATGTGCATACTGCACAAGAAAGAAGTATAATATTTTTTCCTGTAGTCTGATTACAAAATCTTGTTTTATTCTTTATGCTTAAATGTGTGTTTGTAAGAAAAACAATGTGTTTAAAAAAAATCTTGTTGAAACAAACAATTTCCAGTGACAAAACTGAAACAAGAGATGGGACCCAAAGATGCTGCAATAGTCGAATGCCCAGTCAGGGACCCATAGCTTGACTGCTTGCATCAGGATCAGTTGAACCACGAGCTGATCAAGACCCTACTCCACCTCCACGTGGTGGTCCTGGAAAACATATTGCATCACTGTAGTCCCAATGGCTGACCGAGTAGGATCGCAGTGGGAAGGCAAACCCAGTCCCTAAAAAATGCCGTGCTAAAGTCGGATGTGTCGACCGAAAGGTGCAGATATCACAGCTTAGGCGTAAACAGACACAACGCAACCACCGTCCTTTTCAGGGCGAACGAAGGAAGAAGAAGAAGAAACAAGAGATAAGAAGGTGCTGGCAAGGATAGGACACCAACTGAGAAAGTCTGTTAATTGCACGACAAGGTCAGTCCGTATTCTGGAATATCCAGGTAACAGAGGTGGATGGAGAACAAAACAGACATAGAGAAGAAAACTTAGAGACAGAAAGGAGAGGTATGAGGAAGACCTGGAATGACCTTGACCAGACTGCATGGAACAGGAGGACTTGGTATACTTTTGTTGAAGGCATATGCCCCATTGGGAAGATGAAACATTACGTTCAGTCAATACTGTTTAGCTCCTCAAGGAGCATAGGCTGTCAGCTAGGCACATACCAAGTCAACCAGTCCCATGCCATCAGCTCAAAACCTTTTCAGGTATTCCTCATTATTTTCTCTTCTGTCTCCAGTTCTCTTCTCCATGTGTTTTTTTTGGTCTACCTCTGCCTCTCTTACCCTGGGGATTCCCAAAAATAACATTTGAGGGTGCATGTTTTTCTGTATGGACAAAAGAAAATATGGTGTTTATACTGGAAACTCAAGATGACAAGAAAAAGGAGAAGACCCAAAAAACCCCACAGAACTGGAGACAGACGTAAGGATAAAGAAAGGGTAGAAGAAACTTGAACAAATAGTGCAAGATAGCAGGGCTTGACTTCAACTAGTTGTAAGCTTATGCATCGCTGACGGCTGAATGGCAAAGAAGAGTTGACAATTATTTCACTTAATTCTCAGTTAGATCTGAAAAATGCATTGTTTAGTTAAACATTAAGTGCACAGAGAAAAGACCTGTTAATACTTGGAGGTAATTTTTTGTTGTACCAATAAACGCCATTAGGCGTAACGGAACAACAATTAGTTTCTTGTTGCCCTAAGACGCCTCTAGGCGTATTGGCTACGGACTGCTTTGTTGGTCAGTGGCTAAGGACGGAAGAAGAAGAAGAATACTTGGAGGTCATAGACTTGAGGCAATGAATGAAAATGGAGAATTATTCACAAACATCTCTGCTTCAAATCAACTGGCTTAATTAGATATTTAAATTTCCATATTAAAGATACATCAAGCAAGCAACATTGTCCACAGGACAGAAGATCAGATTGATCATATGCATAAACAAGAAGTTTAGATCATCATTACAAGACATAAAAGTACATAGAGGAGCAGATGTGGTCATCTATCTCTCATACCTGGGGGATTCCAGAACAAGGACTGCCTTATAATGCTATCAGCAGGTTTCCTCAGTGTGTGACCTTTCCATCACCACCATCTTCTTCTTATCTCCTGTTCCACTGGCACCTGTCTAGCATTCTCTATTTCCCAGTACTTCTCTGTATGTCTCATTCATTATATTTTTTTTATCCATTGCCAGTGATCTCCTGTAATTGCTACATCTTCTAGCTATGTAAGCACTTGGTATTTGGGAGATATTGCAACCATGAATTTGTCTCTTGATTTCTTAGATATTGTCATGAACAGTTTGTGGTATGAATGACAGGAATCAATGCTCAATAAGGAGCCTGGTTTATTTGCCTGTTATGTGTGAGTAAAAATTAAGTCTTATTGGATTTACATATGTTATTGCTGACTGGAGAATAGTGTTGTTAGTATCACATATGGACAGGATGTTTGGATTTACATATGTCATTGCTGGCTGGAGAATAGTGTTGTTAGTATCACATGTGGATTGGATGTTTGGATTTACATGTCATTGCTGGCTGGAGAATAGTGTTGTTAGTATCACATATGGACAGGATGTTTGGATTTACATATGTCATTGCTGGCTGGAGAATAAGTGTTGTTAGTATCACATGTGGATTGCATGTTTGGATTTACATATGTTATTGCTGACTGGAGAATAGTGTTGTTAGTATCACATATGGACAGGATGTTTGGATTTACATATGTCATTGCTGGCTGGAGAATAGTGTTGTTAGTATCACATGTAGATGGGGTGTTTGGATTTACGTATATTATTGCTAACTGGAGAATAGTGTTGTTAGTATCACATATGGATAGGATGTTTTGATTTACATATGTTATTGTTAACTGGAGAATAGTGTTGTTTGGTATCACGTGTAGATTGGATGCTTTCATATGTTATTGCTAACTGAAGAAGTTATTAGTATCAAGTGTGGATAGGATATTTTCTAAAAAGACATGACTGAGTAGTGGTCAGAGGTGAAAAGTCGAATGACAATGTCAGTTAAATGAGACTTTAGGTATGAGCATGATCTGTTCTGATGGAGGAATTTTGTTATGTTCAGCCATGTGTGTGTGAATAGTTGGAGCTGCTGTATTTTTGGTCTGTGACACTCCAATATCTTGAATTTATGATTTTTGCACTTATTTTTCTATGTTTTTCAGCATTTACATTAATAATTGTCTCCATCAAGAGTATCAAGTCAGTTGATAGAGACAGTAAATAGAATTCTAAAATATATAATGATGCTCCAGTGTTATGATGTCAGTAGATGTTTTCTGACAGCTCATGACAGGAGTGAGGTAATAGTTATATTACTGGATTTGTACAAGGATTTATTACCTTCAAGCTGCTTATTTCTAGCATTTGTGCCACGTTTTTGTGTTAAGAATGGAGGACATTGTATCTGAAGTTTTGGAGTTTATTGATTTATCACCTCTTCTACCAGGAGGCCTCATGCAAAGTAGTGCACAAAGGAAAACTATCAGAGCCCTTCACAGTACACAGCGTGATCAGACAGGGGTGTCTGCTATCACCAACAATTTTTCTCATGCTCATAGACTGGGTTATGAGACAAACAATAGAAGGAGAGAAAACAAGAATACAGTGGACATTCAACAACAGCTGGAGGATCTTGACTGCAGATGATTTGTGCATTCTATCACACAGACAGCAAGATATGCAGGAGAAAACAAATAGATTAGTGACAGAAGCAGCAAAGATGCGACTACATATAAATGTAAATAAAACAAAAGAAATGAGGATAAATAATAAGCAGATGGACTCGATGAAAATCAGTTGGTCAAGTTATTGAAGAAGTAGAAAGCTTTAGGTATATGGGGAGTAACATTGACAAAGGAGGGGGAACTGATGGTGACGTCTGTTCTAAGATAAATAAAGCCAGATGCGCTTTTAATGCCCTTTGACCAATATGGAACTCCTCAGCTATATCCCGAGAGAACAAAATCAGAATCTTTAAATCAAATGTGAAGTCAGTCTTGCTGTATAGCTCAGATACATGGCATGTCTCAAAGAGTATCACCTCCAACTACAGATATTTGTAAATAGATGTTTCAGACGGATCCTCTGTATAATATGGCCAGATGTAATAACAAATAAAGAGCTAAGGAAAAGATGCAGGCAACAGCCAATACAAATGGAAATTAAGGTAAGAAGGTGGGAATGGATAGGACATACACTCAGAAAAGAACAATCAAGCATAGCCAGAGGTGCCCTTGACTGGAACCTACAAGGGAAAAGAAGAGTAGGGAGGCCAAGGAGAATTTGGAGAAGAACAGTGGAAGTGGAGGCTAAGAAAATTGGAATGACTTGGGCACAGCTGAAAAAGACAGCCCAGAATAGAAATCGATGGAGAACAACTGTTTCAGCCCTATGTTCCACGGGGAACAGAAAGGAATGATGATGATAATGTTGTAACTAGCCATGTTTGTTGTAATGACTGTCTTCCTGCATTAAAATGTTGTCTTTAGCTATGAATTGTTGTATACCTTTTATGTTTCATCTTAATTTTGGCTATCAGAAGATGGTGATCTTATGCCACATTTGCTTCATGTAATTATGATGTAAACTTCTTGTTTAGTTTGATTATTTTGTCTTGTGGTCTGGTGATATCCATATTGCTTTATGTATTTTTTGGTGTGTAAACATGCTTTCTCCTGTACCCAGTTGAATAGAATCACAGATTATCTCCAGGAAATTGACCCCAGCCTGAATGTGGGAATATCTTTTGTTCAAATTATCTAAATTTCACTCTTATTGTGGGATGGACCACTGTGAGTCCTTGCACAGAAGTTGGCTGTTGTTTCCATTTTAGGAAATATTTGATGCTTGTAGGGGTTTATAGTTCAGCTGTGATCAATATAGTTCATTTTTGTCAGATATATATTAAAAACACAACTTTTAAGTTTACTGACAAAATAGCTTAAATTAAATATGAAAGCATGAGCTTTCCTTATTTCAGCTTTAATGCAAATTATGGTGTTAAACAGTCCCACTGGTATTATTTACATATTAGTTATTTGCAACAGACTGTTACTTTTAATACAATGTAATCATGGTGCCCATGTTTTAATGTTCAGATGGCAGAATATTTTTTTTTATAGCAGAGTAGATTAAATGAATGTCCTGACCAAGTTAATGTTATATGGTATACAGGATCTCTCAAAACATTTGATGCCGGTAATTTTTCTTTGACAAAGGCATCAGCTCACAAACAACTAACAATGGCAACATTGCAGAGTGTAAATGGTAAGTGTCTGCAGACATATTTTTTATTTCTCAAGGAATATAGTTTTTAATCATTTGTTAAAGGACTTTTTCTGGGTATCTTCTTGGATCCTTAGCTGCTGACAAAGCAATCAGTAACCACCACATCTAGTGATGTCTTGGAGGGCAGCAAAATACTGTTTTCACTTTGCTCAGTCTCTGGCCATCCCAACTCTGGTTCATGCCTTTTATCTCATCCTCCACAGTTCTCCACCAGGTTATGTTTGGTTTGCCTCTCTTTCGCCTTCCATATGGTGTCCATATTCTCTTGATGATGTCGAGGTCTCATCTTAGAACAAGGTCAACCCAATGCCAGCATCTAAGATCTGGGTATAGATGTAAAACGTTTGCCTTGTGGCATAAAACATGCAGTTTATATAAAAAGATTCATTTGCATTTTTTCATGTATATGTATTAAATAGGTGATGGTATTTTCAAAGCAGATACTGCAATAGCGGAATGAAGTGTTAGAGACTTCACTTATACCAGGTCTCAACTTTGTGAAATGGGGTAACCAGTTCCCTTCCTTTCTGCCTTTGCCTTCCCTACCTCAGAAGCAGAGTCAGGCATCAATGTTTTGCAGCTGGGTAGACTTGAGTATGACGTGACCTGGTTTTGAAACAAGTTCCTTTGCCTCAAGAAGGATATGTTCTTACTACATTGCCTTTCAGACGTTTAGTTCTAGATAAAGGTAGTCCGGCCATAGCTGATACTGCTGAAGGGGAGATAAGTATTAGAAACGTCACTGTCCTAGGTCCAGCTTTATGAGGTGGGTGTAACTAGATCTCTTAATCACTGCCTTTGCCTTCAGTAACTGAAGAGCAGAGTCAACTGTCGTGGAACGACTTCTCACCGATTCTTTTCTTCTGTCTATTATTTTATATCTCTACTAAAATCTCTATCGTGAGATTGAAAAACTTTATTCCCTTCAGTTGACTTTTTCATTCTTATAATGAAAGAGTCTCTCTCTCTCTTTAACAGTATTTTACTAGCTCAGGATTCTCGGTCCAAGGTAATAAATTATTCACTTCGCCAGCAAAAGTCGAAGGTGGAACACGGTACAACGATTCGAACAGGAAGTCGACCGTCTTTGTTGTTCACGAACTGGACGCATGTAAAACAGCCGGAAACGATGGACGCTAGTGCGAATTGAAATGAAGGTAACTTGATACCCCTGGGACCAGAAGATGTATTTGCAACAATGCCACCCAAAATCACAGCCCACCCCTGCCCGGGAACCAGCTGGAATTTTGGGAGGGAATTTTAAGCGGTCATTCTTCTGGTAACCATCGTACGTAGCAGATGTGATTTTATGGGCCTCGGTCGAGGCTACTTTGTACTTGTTGCAAAATATCCTTAGTGAATTCGTTGAGCGAAGTAAGTAGATCTAACTAATAATGCTGATTTTATAACATGAATAATCATATGTTTATCAACAGCTTGCTATTGCAGTAACTTTTTGTAAAGTTTAAATGCATTTCCATTTTCAGTGACAATAATTGTTATTTGCATATTTACAGATCACTCAAACTAATGTATGAGTTGCTGGGTCATAGACCTAATTAACTCCTGATCTTTATCTCACAGCCTGGCAGAAATAAGACAGGGTTAAAATAATTGATGTACATTATTGTTGTTACTTTGAGATTTGCATATTGATCCAAACAAAAACAGAAGTGTATTAGTGGTTCTTCTATTTTCTATTTCTTATAAGACTTCTGTGTTCTCTGCCAAGACTACAAACTTGATAACAGTGTCTCAATCACTTCTTCTCACTTTGTCACATAAGGGACATTAATGTGTTTTTCATTATGGAAGGTTCTTTACATGTATTTAATGCAATCCTATGCATATACCATGTTGTATGATTGAAGAACTATTTTATTATCAGTTATATGAATGTTATTTGCTACAGGAACCAGGACTTTAAGAATGCTTGCAATTATTTAGCTATTTAATGAATTTACCACTTGACTGACAAAATGTAAGTCAGCAGTTCTCAAGCCTTGAGACCATGACTACCCTCCAAATGATTTACTGCTTCAGTATCAAGAATGTAAATCATTGGTTCTCAGACCTTGGCAGCAATGACATCCCAACAGGTTAAAGCAGCATATGAAACTATTACCCGGTGGTTCTCAAACCATTGTTGACAGTGACCCCAGAATTAAAATACTGCTCTATGGGCACTAGGTGAACCAGTGGTTCTCAACCATTTGATGACCCCAGCCCCTACCTCACAGTTTGTGAAACTCATTGCCACATGGGGAAAACCACTGCTGTAAATAAGCAGACAGCCAGATAGAGACTGAGAACTCAAGATACACTATAATGTCAGTTAAGAAGTGGTAGTTCATATCTAATAGGTAACACAGTTACTAAATAGTAGTTAACCTTGTGTTAATTTAATTTCTGATGGACGCTTACCGGCCATCAGACTTAGGAGATGACTGCTCTTGAAACCACTAATGGGATTTCAATTGTTTCCAGTCCACCCAGGTTGCGGTTACGAGGTACTAACCCAGGTTGCGGTTACAAAGCAAAAACTCAGGTTGCGGTTACCAGATACTAAACCAGGTTGCGGTTACCAGATACCTAAACCAGGTCCAGGGTACAAACCAGGGTACAAGTCCATGGTACCAAAGATTACCCTTACCCACCATACCCTATCAAATAGGTTATCATACCCAACCATATCCTATCACCCAGTAACCATACCACACATCCCATAAACAGAAGAGGCATTCAGCAGAGGTGACTTACCCCATCCTTATCTGTGATGTGCACTGAGTCCAGGGAAGCAGACTCTGACACCCTCTGAACCCATTAACTGTTATAAGACCAACCTACTGGGGCAGACCAAACCAAGAGAGTCCGAACCAAAATCATCTCCGCAGCTACTACAGTCCTTGAGAGAGTTGAGTATTAACACCTACCAGCAACACTACCATAGAAAAGATCTCTGGTCCAAGTGATGACCACACTAGTTGATTTTTTTTATAAACAGTAGAGCTAAACTTTTTTTCATATTTATATGTGTATATAAAAATGTAAGATTCCATACCCTTTTATCCAACTTTACATAACAGAGTCTGTTGTTATTTTTCTTGTTAACTTTATTTGGGTTGTATTTTGTTTTAAATATAAATCTACACCCTGGGGGCTCAGCCATAATTCAATTAATTTCTATTGGGTCGGGATATTTTAAATGTGGCTGGACACCAAATCTCTTTCTCAACCTTATGTGCTTTACACAGTCCTTTTGTAGGATTCCTGAGGAAGAATTTATCGTCCAGAAAATATCTTGTTTAGGTACCAGAATTCTCTTTTAAGTAAATTTCTAGTACACTATTTCCCGAGGAGAGGCAGTTTTCTTCAAACTCGGAAGCTATCAATAAGACATTATTATCTTTATTCTTCCATTCCATCCAAGCTGTCCTATCTCCTCAAAACGCCCTCGCGACAACTGGGACGCTCGTGTCCGGGATTAACTCTTATTTCATATTTAGACACTTGTCTGAGATATGAAAACTCTTTATCTTTCCTAGACCACTACTGCTGTAGGTACTTGTCACTTATTGGTGTCCAAGTCTAGGATTAGATTAAAGAGGGGACATATAAATTACCCTAGACTAAAATACATATAAATTTTTTTTGCAAGAAACACAGATTTTAAGTTGTGTTATGAGAACTCTTCTTGGTGGTACTGCTGGAAATTAGTTACCTATTGTTAACTAATTTTTAATTTGATGGTTATAAATGCTGGTTTGATTTAATATATGGTTTTGTAATACTTTAGTATAGTTAAGACTATAGAAAGTATTTTTGCCTTAATTATTGTTTGTGAGTTAGAGATCTCATACTCGCTCAACGAACCACTACGGATATAATGGAAGAATCTGTAGAGTTGAATGAGTGGAGAACATTCTGGACAGAGTTAGCCATTGAGTGTGAACTCTCCGGAGAAGAACTGGATACTTTTGTTTCACAAAAGATGGAAAAATGCAGGATGAGAGAAGCAGAAAGGAAGAAATGGAGAGCAAAATACACGGAAGAGAATGTGGAACATGAGAGACAAAGACAAGAAAAATCCCTCCAGTGTAAGGAAGAACTGGAAACTCAGTTTCAACCTACAAATATGGAATCCAGGGATAAACTTGAATCTAGGAATACTCATCATGCCACTCCTTTGCCAGTTGCATCACCATCTTCAGTGGTAAATATAACTGCACCACATGAAGCCAAGTCTATGTCTCAGGATTCAGGCTCAGACAGAGCAGAGGTACGGATATCTAAACGGAGACATCTAGACCATCCTGAAAACAAGATTAAGCACAGCGGTGCTAATAATCTGAAGAGACCTTCCTCATCCTCAGCAAAAACTCACAACAGGCATATCGAAAACAACCGCACCAACAACCTGGTAAATAGGATTGCTCAACCAAATAGGATCACTCAACGGAAAAGGATTACGCAACCCTATGGGAAGGGAAGGGATGTTCTTGAACATCACCTGTCGGCCAACTTACATCAGTTAGACTGTATGCGCCGAGACCCAATCCCACAGACTTCATACAAAGCTAAGGTCCCTACCATGGATGGGAACTTGACGAAGGCCCGGAGTGGATACAGGGATTCTCAAAATGTGGAGACTGCCACAGTAAATGGAGAACAAATCACCTGTTTGTATTATCAAGGTCTTGGGTGTGATGCCCTTGTCTCAGCCTCTGTCATCGACCTTGATCAAGTCACCGAAGAGGATGTTGAGGTAACAGCACCCATGATAATCAACCGAAGGATGATTTTGCCTTTAGCTTATGTAGAAGTTAGGTCGAACTTTGTAAACGGCAAAGTAAAGGCCGCAATATTAGATGAACGAATTTACCCGATACCTCAAGGAGGGAAATATATCATCTTAGGAGACTCAGCACGATCCAGAGATGGCGTGACTGAACAGGCTATGGAGACTCCAATGCCTAACTCATCTTCCAACATTTTCACTGAAAAGTTGGAAGAGTGCAAAGGGATTGACCACCCCAGTGCACTTAATTCTGAACAAGTTTTGATAGTCTCACCCACTATCTGCATGCAGAAAGTGAAGCCGGGCCAGAATTTCTTGGTACCTGGTGGGATGAAACATGTTTCAGAAATACCTTCCTTTAACATGGGAGAAGCGGCTGTAGAGGAACAGGACTCTCAAGCACTAAGACTTCACTCAATTCCGATAACCTCACCCACTCTCTGGGATCAGAAAGTGAAGCGGGTCCAAATTTCTTTGGTACCTGGTGGGATGGAACATGTTTCAGGAATATCTTCCCTTAAACACGGGAGAAATGGCTAAAGAGGAACATGAGCCTCAAGCACTTAGTCTTCAGTCAATTCCGATAACCTCACCCACTCTCTGGGATCAGAAAGTGAAGAAGGTCCAAATTTCCTTGGTACCTGGTGGGCAGGAACAACTGGCAGACTTATCTTTTTCTGTCACTGGAGAAACAGCGAAAGAAGAACATACATGCTCTCATACCTGGGAAGATAGGTATGTGTCCTTAGGCAGGTCAAGTAATATGACTAAAATAAGGTTGTGTATGAGGCTGGCAACCTCATCACGCAAAACTATTTGCTATAGATCCAATTGTAAGCAGAGTGTAGGCTTTAGGGCAAGCTCTTTGCCAGGAGGCAAGCTTCAATGGAGGATCCAGAACGGAGAAAAGAAGAGAGGTATATTTTTGCGAGCAGGCTTGCTCAACCCGCCTCAACTACTTATTGAAGAGGAAACGGATAGCCATGTGTGGATTACAGGCATACCGTTCGACAGAGGAAAAAGAGGAAATATTTGGAGTGAAGGAATGGAGGACACGATACATGAATGTAGTGTCTGACATAAGAGAAGAGTCGGCTCGAACTTAGTTGGCCGTTGGCCGAACTTTCAAAAGGGGGCTTATGTCGTGGAACGACTTCTCACCGATTCTTTTCTTCTGTCTATTATTTTATTCTCTCTAAAATCTCTATCGTGAGATTGAAAAACTTTATTCCCTTCAGTTGACTTTTTCATTCTTATAATGAAAGAGTCTCTCTCTCTCTTTAACAGTATTTTACTAGCTCAGGATTCTCGGTCCAAGGTAATAAATTATTCACTTCGCCAGCAAAAGTCGAAGGTGGAACACGGTACAACGATTCGAACAGGAAGTCGACCGTCTTTGTTGTTCACGAACTGGACGCATGTAAAACAGCCGGAAACGATGAACGAACGCTAGGGCGAGTTGAAAAGAAGGTAACTTGATACCCCTGGGACCAGAAGATGTATTTGCAACAATGCCACCCAAAATCACAGCCCACCCCTGCCCGGGAACCAGCTGGAATTTCGGGAGGGAATTTTAAGCGGTCATTCTTCTTGTAACCATCGTTCGTAGCAGATGTGATTTTATGGGCCTCGGTCGAGGCTACTTTGTACTTGTTGCAAAATATCCTTAGTGAATTCGTTGAGCGAAGTAAGTAGATCTAACTAATAATGCTGATTTTATAACATGAATAATCATATGTTTATCAACAGCTTGCTATTGCAGTAACTTTTTGTTAAAGTTTAAATGCATTTCCATTTTCAGTGACAATAACTGTTATTTGCATCTGTACAGATCACTCAAACCAATGTATGAGTTGCTGAGGTCATAGACCTAATTAACTCCTGATCTTTATCTCACAGCCTGGCAGAAATAAGACAGGGTTAAAATAATTGATGTATATTATTGTTGTTACTTTGAGATTTGCATATTGATCCAAGCAAAATAGAAGTGTATTAGTGGTTCTTCTGTTTTCTATTTCTTATAAGACTTCTGTGTTCTCTGCCAAGACTACAAACTTGATAACAGTGTCTCAATCACTTCTTCTCACTTTGTCACATAAGGGACATTAATGTGTTTTTCATTATGGAAGGTTCTTTACATGTATTTAATGCAATCCTATGCATATACCATGTTGTATGATTGAAGAACTATTTTATGTATGATTGAAGAACTATTTTATTATCAGTATATGAATGTTATTTGCTACAGGAACCAGGACTTTAAGAATGCTTGCAATTATTTAGCTATTTAATGAATTTACCACTTGACTGACAAAATGTAAGTCAGCAGTTCTCAAGCCTTGAGACCATGACGACCCTTCAAATGATTTACTGCTCGAGTAAGCAAGAATGTAAATCATTGGTTCTCAGACCTTGGCAGCAATGACACCCCAACAGGTTAAAGCAGCATAGGAAACTATTACCCGGTGGTTCTCAAACCATTGTTGACAGTGACCCCAGAATTAAAATACTGCTCTATGGGCACTAGGTGAACCAGTGGTTCTCAACCATTTGATGACCCCAGCCCCTACCTCACAGTTTGTGAAACTCATTGCCACATGGGGAAAACCACTGCTGTAAATAAGCAGACAGCCAGATAGAGACTGAGAACTCAAGATACACTATAATGTCAGTTAAGAAGTGGTAGTTCATATCTAATAGATAACAGTTACTAAATAGTAGTTAACCTTGTGTTAATTTAATTTCTGATGGACGCTTACCGGCCATCAGACTTAGGAGATGACTGCTCTTGAAACCACTAATGGGATTTCAATTGTTTCCAGTCCACCCAGGTTGCGGTTACGAGGTACTAACCCAGGTTGCGGTTACAAAGATACTAAACCAGGTTGCGGTTACCAGATACCTAAACCAGGTCCAGGGTACAAACCAGGGTACAAGTCCATGGTACCAAAGATTACCCTTACCCACCATACCCTATCAAATAGGTTATCATACCCAACCATATCCTATCACCCAGTAACCATACCACACATCCCATAAACAGAAGAGGCATTCAGCAGAGGTGACTTACCCCATCCTTATCTGTGATGTGCACTGAGTCCAGGGAAGCAAACTCTGACACCCTCTGAACCCATTAACTGTTATGAGACCAACCTGCTGGGGCAGACCAAACCAAGAGAGTCCGAACCAAAATCATCTCCGCAGCTACTACAGTCCTTGAGGAGATGAGTATTAACACCTACCAGCAACACTACCATAGAAAAGATCTCTGGTCCAAGTGATGACCACACTAGTTGATTTTTTTTTATAAACAGTAGAGCTAAACTTTTTTTCATATTTATATGTGTATATAAAAATGTAAGATTCCATACCCTTTTATCCAACTTTACATAACAGAGTCTGTTGTTATTTTTCTTGTTAACTTTATTTGGGTTGTATTTTGTTTTAAATATAAATCTACACCCTGGGGGCTCAGCCATAATTCAATTAATTTCTATTGGGTCGGGATATTTTAAATGTGGCTGGACACCAAATCTCTTTCTCAACCTTATGTGCTTTACACAGTCCTTTTGTAGGATTCCTGAGGAAGAATTTATCGTCCAGAAAATATCTTGTTTAGGTACCAGAATTCTCTTTTAAGTAAATTTCTAGTACACTATTTCCCGAGGAGAGGCAGTTTTCTTCAAACTCGGAAGCTATCAATAAGACATTATTATCTTTATTCTTCCATTCCATTCAAGCTGTCCTATCTCCTCAAAACGCCCTCGCGACAACTGGGACGCTCGTGTCCGGGATTAACTCTTATTTCATATTTAGACACTTGTCTGAGATATGAAAACTCTTTATCTTTCCTAGACCACTACTGCTGTAGGTACTTGTCACTTATTGGTGTCCAAGTCTAGGATTAGATTAAAGAGGGGACATATAAATTACCCTAGACTAAAATACATATAAATTTTTTTGCAAGAAACACAGATTTTAAGTTGTGTTATGAGAACTCTTCTTGGTGGTACTGCTGGAAATTAGTTACCTATTGTTAACTAATTTTTAATTTGATGGTTATAAATGCTGGTTTGATTTAATATATGGTTTTGTAATACTTTAGTATAGTTAAGACTATAGAAAGTATTTTTGCCTTAATTATTGTTTGTGAGTTAGAGATCTCATACTCGCTCAACGAACCACTACGGATATAATGGAAGAATCTGTAGAGTTGAATGAGTGGAGAACATTCTGGACAGAGTTAGCCATTGAGTGTGAACTCTCCGGAGAAGAACTGGATACTTTTGTTTCACAAAAGATGGAAAAATGCAGGATGAGAGAAGCAGAAAGGAAGAAATGGAGAGCAAAATACATGGAAGAGAATGTGGAACATGAGAGACAAAGACAAGAAAAATCCCTCCAGTGTAAGGAAGAACTGGAAACTAAGTTTCAACCTACAAATATGGAATCCAGGGATAAACTTGAATCTAGGAATACTCATCATGCCACTCCTTTGCCAGTTGCATCACCATCTTCAGTGGTAAATATAACTGCACCACATGAAGCCAAGTCTATGTCTCAGAATTCAGGCTCAGACAAAGCAGAAGTACGGATATCTAAACGGAGACATCTAGACCATCCTGAAAACAAGATTAAGCACAGCGGTGCTAATAATCTGAAGAGACCTTCCTCGTCCTCAGCAAAAACTCACAACAGGCATACTGAAAACAACTGCACCAACAACCTGGTAAATTGTATCGCTCAACCAAATAAGATCACTCAATGGAAAAGGATTACACAACCCTATGGGAAGGGAAGGGATGTTCTTGAACATCACCTGTCGGCCAACTTACATCAGTTAGACTGTATGCGCCGAGACCCAATCCCACAGACTTCATACAAAGCTAAGGTCCCTACCATGGATGGGAACTTGACGAAGGCCCGGAGTGGATACAGGGATTCTCAAAATGTGGAGACTGCCACAGTAAATGGAGAACAAATCACCTGTTTGTATTATCAAGGTCTTGGGTGTGATGCCCTTGTCTCAGCCTCTGTTATCGACCTTGATCAAGTCACCGAAGAGGATGTTGAGGTAACAGCACCCATGATAATCAACAGAAGGATGATTTTGCCTTTAGCTTATGTAGAAGTTAGGTCAAACTTTGTAAACGGCAAAGTAAAGGCCGCAATATTAGATGAACGAATTTACCCGATACCTCAAGGAGGGAAATATATCATCTTAGGAGACTCAGCACGATCCAGAGATGGCGTGACTGAACAGGCTATGGAGACTCCAATGCCTAACTCATCTTCCAACATTTTCACTGAAAAGTTGGAAGAGTGCAAAGGGATTGACCACCCCAGTGCACTTAATTCTGAACAAGTTTTGATAGTCTCACCCACTATCTGCATGCAGAAAGTGAAGCCGGGCCAGAATTTCTTGGTACCTGGTGGGATGAAACATGTTTCAGAAATATCTTCCTTTAACATGGGAGAAGCGGCTGTAGAGGAACAGGACTCTCAAGCACTAAGACTTCACTCAATTCCGATAACCTCACCCACTCTCTGGGATCAGAAAGTGAAGCGGGTCCAAATTTCTTTGGTACCTGGTGGGATGGAACATGTTTCAGGAATATCTTCCCTTAACACGGGAGAAATGGCTAAAGAGGAACATGAGCCTCAAGCACTTAGTCTTCAGTCAATTCCGATAACCTCACCCACTCTCTGGGATCAGAAAGTGAAGAAGGTCCAAATTTCCTTGGTACCTGGTGGGCAGGAACAACTGGCAGACTTATCTTTTTCTGTCACTGGAGAAACAGCGAAAGAAGATCATACACGCTCTCATACCTGGGAAGATAGGTATGTGTCCTTAGGCAGGTCAAGCAATATGACTAAAATAAGGTTGTGTATGAGGCTGGCAACCTCATCACGCAAAACTATTTGCTATAGATCCAATTGTAAAGCAGAGTGTAGGCTTTAGGGCAAGCTCTTTGCCAGGAGGCAAGCTTCAATGGAGGATCCAGAAGGAGGAAAAGAAGAGAGGGATATTTTTGCGAGCAGGCTTGCTCAACCCACCTCAACTACTTATTGAAGAGGAAACGGATAGCCATGTGTGGATTACAGGCATACCGTTCGACAGAGGAAAAAGAGGAAATATTTGGATTGAAGGAATGGAGGACACGATACATGAATGTAGTGTCCGACATAAGAGAAGAGTCGGCTCGAACTTAGTTGGCCGTTGGCCGAACTTTCAAAAGGGGGCTTATGTCGTGGAACGACTTCTCACCGACTCTTTTCTTCTGTCTATTATTTTTTCTCTACTAAAATCTCTATCGTGAGATTGAAAAACTTTATTCCCTTCAGTTGACTTTGTCATTCTTATAATGGAAAAGTCTCTCTAGATTTCACAGTATTTTACCAGCTCAGGATTCTCACCGGTCCTAGGTAATAAATTATTCACTTCGCCAGCAAAAGTCGAAGGTGGAACACGGTACAACGATTCGAACAGGAAGTCGACCGTCTTTGTTGTTCACGAACTGGACGCATGTAAAACAGCCGGAAACGATGAACGAAACGCTAGGGCGAGTTGAAAAAGAAGGTAACTTGATACCCCTGGGACCAGAAGATGTATTTGCAACAATGCCACCCAAAATCACAGCCCACCCCTGCCCGGGAACCAGCCCAGGAATTTTGGGAGGGAATTTTAAGCGGTCATTCTTCTTGTAACCATCGTTCGTAGCAGATGTGATTTTATGGGCCTCGGTCGAGCTACTTTGTACTTGTTGCAAAATATCCTTGCCACAGTGGGAATTCGTTGAGCGAAGTAAGTAGATCTAACTAATACTGCTGATTTTATAACATGAATAATCATATGTTTATATCAACAGCTTTACTAAATATTGCAGTAACTTTTTGTAAAGTTTAAATGCATTTCCATTTTCAGTGACAATAATTGTTATTTGCATATTTACAGATCACTCAAACTAATGTATGAGTTGCTGAGGTCATAGACCTAATTAACTCCTGATCTTTATTGCGGTTACACAGCCTGGCAGAAAAAGACAGGGTTTACCAATACCTAAAACAGATGTATAAATTGTTGTTACTCCATGGTGAGATTTGCATTATTGACCAAACCCTATCAATTAGTGGTTCTTACCCAACCTATTTCCTTATCACCTGTAACCATACCACACATCCCATAAACAGAAGAGGCATTCAGCAGAGGTGACTTACCCCATCCTTATCTGTGATGTGCACTGAGTCCAGGGAAGCAGACTCTGACACCCTCTGAACCCATTAACTGTTATAAGACCAACCTACTGGGGCAGACCAAACCAAGAGAGTTCGAACCAAAATCATCTCCGCAGCTACTACAGTCCTTGAGGAGATGAGTATTAACACCTACCAGCAACACTACCATAGAAAAGATCTCTGGTCCAAGTGATGACCACACTAGTTGATTTTTTTTTATAAACAGTAGAGCTAAACTTTTTTTCATATTTATATGTGTATATAAAAATGTAAGATTCCATACCCTTTTATCCAACTTTACATAACAGAGTCTGTTGTTATTTTTCTTGTTAACTTTATTTGGGTTGTATTTTGTTTTAAATATAAATCTACACCCTGGGGGCTCAGCCATAATTCAATTAATTTCTATTGGGTCGGGATATTTTAAATGTGGCTGGACACCAAATCTCTTTCTCAACCTTATGTGCTTTACACAGTCCTTTTGTAGGATTCCTGAGGAAGAATTTATCGTCCAGAAAATATCTTGTTTAGGTACCAGAATTCTCTTTTAGTAAATTTCTAGTACACTATTTCCCGAGGAGAGGCAGTTTTCTTCAAACTCGGAAGCTATCAATAAGACATTATTATCTTTATTCTTCCATTCCATCCAAGCTGTCCTATCTCCTCAAAACGCCCTCGCGACAGCTACCAAGTTTTGAATGTGAAACCCGATAATTTTACTGCCAGAGGCAAGCGCTGTAGTCACTGTATCAATACGACACTCAGACACTGTTCTTAAAAATAAGATGTCGAAAGATGTAATAATTTTACCATACAGAGAGTATTCAAGTTGATCTGACTGATGATGAATTCACCCACTTCTTGGACAGAATTTGAGATGAAATCAAATTTCCATCTGCCAGTCCAAGAACTATGTGGTCAAATCTTGAAAAATACTGTCCAGAGAATTAGACAAATATCTCAAACAACAATCTTGAAAAGAAAGCTAGAAATCTTGGACAATATTAGATATCTTCACTGCTAAAAAGAATTTTTAATCAGGAAGGCAAGTACAATGAGTACACAGCAGAAGACAAAAATTTAAGTAAGAAATTATAAAACAGAAAAACCATGCCAAAAAACAGTTCAGACAGTCAATGCTGCATGCTTCTTTAAAAATGTGACGATCCACGGACTTCATTAGGAAAGTAAAGCCACTGCATTACGCCATTGGTGGTTTAAGTATACAACATATTTGTATGTAATTTATTTATTTTATTTCAGAGTTTTAAATATAATAGCATTGTATTACTCTTACATTCTTAAGTGCTTGGAACGTATTTCATTGACTTCCGATTGACTTACATATCTAAAATCGTTTCAATTTACTTACTTACTACTTAGTCTTTCCCCTTCTACCGTGAGGTGTAGAGGTTTGGAAGAGAGAGCGCCAGACTATCCTATTGGCTGTCTTCCTCCTGGCCTGGTTCCATTCTAGTCCTCGGTCCTTCAAAAATTGTCTAATGTTGTCCTCCCAGCGGACTCTGGGTCGTCCTGGGGGTCTGGATCCCTGGCTCTTTGTTTCCCATGCTTGTCGTGGTAGCCGATCTTCTCCCATTCTGCAGACATGGCCAAACCATCTTAGTTGGGACTGTTCTACTTGGGTCTGCAGGGGGTGGCATTTTAGGCCTTGACATATCGTCTGGTTGCGGACCATGTCTCTTCTTGTTACTTCAACCACCTTCCTCAGATACCTCATTTCTGAGGTTTGGATCTGGCTTTTGTGGGTTATAGTCATTGCCCATGACTCGCATCCATATGTCAAGACTGGGACATAGGTGGAGCGGTATACAGCCATCTTCGTTTTCTTACCAACCTCTCTCTTGCTGAGGAATCCTCGATTTATGGCCTGAAAAAGTCTCCCAGCTGCTGCTTTTCGAGTGGCCAACTCTTCTTTGATGCCTCCCTTTCGGTCTATAATAGCTCTGAGATATTTAAAGTGGTCGACCTGCTCCAGGACCTTTTCTCCCAATTTAATCTGATGTCTTCTTTCTTCTCGTATATCACCATGGATTTTGTTTTAGAGCTACTTATGACCATCCCTCTCTTCTCCAGCTCTTCAAATCTTGAAAAATACTGTCCAGAGAATTAGACAAATATCTCAAACAACAATCTTGAAAAGAAAGCTAGAAATCTTGGACAATATTAGATATCTTCACTGCTAAAAAGAATTTTTAATCAGGAAGGCAAGTTCAATGAGTACACAGCAGAAGACAAAAATTTAAGTAAGAAATTAGAAAACAGAAAAACCATGCCAAAAAACAGTTCAGACAGTCAATGCTGCATGCTTCTTTAAAAATGTGACGATCCACGGACTTCATTAGGGAAGTAAGGCCACTGCATTACGCCATTGGTGGTTTAAGTATACAACATATTTGTATGTAATTTATTTATTTTATTTCAGAGTTTTAAATATAATAGCATTGTATTACTCTTACATTCTTAAGTGCTTGGAACGTATTTCATTGACTTCCGATTGACTTACATATCTAAAATCGTTTCAATTTACGCCGATTACAATTGTGCCAGTTTGTCCTGAAACGCTTCCCCAGCATAAATTGAGGGCTACCTGTATTGATTGCAAGTCACCTAATTGCTAACAAATTCTCTGGTTCATTCTTTGCATCTCGGCCTCTACAGTTCTCCGCCAAATTGTTTTTGGTCGGCTGCTCTTTCACCTTCCTTCAGGGGTCTATAGCGTAGGTATTCTTGTGATGGCATCAGGGTCTCTTCTGAGGATGTGACCAACCCAGCTCCAGCATCTGCCAGCTATGATGGTGTCCATGTCATTGTCACGAAATGGTTTTAGGGCTAGAGAATGTCTACATATAGTGACAAGACACTAGTAAGAAGAAAGACTGAAAGGATAGATTCAGATGGAAAATGACAGTGCAGATGTGAAAGTGAGACCATTGGCTCCGAGGTTGAGAACCGAGGTTGATTCTTTCCTCGCCACTTCGGACGTCTAAATCGCTATGGCCTCGACCACCTCTAACTACCCTAAGGGGATAAGGTTCAATCAAGATTCACATACACCACGATACAGACAACAGATAGCTACTGTACGTAAATGAAATGACTGATTCCAGCTATCAAGTACAAGCTTTATTTACACCTATAAACAAAACTCATATACATGTCAATTGATAAAAAAATGCAGTGTAAACACTCCTGGAAAAAACAAAATTCAGGCAGAATTACAAATGAGGTATCATCAAAACCCCACCCTTCACCCACAGTTCACCTGTATGGAGAAAGAAGGTAAGATTAAATGAAATAAACCACACTGCACTTGGTGGGGTCTCAGATGTCGAGCCTCCACTCCAAACTAGCTGTTCTAAATTCTAACTCTAACTCTAAGTACACAGTCAGCTGGAGCGACTACGAAGTGTCTACACAATATCTGCACAGACTTCGTTTCTACACAGCCTATCCTGAAATCTCCCGAACACTGCTACACAACTAACTCTTCTACAACTCTTCAGCAGCTGTCCTCTGTTATGATCTACACAAAACTAAGTCTCAGTTCTGTCTTTCAGGTCTACCACCTGTAGATTAAACTTCAGCAGCTGTCTTCTGCTCTAAAATCTGTAGAGTAAACTTCAGCAGCTGTCTTCTGCTCTAACATCTGTAGAGGGTATTGTAACCCTGTTTCCCTCCACAATTCTGAAATTGACGACTAGGTTTTAACACTCTGGAGTTACCTGCCCGCTCCCTCCACTGGGTTCAGGCCTTCGGCGTTATTATGGCCGGGACGAAGCAAAATAAATTACAACCACGCTGGCAGCATGCCAAATCTGCGTGTGTAACAGAACGAGCGTCAGAGCTCAGGATTTATCCACAAAATCCTATTCACTGGAAAAATGTCTTCCCCTGCCTGGGAAAAACCGTGTTTTCTATCCTTCGTCCGCCTCTGGCAAATATCTCAAATCCTTCTCTGTCTGAGATGCAGCCTCTCGCCGTGGGGAAAGTTATTTATAACTTTCGCTCTTCCCACAGCGCCACGACACCTGCTGTTTAGACAAAAAAAATGCAACAGCTAAACACACAGTAATACATTTCTAATAACAATTAACTCCCCTACTCTCTGTTCCCGTTATGCACCTCCATACAAATAACCATGCCAACAAAGTCCGCTCCTCCACTGTTCCCTTCTCTACCTGAGCCCACAAAGTAAACATCACCCAGTAATACAATCCCGCAGACCGTCTGACCTAGGGTTCTGCCTGACTGGTTACAACCACAACAGTTTTTCTCACTGAGGGCCTATCTACCTGTCCAAAAATACTGTGGCCCACTTCTTACGCTGACACTACATGCAGCAATGTTTACACCACTTTTACACTAGACCTCACTCTAGAAATCATTGCATTCCCGTACAGTGATATTAATCACCTCAGCGTAAATAACATATTATTCCCTTAACAGAAATAAATTTCATCTCCATCTTCTGAATACACAGAACAACAATGCACAATCAATAACGTATAACCCTTTGAGATGCTAGCATATACATACTGCCTAGAAGTTATCCATAACCCCAGGTTACCCAGTACATCTGATAGTTACAAGCATGTGCTTACAATTCTTTTCCAACCACGTGTTCCTGCATAAGTATTCATTAATGACAGCACCCACGTGCTTCACTCTCTCTCACCCCTCTAAACATCGTATCAAATAAATATACAGTAATGAACGCACCCACGTGCTTACAAATTACACCTCTTTCACTCCCGTCCACAGATAGATGTGTAACTATATAAATACCTAGCAGCATTAAACTCTCAATAAAATCACAAATACCCATGCTCCCGTCATTCTGTAAATTCATAACTCAGAGATGCGGGTTTCTCTCCCGACCTACTTTGCAATAATACAAAGCACGCCGGTGACATCTCAATTTTCAAACCATCTTAAATACTGTTATTCCTGCAATAAGGAAATAAATGGACCTATTAATTTTCTCTTGTCTATCACTCAGATAGTATTTGATGGCTCTGGCGATAAGAATTAATTTAAAATTAACTTCCCAAAAACTTACTGATCGGTCTAGGACTAGAAACATTTATAAAGTACCATGTTACAATTATATCATTGTTACGTACATTTATTACCTAAGGGGGTAGTCTTCGGTCCTGCCAAATGTACGCACCAGTTTTATGTAGTTATATTGTTTGAGCGTTCGATTGATTCACGCACTGACGTGCACAAAGCAGTGAGTGTTGCTTTGGACGCACGTGTAACCTAGTTGAGTAGTTTGTGACGTCATGTTTTAAAGAAAAAACATGGAACTGTCTTGTGTCCATGATAGTAATTTTATATTTCGTATTCAATGGCATTTTTAAGGAAGCCATTTATTTCTAGTGATCTGTATTGGTCTTCAGGTCGAAACCAATATCAGGAATGTCACGTGAGTTATCGTCCCACTTCTTATTTTAATGCTGTATGAAAAGGGCCGCTCTAATACTAGTCTAGCGGGAATTAAGATGTTCCTAGAATGGATCTACAGAGTCGCTTGCCTTTAAGATTTGAATCGTAGACGGAGAATTCCTACGAGTAGAAGAAGTTATATTGTTTATCTTACGCACATGTTTTATATGCCGTACATGCTTCAATGCCAAAGTCGTGGCTTGGATGTAAAGAGAGGTTAGCCAACTGAAAGCCTTTACTGTTAGGATTATCGTATATGACTTTGTGTGAAAATTATATGATGTACAACGCTATGTATGAAGAACGTCTGGGAATTTTAACAAATGTAATATGGAAGATTTTACCCCAGAGTATGTATACGTTACCATGATAGACGTCCTTGAAAGAAGGTCAACGGTCGTGACTGAGAAGGATATTATACGGTAACAGTTTTGTAATCCTTAGTCTATGGACAGAGGTCTTTACTAGAAGAGAATCTTCAGGAACTTTAGCAGTAATAAATCAATATGTTGTCGTGTGATCTTTGCGCCTGTGACGATGTCCGTCTTGTCCACTTCGTGTCCTGGTGAATAAAATCTATGTAAAGTTATCAACGACTCGTGTGATGCCAATACTTGACCAGTTCACACAATTCAAGATACATTGTTGGTTTTTCGTTTGAAAGACATTGTTGACATTTATTCCATTGTAACCATTCGCGTTTCTATTCATCACTATGAAAACGACACCAACAATAACTGGTAGGCCAGTGCGGTCTGGAAGTAATTTCAGGAACGTACCCATCCAAGTGATCGTTTGAAAAGAAGAATTTTTTCTTTCAAGTCGACATCATCTCAATGTGGATCCTGGCGGAATATGAATCATAATCAACTCAAATGCTCAAAGTCTTCAATCAACCTCCATCTCTTCATCATTATTGCGTGCGAGCTGTAATCTAGATACGCAGAGCGAAGTATTGCATCCTCTTACGTACATACACGGAGACAAGGCACTTTGATTTTTACCTGCACGCGAGCTAAGTATAACTTGTATCCGTTATACCCTTTATTACTATTAGCTGTGCCTTGATTGATTATGTACACTTATATATTTTCTATGTTATGTGTTATGTTTTGTGTATTCTTCGCGGGAGGTTGGGCGGTAGATCTGACGAACGAGATCCATCTCGAAGTCAATTCGGGCTCTTCGTCAGACGTTCTGTAGGACATTATCTGCGAACGTCTTCGTTTGTTTTGAATATCTTGTCGTGTCATTATTGTGCTATTGTCTGTCACGTTATTGCTTTCACATCATTTCATGTTATAAATTACATTATTAATTATTAATATTATTGCCTATAATATAAATTGATTTTACCGTTCTAGAACAGGAACGAAGAACACTAGTTGTAGTAACACTTTTAAATAGTATTATTACATAATAATATTGAAATGGCTACCTTAGACTATTTCATTAAGCAAGCAAAAGCTCTTCAGATGGCTCCTGATGAAGCTAAAGCATTTGCACTGTCAGAATATAAGAAAGCTCAAGAAATAGAAGCTGATCAGAGAAGATTGGAAACTTTACGTTTGGAAAATTTGAAATTTGAGGCAGATCAGAAACGGATTGAGGCTGAGGAGAATGAGAAAAAAATGAGATTAACTGCTGAGGAGGATGAAAAGAAGAGGAAATTTATGGCTGAGGAAGAGGAGAAAAAAATGTGATTAGCCGCTGAATTAGAAGAGAAACGATTTCAGCGAGAGGCAGAACAGAAGCAAAAGGAGTCTGAAGAAAGACTTAGAAAAGAAATGGAAGAAAAAAGATTAATAGCTGAAAAAGAAATGGAAGTTAAACACAAGGAAATGGAACAGAAACAAAAAGAAATAGAAGAAAGAAGATTAATAGCTGAAAAAGAAATGGAAGTTAAACACAAGGAAATGGAACAGAAACAAAAAGAAATAGAAGAAAGGAGATTAATAGCTGAACAAAACACAAAACGACTTCAGCTTGAGATGGAAGAGAATGATAGAAAACGACAGCATGAACTGAAATTAGCAGAGTCAGAATATGAGAGACTTAGGTTAACTCAGGAAGCTAATTCTCAGAGAACTTTTGAAAGCCACACTTCATCCAGACAGGATCATTTTAAGGAAATTCACCTTAAATTACCAAAATTTAATCCCCCGTCTGATGACGTAATATTCTTCCTGGATAGGTTTGAGGCCACTTGTGGGTCTTATAACGTGGATAAAGCGCTATACTGTACATATTTATCCAGATTACTTACAGGAGATGCATTAGCAGTTTATCATACCACCAGCATTGGTGAGAAAAATGACTACAATGCTCTTAGAGCAGCACTTCTGCAAAAATTCCAAATGACAGAAAACGAATATCGTTTGAAATTTCACACATTACTACCTCAATCTGGCAGAAATTTTAGTGATTTTCTGTCACAGATACGACTAACATTAGAAAGATGGATCGAGTTATCCAAAATTGAAAAGTCGTATGAAGGTCTCTTTGATTTACTGATGCGCGATAAGGTACTTTCGTCGGTAAACCCTACATTTCTCGCATTTTTACACGAACGGAAACCTTTATCAATGAAAAATTTAGAAGAACATGCAAAAAATTTTTGCACTGCTCACCCAAACATGGATCTAAGTAACACGCAGATTAAGAGTGAATTGCCTGTTGCTTTTGCAGCACAACAAAACAATTTTTCACGCAATCGTTCTTTTAGTGCTGATAGGTATGTCAATAAGGGAAATAATCATAATTTCACCAATGATAACTTTTACAAAGGGAAGCAATTTCAACAATCTGCTCCATTTAATGTTTCTTGGAACCAAACTCACAGATCGCGAGATTTTGGTAACAATTATTTTAAAAATAATCAAGGACATTATAATAAACAAAACTGGAGATCAAGGTCTCAGGGTCCGCAAAACAGACAATTTTTTGGAAATAAACCATTTAACCAACATCATAACGATCATATTTCATGCTCTCTCCTATTTGACTCAGGTTGTACAACAATCGGTGTCCGGACTTCGCTGATCGACCCAAGTTGTGCCACGGGCCGGGTTGTCAAATGTGTAACATTTGGTGGCACTATTGAAACATTTCCCACTGCTATTATTGATCTTAACACACCTTTCTTTTCAGGAAAGATCCAAGCATGTCTTCTGCCTAACCCAATTTGTGATGTAATACTTGGTCGCATACATGGTATTAAAGAGTGTACACCTCAGCAAATAGCTGAATGGGAAGAGCGACATATTCAAACTGCAAATGCAGTAGTGACTAGAGCGCAAGCTACTAATATGTCGCATGATACACCTATGGAACCTACAGTTCATACCACTTGTGATGATGATGCTCCTATTTCACGGGAGTTGTTTGCAACATTGCAAAAGAATGATAATTCATTAAAAAAATTCTTTCAGTATGTTAACAAAAAGAATACAAGCAACAAACTTGCAAAATCTAGACATGACTTTATACTTAAAAATGGGATTTTGGTTAGAGTAATACGGGAAAAGGATTTATCCTTATGTTCTCAGATTCTTGTCCCATCCTGTATGAGATCTCGTATATTACGACATGCTCATGACTCGCAATGTGCGGGCCATATGGGTTTTTCGCGTACCAAATCCAGAGTGCTTTCGGCATTCTACTGGCCAGGCGTCCATAGAGATGTTACTCTCTATTGTCGGTCCTGTTTGATATGTCAAGAAGTTAAGGTACGGGGTCCATTTCATGCGGCTCCTATTCAAGCTGCGGACATCCCGATTAGACCATTTGATAAAATGGCCATTGACATTATTGGTCCAATGCTTCCATCTGCTAGAGGGCATACGCATATTCTTACGTGCATTGATATGTGCACTCGTTGGCCTGAGGCCATCCCTCTCAAGAACACTTCATCTGCCAGTGTAGCAGAGGCATTGATGTTAATCTTCTCACGCATTGGTTTTTCCACGGAAAATCTTGTCGGATCATGGGGTTCAGTTCATTTCTGAATCCATGTCTCAAGTGATGAAGACATTAGGTATAGATAGATCTCTTAGTTCTATTTATCATCCGATGTCAAATGGGTTAATTGAGCGTCTCAATAGGACACTCAAGCAGTTGTTGGGTAAGATGACTCAAGACCATCCCCAAGACTGGGATCGGGTCCTACCCGCTTGTCTCTTTGCGTATCGCGAGGTACAAAATCAAGCAACGGGGTTTTCTCCGTTCCAGCTTGTTTTTGGCATACAACCACGCGGTCCGATGTCGTTAATCCACGACTTATTGGTGGATGAGAATATTGAAGAGGAAACTCAATCCTCTTATGAGTATGTGATTTCTCTTAGAAAGAGAATCATAGATGCTTGTAGACTAGCTACTGCATCATCCGAACATGCCAAAGAAAAAGCTCGTCTATCTGCAAACAAATATAGACGTCTTCGCCAGCTCATACCTGGTGATGAAGCTTTTGTATTACTCCCTGCGCATAACAATCGTCTTTTAATTACCTGGAGAGGTCCTTTCAGGATCATCTCAAGAATATCCGATGTCGACTACATCGTTGATGTTAATGGCAAACATAAAACCTTCCACATTAACATGTTGAAGGAGTATTACTCACGTCCTGATTATCTACAATCGGTGTTCCAAGCAACTGACGATCCTACACCACCTATTCAACACTATTCTAGTTTGTCAGTCATCCAAGAAGAGGAATCTTCTTTCGATGATGTACAACTACCAATACCAGTTGTACCACTCCATTCCACTGAGAAATGGAATGATGTTACTATCTCATCTACTCTTACTGATGATCAACGTCAGCAAGTCTCTAAAATTCTACACACGTATGAGGATGTCCTTACTGACATCCCAGGTCATACGTCAGTCATCCAACATGACATTATTTTGACTGACGATACACCGATTCGAGTTCGCCCATATCCTATTCCTTTACACTTTCGTGATAAGGTTGATAAGGAATTGGATGAGATGCTCCAATTAAATATAATTGAACCATCTTCATCACCATATTCTTCTTCGATGGTAATCATTAGGAAGAAAGACAACAATATACGTCTTTGCATAGATTACAGGAAGTTAAACAAAGTTACAAAATTCGATGCGGAACCATTACCTCTATTAGACGACTTATTAGAGAAATTATCTCATGCTACATTCTTTTCGAAATTTGACCTTTCAAAGGGTTATTGGCAAGTGCCACTCACTACGAAAGCAAAGCCATTCACCGCTTTCTCGACGCCACGGGGTCTTTTTCAATATAATTTTATGCCTTTCGGGTTAATGAATGCGCCAGCTACCTTTGTACGCATGATGCGCCGCATATTGTCTCATCGTCCCGATGTCATTACTTATATAGATGACATCTGTCTTTTCAGTGACTCTTGGGATGAACATATTCAGGGTTTAAAATCTTTACTTTCTACCTTACGGGATTATAACTTAACAGCGAAACCTTCAAAGGCTTTTGTCGGTTTTCATGACATCTCATTTCTTGGTCACCGTATAGGTCGCGGTTTAATGTATACAGAAGACAGTAACGTCTCCAAAATTTTAAACATCTCAGCACCTAAGACAAAAAAACAAGTGAGGTCACTCTTAGGACTAATACAGTTCTATTCTAAATTCATCCCTCATTTGTCTACAATAACTGCACCTCTTTCTTCGTTACTGAAGAAAGGCACACCTAATGTAATAAAGTGGTCGCAGGATCACCAAACGGCGTTAGACTATATAAAACAAATTTTTTCAAATAAGCCTTTTTTAAGGTTGCCTAACAAAGATCTCACCTTTGTTCTTCGCAGTGATGCTTCTTCCTACGCTATCGCGGCAGTTTTGATGCAGGAATACGGAGGCACCTTATTTCCAATTATGTACGTATCCAGAAAGCTTACGACGAGCGAGATGAAATACTCCGTTCTAGACAAAGAGCTCCTTGCTCTTGTCTGGGCAATCACAAAACTAGATCGTTACCTCCTCGGATCACACTTTGTGGTGGAGTCTGACCAGAAAGCTCTTACCGCATTGAATACTGGAAACGTTAAGTCATCAAAGTCAGCGCGTTACGCTATAGCTCTTCAACCGTTCCATTTTGAGATACGAGCTATTCCTGGAGTACAGAATGTATTTGCAGACTGTCTTTCAAGATGCCCTAGTGAACTTGGTGAAACTAAACCACTTTTAGATGGAGAAACGTCCTCACCGAAACATGAATAACTTTGTACAGTGTCATTAATTGTACATCTGTGAAGACTATGTATAGTTTTGCAGTATTCGTATAAATATAACTTTCAGAACATACTTACTTATGGATTATAACATTATTTCTTGTGAAGTAACGTTTTGTTAGAACGGGAACAGTGATATTAAAGTAACATTTTTTCTTAGTATGGAAACATTGGTAAAAACGACAAACAGACATTCGTTAGTGTTATGGAACATATTACACTACATATCGTGTTCGTAAACTTATTTCGTGCATGGAACATTAGGAACATATTCTTGTTGACTCTAAATAGTTCTGAACGAATATTCACAATGACTGAAATTAGAATTACTTAGAATAAATTACTAGTTATTTATTTATGTGTAATTAAGTACTAGAATTAGATTAATTCAATTTAATCAATTTGATTGTTTATAAATCACACATCTACTAACATTATTAGTGTCTCGCAATACGTGTAGTCACGTATCCCACTACATGATATTTTACTTTTAGATAACTAGTCAAACTTACTAGTGCTAGATAACAGTAGGTGCGTTGCTTCTTAAAGTGTTTAATTATGCATTGCTTCATTTTTGCACATTGTATTTCAAAATTTTCTGTTCTTTTGATTTTCTTATCATTGCTTATCATCAGTGTTGCTGTTCATTTTCATTTTTGAAATCATATGTTTCAAATTTTGTTGAAAACTTAGTTGAATTTTATTATCATCTTTTTTGTTGATTTTTCCTTTTCATTTTCATTTTTTTCAACTTCTTTTACTTCGAATATTACCACATCGTTCCAAAGTAGGTCGATGGTGGATGTGTGCTTTAATGCATACTGTCATTTAGTTATATTAATTTCAAGTTAATTTTCTTTTCTTAATATGATATAATTTTATGCATGTCATAAATCTTGTTGTAGTTTTGACTCACCTCTCTCGAGTAATTAGTTCGAAAAAAATTAATGGGATTAATTTTTTTAAGGGGAGGTAATAAGGGAGCTGTTACGTACATTTATTACCTAAGGGGGTAGTCTTCGGTCCTGCCAAATGTACGCACCAGTTTTATGTAGTTATATTGTTTGAGCGTTCGATTGATTCACGCACTGACGTGCACAAAGCAGTGAGTGTTGCTTTGGACGCACGTGTAACCTAGTTGAGTAGTTTGTGACGTCATGTTTTGAAGTGGAAACATGGAACTGTCTTGTGTCCATGATAGTAATTTTATATTTCGTATTCAATGGCATTTTAAGGAAGCCATTTATTTCTAGTGATCTGTATTGGTCTTCAGGTCGAAACCAATATCAGGAATGTCACGTGAGTTATCGTCCCACTTCTTATTTTAATGCTGTATGAAAAGGGCCGCTCTAATACTAGTCTAGCGGGAATTAAGATGTTCCTAGAATGGATCTACAGAGTCGCTTGCCTTTAAGATTTGAATCGTAGACGGAGAATTCCTACGAGTAGAAGAAGTTATATTGTTTATCTTACGCACATGTTTTATATGCCGTACATGCTTCAATGCCAAAGTCGTGGCTTGGATGTAAAGAGAGGTTAGCCAACTGAAAGCCTTTACTGTTAGGATTATCGTATATGACTTTGTGTGAAAATTATATGATGTACAACGCTATGTATGAAGAACGTCTGGGAATTTTAACAAATGTAATATGGAAGATTTCACCCCAGAGTATGTATACGTTACCATGATAGACGTCCTTGAAAGAAGGTCAACGGTCGTGACTGAGAAGGATATTATACGGTAACAGTTTTGTAATCCTTAGTCTATGGACAGAGGTCTTTACTAGAAGAGAATCTTCAGGAACTTTAGCAGTAATAAATCAATATGTTGTCGTGTGATCTTTGCGCCTGTGACGATGTCCGTCTTGTCCACTTCGTGTCCTGGTGAATAAAATCTATGTAAAGTTATCAACGACTCGTGTGATGCCAATACTTGACCAGTTCACACAATTCAAGATACATTGTTGGTTTTTCGTTTGAAAGACATTGTTGACATTTATTCCATTGTAACCATTCGCGTTTCTATTCATCACTCATTGTAACCGAACTTGCCCTCATGTGTACTCGCATTCGCTATAAAACCACCAGACAATCGAGACGTCATTGCAGCCAAAATGGACAGAGCCTCATATACCCGAAGGTTTCGAGGGATGTCCCTTCCTCATCTGCACAAAGGCATTTATAGAGGAGCACTCAAGACCCGAAGGTCTGAGGAAAAGAGCGAAATCTGGAGCGAACACAGCAGTCTGTCTGTTTTATCTTTACTGGGAGGTCCCCACACAAGGTGGTGCACCACACACAGTTAGTCAAGACAGAAGGTCGCCTGAAACGATGTTACAATTATGCTTACCAAATTCGAATTCTCCCACTGAAAGGCAATCGACAATTTGACTCAGGCACGCGGCTGGCAATTACATTAAAGAGAACGAAAATATGAAATGTGAGCCTATTTATACTCATATAACAGCACGCTGACCTCTTGACGTCATATGCGTGGCTTCGTTTCTAGCCCCAATGAATGCGCTGCCATTCAAAGCAGTTAAATCTCAGCCAATCAGAGATTGTAAACAGTTCTGATGCAACCGGTTTCTGCTAGCATGTGTTGCGTGCATTTAGACAAAGAAACGGGATTAAGCTCTGCCCTCTGCTACCTAATGAAGCAAAATGGCCGAAATATATATATATATATATATATATATAATATATATTTTATATATATATATATATATATATATATATATATATATATATATATATATATATATATATATATATATATATAAAATCCCGAAAAATGCGTCTAGCTGCCTGCCATATCTTTAAAAAGACAAACTGGCGCAACTCTGATCTAGGCTATATAATCTTTCTTCTAGAATAACACTGCACCAATTCCCTACACACCCAACTCTAAACTCCATAAAGAAGAAACATAAAGCAGATGAGATACAACTCCATCGTGATCTCACTCTGAAAAACGTAAATAATAGAAGGAGAAGAAACCTGGAGAAGGATTACCTGTAATCCCTCTTAGAAATAGTGAACAAATTGCAAGGAGGAAAAGACATGGGCCATTTGAAAGACAATCTCAGTACACTTCATCACGGTCATCTTGGTTGCTCTGAGTAAGCAGCTCTTGGTTGGCAATGGTATTTGGCCGAAATATTTGGAAAATTTCCTTTAGACAGATTGTGTAGAAAGAGGATGCTAACAAATTGGTAAAGCAAAAAAAAAAAAACTGTAAAATTCTTTAGAATTTTTTAAACATAAAGTAAGTGTTAAATTGAGCACATTGGTGATTGGCTATGTTGTTGTGAAGCAAAGAATTTTCTAGAGCATCCATTTCAAATAAAGACATAACTTGTCCAATGTTTCATCAGAGCTAGTGTTCCTTGACAGTGAGAACATGAACCTGGAGTTTGAGATCTATTCAGAAGACCCACTGACTGAACATGTGAAGAATGTTGAAATAAATAAGTATAACATGGGCGTGAAACAGCCAGGGATGTACTTCATTTACAGCAGCATCTTTTTCAAACCTGACAGTTCCTTGCCATGCAAACACTTTAAAAAACAGGTAATATAAAAATACAGTGTAGCATAAAATAGATTGTAGTCTGATAACCAAAGAGAGAGTGTTGAGCTCAACCTAGTACTCATCTATTTGCTGTTTTCTTTCCTGTGGAGCATGGGGCCTCCACTGCGGTTGTTCCCGAGGAAGCCTGCATCAAAGCAATCGTGTGCTCTTGCAGTGATAGTTTCTGTAGTCATTTATTTTACTTGATGAGGTTGCCAGCCTCATGCACAACCTCATATTAGAAATGCCCCTGGGAGCAGTGCCCTTTTATTTTGTTACCTCCCTAAAGTCCCCATCATCACTCCAGAAACTACATGGGCCACAACCATGCACAGTCATACCCCGCTTTTCAGCACTTTGCTACTACAGCGCTTTCCAATCATATTCATAATTTTCGGCTCTTGCCTCACTCATTTGGCGATTTTCAGCATGAGAAAGAGAAATGACTGCGCCTGTACCATTTTATTCTTGGTTGTTCAGAACCTGTATCGTTCAGTCTGTTTACAGAAGTTGTTCACTTTGTATCTCTGTGTATTACTAACAATTTTCAAAACTGTATAACTTATTATTGCATATATAGTGTAATATTCTTGTGTTTATTTATAATGGAAATATAGTTTAGTGATTAAAAAAAAAAAATGCCGTAAGCCTCTTACTTTAAAATAAAAGTTACATATGATTAATCTAAGTCAGCAAGGTATGGCTATGGCTGAGACAGCCCGTAAGCTAGGACTAGCTCGCCAAACAGTTAATACGATTGATAATTGTTGATATGGTCTTTGTGTATATATGTCTCCATAGTTACTTTGTTTCCTACTAGAGTTACTCGCCCTTATGCTAACTACTTCCTTCCTACTTTCTGCTTCTAAACATGGCCGATTATATATGTGGTATGTATCCAGTGCGTTCAGCCTTCGTGATTATGCTTCATAACGTGAGAATGTATGACAGCCAGCCACGTCTCATTATATTTAACAATATTTACTACACACAACAGTAAATATCAACATGGTGGCAGTGGTGTTTATTTCTACAGAATTTGGACTATTCTGCTGAACATCTTCTAACACATGTGCTGACGTCATAGCCTTGCGGTGAGGGGACGATAAACTGGTAACACCAAGTTTAACTCTTCTGTTGGTAGGTTATTGCTTGCATACCATTATTAGACATTTCGTCATGGCAGAACAGCCCATGTTTCAGTTACCACCCTGCCTAGACATAAATAACGTCGAACCAGACACATTTCGTAAATGGAGACGACAATTAGAACTATATATGGATGCAGCAGAAGTGGCCTCTAAACCTGATCCTGTTCGGGCGGCCATCATCCTTCACTGTGCTGGACCTCAAGCCGTTGAAGTTTTTGATCAACTTGCAGAGGAAGGAGACCACTCTAATCCTAATAAAATTCTCGATTTGCTCCAGAACCATTGTAGCTCACGAAGCAATGAAGTATTACATACCTTCAGATTCTGGAACACACCTCTTCAAGAGCCTTTTAATTCTTTTTTGACTGAGCTGAGAACTAAGGCAGACTTATGCAACTTTAACAACAAGGATCGTATGATAAGAGACAAAATTGTCTTTACTGTCAACAAAAGGTTACAAGAGAAGCTCTTGAGAGAAGCTGACCTCGATCTAAAGAAAGCCATTCACATATGCAGAGTCTTCGAGCAAACTGGAAAAGACATAAGAGAGATGAATAATACAGTACAACCTTCTGAAGCAAGGGTTGAAAAGGTACAGAAAAAATCACTCAACCATAAACCTCCCAAGAGAGACACTGGGCATGCTGCTGGTAAAGCCTGTCAAAGTAACACTGACAGTGGGTACTTTGAACCTAGAAAGGAGTGTCATTACTGCGGATAGAAACATCCGTTGATTAAGAAAAAGTGTCCTGCATGGGGGAAGTTTTGCTCAAACTGTGGGGGAAGAAACCATTTCAAAGTTAAATGCAAGAAAGTTCACACTGTTCACACAGAGTCAGTGGAAGATTCTGAAGTTTTTCTTAATTGTGTGAAGTCTAGCAAAGCTTGTACATCTGCACAACTCATTGTCAATGGAAAAATGGTAAAAATTTCAGCTAGACACAGCAGCTGATGTGAATACAATCTGTCAACGCTTTGTGATGCAAGAACAATTGTTACCCACTAAACAGAGGCTTGTTATGTGGAATGGTACTAAGATGACTCCACTGGGAGAAGTTCTATTAACTGCTGAGAATCCTAAGACTGGGATAAAACACAATATAAGGTTTACTGTTGTGAAAAATAGATTCACATGTTTGCTGGGCAACAACACACTACAGGATCTACAGTTTGTGACAGTCAACACAAACAAATTTATTGCTAAGGTGGCTACTGACAGTTCAGATAATGATCATAACTCTGATAACCATCTAGGTGTCCTGGGTGAAGCTGTGTTGCGTATTGATCCTAATATTCGTCCGAAGGCACTGCCATGCAGAAAAATACCATTTTCACTTAAGAGCAAGGTAAAATCAGAGCTTCAAAATCTAATGAACAGAGGTATATTATTACCAGTAGAGGAACCGACTGAATGGGTTAACCAAATGGCTGTTGTTGAAAAGTCTGATGGTTTTTTAAGAATATGCATTGATCCTACACCCCTGAATGAGGCTTTGCAGAGGGAGCATTACAGATTACCAACTTTGGATGATGTATTGCCTGAACTCAATAATGCCAAGATTTTCACAAAGCTGGATATCAAGGAAGCATTCTGGCATATCAAACTTGATGAGAAGTCTAGTAAACTTACAACAATGATTACACCTTTTGGTAGGTTCAGATGGTCTAGATTACCATTTGGGTTGAATGTAAGCAGTGAAATTTTCCAGAGGCATCTAGCACAAGCTCTTGAAGGTCTTCATGGTTGCATCAATGTTGCTGATGACATAGTTATTGCAGGTTGTGGATCAAACAGACAGCAAGCAATTAAGGACCATGATCTGAAGCTTAAAGCACTGAAACATAGGTGTAAAGAGAAAGGCATTAAACTGAATGAAGCTAAAGCTCAAGAGAAGAAAGAAGAAATTACCTTCATGGGTCACCTTATTACTGCTCGAGGTGTTGAACCAGACAAGAAAAAGGTTGAGACAGTACTAAATATGCCCGTTCCTAAGGACTGTCATGAGATTTGCAGATTTTGTGGCGTGATACAGTATCTAGCAAAGTTTCTCAACAATCTTTCAGAAGTTCTTCATCCAATAAGAGAACTTACCCGTAAGGATACTCCCTTTATCTGGTCTGCTGAATGTGAACAAGCCTTCAAGAGAGTCAAGAAACTGATTACTTCTACTCCAGTACTCGCATACTATGATCCTGATGAATCTTTGTGTATTCAAGTTGATAGTAGCAGCTATGGACTTGGGGCTGTCCTCCTACAAAATGGTCATCCAATAGAGTTTGCTTCAAGAGCTCTAACTGAAACAGAACAACGCTGGGCTCAAATTGAGAAAGAACTCTTAGCTGTTGTATATGGTTTGGAACGCTTCGACCAGTACACTTATGGAAGGAAAGTTACAGTCATCAACGACCATAAACCTTTGGCAGCCATCGTGAAGAAACCTCTGAGTCAAATTCCTCGAAGACTGCAGAATTTATTGATGCGCAGCCATCGATATGACTTTGAATTCCAGTGGGTACAAGGTTCCGATCTTCTTATAGCCGACACACTGTCCAGAGTTTGTATTCATAATGTCACATTGGATTCCTTAGCTGATAGAGAAAGCAATGCAGGAGCTGATGCACCTGTAAGATTACCTGAAATACCAGATGTGATGATGGAAAAGATTAAAGCTGAAACTCTCAAAGACAGCGTGCTTCAGAGGTTGAAGTCAACCATTTTGCATGGGTGGCCTACAAAAAAGTCTGATGTACCAGCTGAGCTTATGCCTTATTTTGACATTCGTGACACTCTGACAACAGAACAAGGCATAATACTTAAAGGAGAGCGTATTCTTATCCCAAAAGCACTGAGGCCTGAAATCAAGCAGAAGCTACACACTGCTCATCTTGCATTTGACAGCATGATGCGCCGGGCCAGAAGTTATCTGTTTTGGATCGGCATGACAGCTGAGATTCGACAGCTGACAGTTGTCCAGAATGTCAAGAAACAAAGGCAAGGAATACTAAAGAACCTTTAAACCAACACTCAAGAGGTTTATCACCCTGGGAGAAAGTTGGCACTGACATCTTTATTATAGAAGGCCGATATTATTTAGTTCTGACTGACTATTTTTCCAACTTCATTGAAGTAGACTTTCTACCCACAATGACAGCACAGTTAGTCATCAGGAAATTGAAGTCTCATTTTGCTCGTTATGGTGTTCCCAAAGTTATTGTATCTGACTCAGGTACTCAGTTTACGTCTGCACAGTTCAGATCATTTACTGCTAGATGGGGAATACTTCATGTTAAATCAGCACCAGGTCACCATAAAGCCAATGGATTAGCTGAATCTGCTGTGAAACTGATCATGGGTATGATGAGAAAGACTGTTCAAAACAATACAGATGCATATGAGGCACTACTTGAACTTCGTAATACGCCAAGACAAGGGTTTGATCAAAGTCCAGCAGAAATACTTTCAACAGGAAACTGCGTACACTGATACCTTCTGCAGTGAAACCCGTTGCATCTCACAGTAGAGTTATTGAAAGTAGAGGCAAGAGAGACAGATCAGTGAAGACGTATTATGATAAAACTGCTCATGATCTGCCCAAGTTGTCTCACCAGCCAGTTTACTGTCAAGACCCTGAACAATCAAACTGGCAACCTGGAAGGATTGATAAGAGGCTCTCTGAAAGATCTTATTTAGTTGAAGGGGAGAATGGAGGTCAATATGTCAGAAACGGAATTCATCTAAGACCGAAAACAACACCTTTCACACCTGATCCCGCGGACCTGGAAATTGATTTCTCCCCTCCAGTTCTACCCAAGCAACAGGTTGTTTTGCCAAACATGGAGAACACTAGTGAAGTGAACAGTTCCAATCCTCCAGAAGATAATCCTTCAATTCCAGCTACTTCTAGTCCTGGGAAAGCTGGCAAAGAACAGAAAAATTCTCTCCTACCATCTAGCCCTAAGAGACCTCAAAGAGATTGCAAGAAACCCTCTTGGATGAATGACTTTGTTCACTCATAAAGAAGGGGGGATGTTGATATGGTCTTTGTGTATATATGTCTCCATAGTTACTTTGTTTCCTACTAGAGTTACTCGCCCTTATGCTAACTACTACCTTCCTACTTTCTGCTTCTAAACATGGCCGATTAAATATGTCGTATGTATCCAGTGCGTTCAGGCTTCGTGATTATGCTTCGTAATGTGAGAATGTATGACAGCCAGCCACGTCTCATTATATTTAACAATATTTACTACACACAACAGTAAATATCAACAATAATGATAACGAGTGTTTGATGTGTGAAATAAACATCTTTACTTGACTAGCTCTATTCATTTGACTTTTGTAGCCTTTTTTTTAGGCCTAGCTCTATTTGTTTTACTTTTGTATTGTTATTTTATGCCTAGCTTTATTGGATACTTAATATATGGTAGTGTAAGCATGTTAATTAGGCTTTTAGGCACCCTACATGTATTTGCAAGCTAAAAAAAAGGCTATTCTTTGCATTTCTGCAATTTTTTTCTTTAGGGAAGAAAAACCCCGCCATATTACTTATTAGAGGGGTTAGACTGTACAGGTAAGTGCAGTTTATAATTGATTATCAAACATTCATGATGAAAAGTATGAGTTAACTGAACTCCTATTTTCCCCCAAACAAAAATCTCAGTTTGTTTAACCTTGTGTGTGTGTGTGGGGGGGGGGGGGGGGGGGAGGAGGGGAGGGAGGTTTAACTTTATGTGAGATATCTACATTGAATCATTTACAAGCAGAAGTTTACAGCATTTTAAACAATCAGCTGATGTGTGTACAGAATGTGGTTGCAGATGAGCAGAAATGAATGACACTCATCTCTGTCATATGCATCTCAGATCCAGTTAAGTATAGACCATTCTTGAAGAATCAACACATGACTGCCAGTTTAAAGACACACTGCTGCAGATAAATGATTATTTAAAGAAGAGTACAGGTAGCCCTCGATTTGTGCTGGTCCAGTTTGCGCTAATTCAAAATAACGCCAATTTTGAAACCCGAAGGTAAAAATATATCAGATAAAGAAAAGCATATGTATTTTAAAACTTTAACATGAAGTGTTATTATTACATTTAAACAAAATGAAATTAAAGACGTAAGAAGACTGGCACAAGAGGTAGAATTTAACGAAGTTACACAAGAAGACGTAACAGAGGTGCTGGAAAGCCATAGAGAGCCTCTTTCAAGTAAAGACGTGAAAGAATTGGCTGCACAACTAAGCCGACAAAAAGAAGAGAAGGAAACAGGATAAAGAGCTTCCTACAAGAGAAATGAAGACAGGCGATCTGCAGCACATCCTTTTAGACATGAAGATGAACTCTGAGAGATTAACCATGACTGGGAGTGGAGTGCTACAGCAAAGAGGAGTCTTACACTGCATCTATGATCCCATGTTACTAGATTTTGAAGGGAAGGAAGAGGAAATCACGACAGTCAACACTGCATGCTTTCTTTAAAAAAACGTGACAATCCTCAACAAGGGACTTCATCAGAGAACAAAAGCCACTGCATTACATCATTTTTGGTTGTAAGTGTACAAAGTATTTTTTATTTATCTACTTATTGTATTTTTTTATTTACTTTATTGTATTTACTTTATTTTATTTACTTATTTCAGAGCTTTCAATATAATAACATTACATTGCTCGTCAATTTTTGTGTGCCTGGAGAGGAAGTCATTGACTCGTATTGGCTTACATTATCTTCTTCTTCTTCTTCTTTGATCCTTAGCCGCCGACCGTCAAAGTAGTCAGTGGCCATCACGCCTAGTGGCGTCTTGTAGGGCAACAACAAATTGATTCCACTTTGCTCGGTCGGTGGCCATCCTTCGTACAGTGCCCCAACTCTGGTTCATTCTTTGCATCTCAGCCTCCACAGTCCTCCGCCAGGTTGTTTTTGGTCAGCCTCTCTTTCGTTTTCCTTCAGGGGTCCAAAGCATAGCTGTTCTTGTGATGGCATCGGGGTCTCTTCTGAGGACATGGCCAACCTAGCTCCAGCGTCTGCCAGCTATGATGGTGTGCATGTCCTCTTGCTTGCTACGAGTAAGCAGATCTTGGTTAGTGATGGTATTCGGCCAAAAGATTCGGTGAATTTTTCTTAGGCATGTTGTGTGAAAAGAGGACAATTTCGACATTTCCTTCTCTGTAACTCTCCAGCATTCCGCACCATAGAGAAGCACAGAAAGCACACAGCTCTGATATAATCTTAATTTTGTGCTTGTGCTGTATTGGGAGGACTTGCAGATGTTGTTTAGGCTAAAGAAGGCTGTTCTTGCCTTATTCATTCTGATGTTGATGTCTTTGCCTGCCCCGCCGTCTGGTGTTACTATGCTTCCTAGGTATGTGAAGGTATCTGTCTGTACCAGTTGCTGATTCCTTACTGATATGGGCTCAGGGTTGCTCACATTGAGCGTCATGACCTCAGACTTCTTTAAATTGATGTTCAAGCCCACCTGCTGGCTAAACTTATTAAGTCTATCCGTGTTCCTGGATGTTTTGATGTGAATGTGCTAGTAGTGCAATGTCATCTGCATATTCTAGATCTTCCAATGTAGAAAATGTTGTCCATCTTATTCCTCTTGGACTGCCCTCTGTTGTCTGGCGCATCACCCAGTCTATGACTGTTAAAAATAGAGTGGTTGATAAGGGCATCCCTGTCGTACTCCTGTCTTCACCTCAAAGGTTAGGTTGCTCTGCCCAACACTACATGTAAAGTTGGCATAGAGGCTTTTTATGATTGACACTATGCAGCTTGGAATTCCATAAGCCCTCAGTATTTTCCATAAACTGTCCCTATGTATGCTGTCAAAAGCCTTTTCAAAATCAATGAAATTAATGTAAAGCTGTCTTTGCCATTCTGAGCACTGCTCTATAATATTCCTGAGAGTGAATATATGATCTACACATCTTCTGTTCTTTCTAAATCCTGCTTGTTCTTTCCTCAGTTTGTGGTCTACTGCCTTTGAAATTCTCTGTATAATTATCCTGCCTAGTATTTTGCTGGGAACTGAGAGAAGAGTGATTCCTCTCCAATTATTGCAGTCGGCAAGATCTCCCTTGTTGGGCAATTTGACAATTATTCCTTTGTTCCACTCTGATGGTGTTGTCCCCGTTTTCCAGACTTGTGCAAATAGTGGTTCTAATAGTTCTGCTGCTAGCTCAGGGTCTGTCTTAAATAGCTCTGCATTTAAGTTATCATGGCCCGAAGCTTTGCCGTTCTTTAACCCTTTGATTGCTGTGATGATTTCTTCTTTTCGTGGAATGTCTGTATTTACATCTAGATCGTTTTCAGCTTCAGGAACATTCAATTGTGTCTCTGGTGGTTCCTTGTTCAGAGTTTCTCTGAAGTGCTCTGCCTATCTGGCTTACATTATAAAATGGTTTTAATGAGGATAGTATACCTCTACACAGAAGAGGAACGACTAAGTAAGTAAGTTTAATGTACGCGGGTTCCAGTTGCACCAGCTCGTTCATAAATGCATCCCTGGTGTAAATTGGGGCCTATCTGAATATTAATAATGCCTTATATAGTTTCCCCGGGGGGTCTCTGTAGAGACAAAGAAAGAATAGGCCCACTGCACCCTCAGGCAGGTTGTACAAGGCAAGTAATATGAGATTAGGCATGGGGCTGGCAACCTCAACATGTAAAGAAAACAAGGCCACAGTGACCACGACCTAAAGGGCATGTGAATGCTTGGTGCAGGCTTTATGTAGGGTGACCAGCTGCTGTGATGGCTGCATGCTCCATAAGGAGCGCAAAGAAAAATGATGATGATTGTTAAAATGATAATATTTAAACTTTCTATACAGTCAATCCTCACTATTCTCGTGTTCCGTATTCACTCAAGATTAAGTTTTGTTGTTATTGTTGTTTAACTAAGGCTGTTGAGCTTCTTGCTCTTTTGCAGCCAATACCAAGCTGAAGACTTCTTGGTTTTATCTACACTGTAGATCTAGGCTTTTCCTGTGACTTTTCTTCTATTCTGAAACGTGTTGAGTTGAAGTCAAGAGCTCCATTTTCTCCAGCTTGGATTGCATTTAAAGGATCGTCATATCTGGTCCCAAACTAGGAGGAAAAAGTGCAAGGCATTCTGTGCATTCCCTGCCATCCAAGAGGGCTCTCCAACTATGCAGAGCTAAAATACTGTGCTCTGCTTCTGGGCTCTCCCAAGGAATTCTCACGTCCTGCACAGAGCCACTTCTCAGCTCCCCCTACCTATCACTGGGTCCATAGTGAGATCCTCTTACATGCGGTTAACCAGGTCAAAGCCAAAGAATCACGTCTGGGGCTCAAGTTACTTCTTCAAGCTTAGTGTGCAATGCTGAGTTCTCAACAAGTTTCAGCTCAGGGGGAATCCGTGGAAGTGTATGGATGTGTGTGGATGATTTAAAGAGCCACTGAGGGTGTAATTAGCCTCACAGACAGAGGTTCTCTTACATATATGTATATTGTAGCATTGTGCATTGCTGGTGGTCATATATACAGATGACTCCAGATCTGCCTATGAGCCTAACACCATATTCCCAATATGCCTCAAAGGGCATGTAACGGGATCCTTTACCCCAGATCTGGCGCCATGCATCACGCAAGATTAAGTGTAACCCATTTTTTGCCATTCACGGGCACCTTGTGGGTATTTTTGGCCATGCGCAGCCGGCAAACAAGTTCGAAATGCCTGCCACGCAACAAGGAGAGGCTGGCTCCTTGTTTCTGCTGCTTTTGTTGTGTTTACAGGTGTCTTTGTCGAGCATCTTTTCATCCACGTTTTTGCAGTTTTATGCTGTTTGTTATTTTTGGAATTAATGATGGCATCCAAGCATATTGCAAATGTGTTGGCGAGAGTGCCTAAATGCAACAAGGGCACACAAAATGATGAGTTTATGGTGATCAGTAGCAAAATTGTATGGAGAACAGCGTCCTGCAGGAACCTAACCCCCTTTTCCCCATAAGATCAATGGTTCCGTATTCACTAGGTTTTCGAGGAACTGAACCCCCCCACGACTAGGGAGAATTGCCAGTATTTTATAAAATTATTTTAGTTGTAACATATATACAAGGAGAAATACATAAAGTGAAATAAAATGGTACAGCTCAAACAACCAAGAGGTTAGGCATTCATAAATGGTTTTACTGCATGTCGTAATTTTTATAGATAGGCCTAATACATTTATGGTCCCATTCGTGCAGAGGTGATATGGTGAGAGCTATGTGAGAGAAAGGGTGTGAGAAATAGTCCTGTTTACCAGGAGAACTGTGTAAGAGAAAATACTGTCTTGGATTGAGAAAATTGCCCAATCCAACCTATCTAGTACGACACGCCTTAATGGAGATGTGTTTTCTCACTTGATACTGATTTAAATTACACTACCCTTACGTACCCACACACAAACAATTGTTGTGACATAAATACGTACATATGTAGACACAGACAGGTAAACTATGGGTCATATATATATATATATATATATATATATATATATATATATATATATATATATATATATATATATATATATATATATATATATATATATATATATATATATATCTGCAGGCGGTTTGGTAGCAGATCGCTTTGTGTGGATTTTTAACAATGGTATAAGCGCCGTACCGTTCAGAAAGCAATGGCAAACTACTGAATGAAAAAATTGCCTAGAAAAATCACAAACAGCCAATAAAAGCTGGGGTTGATTGCCACGTCCTGTAAAGGATAAGCAACTAACTTTATATATATATATATATATATATATATATATATATATATATATATATATATATATATATATATATATATATATATATATAACAGGGGAGGTTTTGACCAACACCAATAACTTAAGGTTTAGTAAGTTTATTATATCGTTATAAAAAATAGATTAAACAAAACATCAATACATCGTTATCATTACATCCGTTAATTTATGTTACATCAGAGAAAAAAAAAAGAAAATATACTCTCATAGACCCTCCCTATGGTATATGGAAAACTAGGAATGATCCAAACCCGAGGTTGTTTACCCAAAAGATCAAACAAATGATTTAACAATGGGAGTGGGTAGTAGTCAGGATGAGTGAAGGGTATGTCCTTAATTTAACTATCCCGTGGATTTTTCCAGATTGGGTGAGAGATAAATAAAAGAAAGAGAGAATATGTTATATTAGTAGTAACTTAAGAAAATAAATTCTTTCGTTCCGTTTCACTCTCTACATATATACTGTGAACTCACTACATACAGGCTTACCCCTCTGCCGATGCTGTATACATTCCATGGAATTAAATCAAACACAATGTATTTAAGACTATTATATGTCTTGTTGTTTGTCCAGTTCAGCCCCAGAAAACTCCGTCTAGGCAACTGCTATTTTTTTCTCGGAGATTCGCTGAATTGGTGCGTTGATTATAATTTTTCCTGGGGGTGTATTCCTCTTCGTACTGCAGGTATTGGGTTGCGATAAGTTTTTTTTTCTTCTAGGTTTCTGTCGCAGTGAATGTGAAAATATTATCAAACCGCAGAATGTTACTTCCAGGCTGTTCTCGGAAGGAAATAGCCGGGTATGACCCGTGAATGCTCTCTGTAGACTTTGATAGATGGAAAACTGTCATATGGGTTCGTTTAAAGAAAATTAGTGCTGTAAGTTCTGCCGCATCAGGCCAGGGAACTTTATATGAATCAGATAACAAAAATCTTCTGGCATTGTCCGTTCCAGTTTAACATTTAACACAATTTAACATTGAAGTGTTCTGGTTATTTAACCGCTCTCAAGGGTTGAGAAGGTGGACCTATAAGGGTCTCTAACATCAGATTTTTTACTGTCAATGTTTGTATGTTTAGGAACATATAATTGGGATGTCTTAAGCCATCTGATCCGGTATCTCTATAAAAAAAAACCGTTGGATCGACAAGGTAGGATCACCTAGATAAAAAAGAATATACAAAACAGGTAATCCTACTATAATTATATTCTAACACCCGCGTTTTTATGTAAGATCTGTAAAATCACTCCGGTATTTAATTATTTATATTAAAAAGAACTACACGAGTGACTAGCTAATGTATCGCTTTTACCACTAACTATGAAAAGTTAATTACTTAAAATTTACACAAGATGAAATAGAAATACAAGTATATGGTTATTAAACAATTACGATCACCTAGCGTCTTAAAATTATGTTACGCATCTATTACTCGGGAAATAACGGATACTGCATTTTTAAGCGATGCCAGTATATATTAAATAAATGGAAAATACTAGCCCCATGCGAGATTTCTCGCCTCTCTTGATTCTCTGGAACTTCTTCGTTTTGGGCCGCGAGTCCAAGCTCATTTCCCCCACAATCTACAGCTGACTTCCCCTGTTCGTCTTCGTCCTGCAGCAATTTCTAACCCTCTTAGACCAGTTCGCGTTAACGTGTCAACCGGAGGTGTTAAAACGTTGCTTTGTTCTAAGGGACCACAACAGTCTTTAATAGCTGACTGCTTGCCGCTCTGGCGACGCCTCCTTGAAGGGGTGGCAGGAAGAGAACGAGAAATAGCTTGATTTTAATAGCTCGAAAGATAAAACAGTAGGCGTGGCTAAACTAAAATTAAGGCAAAGTGGATGACGAGGCTGCCCGCATGATAACTTATTGCATACAAATTAGCACGCGTGGAAATTCCACGTGGGATAATGCATACTAATTAGCACGCGTGGGGATTCCACGTTGGCGATAAAATTACAACAAAATTTAAGGGGCCCCTGCTGAGATTCAAGGGTAGGGTAGCTTCTATTTTCATACGTGACACTGCAGAACAGAAGAAATAGAATAGTGCAGTATGATCAGATGTAAAATTGACAGAAAGAAGCAGACAAATACCTATGGAAGAAGAGGTGAGGAAAAAACATTGGCTGTGGAAAGGATGCACACTTAGGAAATTAGCTAATATCATCACAAGGCAATCCTTGTTCTGAAAACCCACATCGATCGTATAAATTAACGTCACTGTAATCATATTAATATGATGAGCTCGTTATTTTTGGCTGAACATAATTAGTGTGGTTGGTCTCCAACAATTTTTGAGTTGCCAACCCAGAAAAAAAAACGGCAAATTGTTTTAAGAAAGATGCTAGATCCAAGGAACCCAAAATTCAAGAACCGTAAATCTCATCATCATTCATTCATTGTTTTTCTTTGCACTCCCTATGGAGCAGGAGGGAAACACTGTTGCTAGTGCCTCCTCAGGAAACCTGTACCATACATTCACATGCTCTTGCAGCTCTGGTTACTGTGGCTATTTGTTTTACCTCGTACCTCGTACGACAAGCCTGAGAGTTCAGTAGTCCTATTCCTCTTTTTGTCTTTTCAGAGACCCTGGGAACTACATGGGGGCAGCTGTAGATTTGCTTAACCAAAAACTCAAACAGTTTACTTCATTTTAAAATAATTCTAGAAGCAAAGTTTCCAAAATTCAAGAAAATAACAAAGTTCAATACAACAATAAGAGAAGCTGATCTCATTAATTTGAGGTGAATCTTAAGTTGTTTTTTTCTTCCTTGCTTGGTTCTATTAATACAAATGAGATATTGCAGATAAGAAAAAAAGTTATCAATTCAAAACCCTTCTGACATCGTTACACCAAAAACGTAAATACAGTTCTTTCTCGTTTCTTTTACAATATGAAGCAGTAAAACATTATTTTTTAACTCTGCTTTCTAACCATGTAGTCAACTCTATAATTAATTGTCAAAAACAAGTAGGCACACACACTTGGTCATAGGTTAATAAGAAACAATGTTTGAAGGAAAGCAGCTGACAGGCATCCAGTGCATTTTGTATTTTCATATTTTTCCCTGCATTGGTAAACCTTCAAACTGTAGCTGTCTCTTGTAGCTAAGTAATAACCATAATAATGTTGATTGTAAGTTATAGGGTTATATTGTTGACCAGTCATTCTGTAATGTTCAGATACCTGTTGTTCACAATGAAAACCCCAGCACAATTGACTAGCAAAAGTCTCTAGGATATTTTTCCACTGGTGCAGTTGTCATCCCTCAACAGACAGAAGAAGGCTATTGCCAAGCTCCCATATGATCACAAACACTCTTTACAGCACTATTCAACAGCTACAACACCCAAGCAAATTCTTCAACTTGGCATTGGCTGCAAAAGAGTGACAATCTCTGCAGCCCTAGATATGTGACCATTTCCTTAGCACCCTTTCATTCTAATGCAGTTTTAAACTGTGCTCAGCATGCCAGGCAATGACTGCTCAAAACACCATATAAAGGTTGTACTACTCACAGCCATGTGTCATCAAGATTATTAATAATATCATCTACCTATGCATGGAACTGTGACAAATCATTATCTTTGCATTTGTTGTCTTCCACAGACTTGGGAACATAACATCTTATTGACGAGGAATAATGATAAAGAACACAGTGGGATAATCTTCAATACAACTTACACGTGCTGTGATGACTGTGTCGGCCATAAGGAAACCAGCTATGCAGGTAGGTGTCTTTTATATCTCATTACTGGACATAAGTATTCTTCTTCTTTTCTTTGATCCTTAGCCGCCGACTGTCAAAGCAGTCAGTGGCCATCACGCCTTGTGGCGTCTTGTAGGGCAACAACAAATTTATTCCACTTTGCTCGATCGGTGGCCATCCTCTGGTTCACTCTTTGCATCTCAGCCTCCACAGTCCTCCGCCAAGTTGTTTTTGGTCAGCCTCTCTTTCGTTTTCCTTCAGGGGTCCATAGCATAGCTGTTCTTGTGATGGCATCGGGGTCTCTTCTGAGGACATGGCCAACCCAGCTCCAGCGTCTGCCAGCTATGATGGTGTGCATGTCCTCTTGCTTGCTCCGAGTAAGCAGATCTTGGTTGGTGATGGTATGCGGCCAAAAGATTCGGTGAATTTTTCTTAGGCATGTTGTGTGAAAAGAGGACAATTTCGATGTTTCCTTCTCTGTAACTCTCCAGCTTTCCACACCATAGAGAAGTACAAAAAGCCCACAGCTCTGATATAATCTTAATTTTGTGCTTGTGCTGTATTGCGAGGACTTCCAGATGTTGTTTAGGCTAAAAAAGGCTGTTCTTGCTTTGTTCATTCTGTTGTTGATGTCTTTGCTTGCCCCGCTGTCTGGTGTTACTATGCATCCTAGGTATGTGATGTTACTATGCATCCTAGGTATGTGAAGGTGTCTGTCTGTTCCAGTTGCTGATTCCTTACTGATATGGGCTCAGGGTTGCTCACATTGAGCATCATGACCTCTGACTTCTTTAAAATAAAAAAAATTAAAAAAAATAAGTATGTGCCCATATATTTTAGATGTGAGACGAATTCATAAATGGCAGAAGCAGCGATGTAACTTAACGAAAAATGACAGATAAATAGTAGCTTTGGTGTCATCCCAAAAAACCCAGACTGTCCCACCCTCGTCATCCTTATAAACAACATGACAGGTATGAGAAGACTAACGTTTTAGGACTAAAGGAAAACACACACACATGCACATCAAACACAATTTGGACTATTAATTTACTCTGTTTACAATAAATGGAAAGATGAAACGATACCATGATCTGGTATCTGCAACTGAAATTATTATCTGGAATTAGACAATCTATGTATCATAATTACAACCCATCACATACTGAACTGTAAATTTTTCTTCATAAACAACAACAAACAACAACATATGGTTATAAATAAAAATTATAATGTTCATAATTTAAAATTATTGCTAACAAGAAATTATAGGAAAGAACTATGGTGCAAGCTTTCTGCCTCATGTCCTGAGGATGTCACCATTTCCCATGCATTCAGATAAGTTAAAACTGGAAGGAAGTTTAATAATTTAGTTGTAATTTATGAGCGCCACCTAATACTATTTTATTTTCCTAAACTATCTGTCAAAAATAAGTTAAAGAGAGATGAGTGAAATTTTTTTTTTTTAATGGTCGTGCCATGAATGGGAATCAAATCCAGACTGTCTGCATGGAAAGCATCAATGCTAACAACTGAGCCACTTTTATAAGTGTTTTCTTCTTCTTCTTCTTCGTTCGCCCTGAAAAGGACGGTGGTTGCGTTGTGTCTGTTTCCAACGTAGCTGTGATATCTGCACCTTTCGGTCGACACATCCGACTTCTGCACGGCATTTTTTAGGACCGGGTGTGCCTTCCCATTGCGATCCGTACTCGCTCAGCCAGCCTGCACAGCTGCAGACTGTTTCCAGGACCACCACGTGGAGGTGGAGCACGGTCTTGACCAGCTCTGGTTCGCTGGTCCTGACGCAGGCAGTCAAGCTATGAGTCGCTGACTGCGGTCTCTATTGCTGCGTCTTCTTATAAGTGTTTAACTGTGTTAATATATTTTTGTATATGTGTTGCAGGGAAAATCTACTGTATATATTATTTATCTTCTTCAGGAACAGTCCCACAGACGTCCTGGTCTCTCAGTGCATTAAGCTCGATGCTTGGACACTTTATTAGAAATCTTGGCCTGCTGAGTTCCCTTCCAGGGTTATCCTTATAGACTCCATTGTAGTATTTATGGAATATTAATTATGGCCAAACATTCGATACTCCCTGCCCCGCAACACAGGTACTCAGACACTAAGGCCTAACAGCTTTTGACAGTTAATACGTTTAATCACAGATACTCCATATTCAGTAGGATTCGACATTGAAGCTTTCTAGGCACATGTCTCTACTGTCCTGTCAAAACTTACGTGCACCAGAATTCCACATACACACTGCTTAACTTAAACTGACATTAATAAGTACTGCAGGCATAAATCAGTGCAGGCAATATACATCTTGCAGGTGTGGTAATCATATTCCTCCAACGAAGGACATATTCTAAAATCTAGTCCTAACGGACACTAGCCATGCATACTGGTCAAAAGACACAAGCGGAATGTTAGCAAAGACGCCTTTGTATCCCAGATTAACACGCTCACGTCTGCTACTATTCTTGAGCAGCAGTCAAGACGTCACTTCCGGAAACTCATGACAACCGTCTGTAAACAACAAACAAGGAAGTGATCGTAGACCACCAATGTTATGATATTTAGACATAACATTTACTCCCCCCTGCAGAAAAATAATGAAAAGGAACTTTTCATTATTTCCATTGCACATCTATAAAATCACTGGAGTAACCAGGTGACACGTGAATCTCCTACAACTGTCCCCATTGATATAGCACCTAGATGTGTGCTCCTCAATCGACAATTAGACACACAAGGTGTGGAATCCAGTGATAAGATCACTAAACCCATTGTCTATTTCAGAGACATCTCTTTTGACACTACTGTGAGGTCACCATATTAATAATAGGGCAGTGGGAAAAAAAACATTGTCAATATGTGTCAATCAAGGCACTCATACAGCACACAATGTCAACAAACATCCTATGTCATGTCAGTCATGTAAGTCTCCCTATTTATCAATGACATGCATAATTAGCAATCAAAGACATAATAGATCATATGAGGCAGACAAATCAATTCATAATGAGTGACTGCGACATTATGTCAAAATAGTTATGATTATGTGTATGAATGTAGTCTGATGGGATGACTGATCATGTTAATGCACTGTAATGTGAAAATATATCAAGTAATATATATGCACACTTTAAATTACTTCAATACACTTGGTATGTAACCTCTTGTGGTTTAAATGAATTAACATTATATTTAGTACTTAATGATATTACTTATTTAATGTTACTAGTGATTTTTGTAAGAAGTTCATTTTCAATCACTTATTTCTGAAAACAGTTCCATAGATCACAATTGTCACGTAGTTGTAAATTATTATCGAAGATACACAGTCATTTTCATCTGCAGTAATAAAGAAGTTCACTGCAATATATAAGTTCATGTATTTCGATTGTCCATGATTGTCGTCCCAGCAATAGGACTAGAATTGAAAGTCACCGTTATTAACTCTGGGTCCTACATTATCAAAGTCCAAGTTGCAATGAAACATTTATTGTGTTATGTCCCCTTTGAATTTTGAGACCTTGGCATTTTCTAGTTGTTTCCCTTTTTATGCAAGTAGCAGTCCATTATAAAGTAAGAATTATTTGAATAATTCACGGAATGTGTCTGGAATAAATAGCATTTCCAATATATCCGGAAAATAGTCATTCTATAAACTGTATGTTGTATAACAGTATAGTTCTGACATACTTGTATTCGTAAGCACATGGCAAAGGATTTAATATGTTAGTCGACGTAGGTTATACGAAAAAACATCATCATCATGATGCTTGGCATACTGTTTGTAGTTTAGCAAACTATTTCTGTACATGACAAAGCACTGTGGCAGCAAATTTTCTGAAGTATGTACCACTCTTGTCACTGGATGGTCTCTGTAGCTGTTGATCTCATGTTTAAGGTACGTTATAGTTCAGAATTGACAACAGCCACACAAAGCGAGTTTGGTCATTATAAATGTGTTGAAGCAGCCTTTGATTCATCAACCAGTGGATGTTTCACACAGCGGGACAAAACATCGGCGATGACATTGACGCATCCCTTGGTAGGCTTTATTGTTTCAATGGCTACAGCCAATTCCATTCCTGCAAACATCGAACCTGAGGGTAAAAAAATAAATTCAAAATAGGCAATCTTGAAAACAACTGTTTCAATAAATTTAATGTCACATAACAATCTTGACTGAATATAACTCTATTTGGCGTTATTTTTTTCACAAGGGACGATAAAACAGATGTAATTTCAGAAAAATTAGGGATAAATTTACGATAAAAATTGAGCAGACCTAGAATACTTCTAACCTGTTTCTTTGTCTTAGGCACATCAAGGTTTAGAATTCTAGAGATAGTAGTATCGTCAGTTTTCAAGAAACCCCCTCCTACCTTATAACCCAAAAATGAAATCTCCTGAAATCCAACTTTAGTTTTAGATGGACGTGCAGTTAAATTATGGAGACGTAAAGTGTGAAGTAAGGACTGAATACCTTTTAAATGTTCATCCCATGATTGATGAAACAGACAAATGTCATCTATATAGGTAATAAGATCTTCTCTATCAGAGAAGAGTCTTCGCATCATGCGAACGAAAGTCGCAGGCGCGTTAACTAAGCCAAAAGACATATAATTGAATTCAAAAAGACCTAATGGCGTAACAAAGGCAGTATAAGGCTTGGATTTCTCCGTTAATGGCACTTGCCAATAGCCTTTAGAAAGATCAAATTTAGAAAAGAATGTAGCCGAAGCTAACCTGTCTAATAAAGTCTCTAACACTGGGAGTGGTTCAGCGTCATTTATGGTCACCTAATTTAAACGTCTAAAATCTATGCATATGCGTATAGATTTATCTTTTTTCCGAATCAAGACCATCGGAAAACTGTAAGGGGAATGAGATGGAGAAATGACATTTAATTTCAACATCTGTTCTAATTCCTCATTCACTTGAGTCTGTAAGTGTATAGGTATAGGATAAGGTTTCAACTTAATAGGTTGAAAATCAGTAAGAACGATATCATGTTCGATGATATCGGTATGTCCTCGCACATCAGTAAGGACATCAGCAAAAGACAGTAACAATTGAGTAGCTTGTTCTTTCTGAACAGAAGACAGCGTTGGAGATAAGGATACATCTATCCAACTTTCAGTAGCTAAGAAGTGAATACTAGGTAACACTAAGAGTGAATCATTCCCATTAGTCAAATCAGAATTTTCCTCCTGTATCACAGCCAAAGAAGAGTGACAGATTCATCAAGAGCTTCAAAGACTCTGTAAACAACAAACAAGGAAGTGATCGTAGACCACCAATGTTATGATATTTAGACATAACAATATGCAATGTCTAACAGAAGTGAACAAGTAAACATGTCACTGAATGTGTTTACTTTATTTAATTTTTGTGAGTCCCAATATAAGGATAATCAAAATATTTGTTCGCCTATAGAGTTTTTCAACCAGATTTGTTATAAAATAATCTGAAATGATAATAATAAAATGGTGGCTGGACCTTCAATTTTTGTTCTAATTTTAATTCTTGATAAATATTGGCCAGTCAAGTGTGCAGTTTTTACTCCTTTGAAACAAAGCAACAGCCAGTATCTATATTTATATCATAAGTATCAATCATGGTTGTTATTTTAATAACATGATTACAGGTAAAGCACAGTTTACCAAGTAAACTGTTTGAAAATAAGCTGCTCATCTCAGCATGCAAGTTTGAAGGAACAACAACGCTGTGTACCTGCAACAAAGGAACCTGTTTATACGCCCACTGAGGCATACTGGGAATATGGTGTTAAACACATATGTTCTTGACCATCAGCACACTAGGGGTGATGTGGTCAGCATAATGCCGGCTGCCTTAACCTTCTCAAGAGTTGCTCTGTTACCCAATTCATGCAGCTGGCTCAACCTCTGAGCCATTTGCGGTCTAAAAAATCCCACCGAACCATGGACCACCGAGCTAGGAAACCAGTGCACTAACCACTGCGCTACCATGGCTCCCACCTGCAACAAAGAAAGACAGAAAATAAAATGATTTGTAAACTTTATTAGAATGGTGCCTGTATACTACTGTTTAAAACTTTCTACACAGGATATATAACTTCAGAGCAATGAGATGCTCAAGAGGAAGATGGGCTTATCACTACTGTATTTCCCACCATACAAGATGCACTCATTGCCAGAAATATACCTAAATAAAATCACCCTGTATATAAGGTGATGATCACAGCTATCATAAATAAGCATGTTCTTATATTTTTGTATATGAACTTTCAGATGATTAAAATGTTTTGAGTAGTGTATGGTATGGTATCTGCCATCAATGGTACCTATACCTTGTAGCGGTATGGCAGCTTGTGTACCCTGATAATCCCCAGAGCAATGCCAGTGGGAGTTTTACTCCTGGTAGGTTCAACCATGCTGGACTGGTCTGCGTGGGTAGGGGTCAGACAAAAGCTGGTACCCTGGTCCTCCAGGTTGGGGGTTTTAGCACAGGGCCGACACCCCTGTCTGTGTAAAAAATCGCACACGTTACGGAAACAGCAATAAATGAAAATACTTTGATGCGGGACGGACATCCGGAGTCTCAGGCTCGTATGACTGACAGTGGTGAAAGCCGAAAGGAAGCCACTGGCATGAAAACGGATGCCCAGACCGCAAAACACGAAACCAAAATTGGTTTTTGGAATGTCAGAACTATGAATGAGGCAGGAAAGCTGAGACAGATCACGGCAGAGATGAGGAATTACAAACTACATATCCTGGGAATAAGCGAGAGCAGATGGACAGGGATGGGGAGAATAAAAACAGCTACAGGGGAAACAGTACTTTATTCTGGTAGAGAAGACGGTCAGCACAACGAAGGTGTAGCCATTATCCTTAAGAAAGGAATGGAAGGGTCTCTACTGGAATGGAAACCCATTAACAACAGACTAATAAGAGCAAGACTGAGGGGGAGATTCACCAACACCACAATTATACAATTGTTGCGTGATAAATTCTCGCAACATCGTTTTATTTCAATATCTGTTTTATAACGCAAGGGCAACAACTGCTTGTAATTTATAGTCACTTTTCTCGGTAAGCATTTGTCTTCTCGCGTTGGTATCGAATGCAGTTAACTTTTGAGCTGTGGTCATTTTTGCGCTGGACTGCGCATGACTTGTCTTGTTGTTTGGTCGATCGGTTTCCGCCCACCACTAGTGGGAGTGAGCGATTTGGAATGGCGAAAGAGATGCCTCGTTGAAGAGGGGATCTCCGCTATTTTTTGTTCTGTCAGGGATGTGTAGTTCTCTTAATGGATATTTCGTTTATTCGAGATAATACCTCTAGTGTTTCCCACATGTCGGGAGGCGTGATATTTCTGTGTATTTCATGAAAGCAAGGTAAATTAACATTTTCATTAACTCTATTGATTTTGGGTCGTGAGCGATTTCGATTCATAGCCTGTCTGCGAAAGTCGTCGTCACGAGATGTTTTTTCCCAGCTCACATGTCGCTGCATTGTACTGCATCGGTTGATGCAGGTACCAAGGACCATTACTTGCTACTTTGTTAAATGAACTAGGTTTGGAAAACCTTTATTATCTAGAGGATATTTTTGAGGACATTATCTATACTTCGGCAGACGTGTCTGTCTTGCTGAAGTCAAACTAAGGAGAGTGAACTGATCTCATACATCTGGTTATCTCCTGGCTGTTATAGAAAAGGATGGAGTTTTCCACCTGACTACATTTACAGCACTTTGAAATATAACATGCATCTGACTCATCATTGTAATGCTGTCTACCGTTTATTGCTGTATTGAATGTTGCTGTGATAATGACTGTTTGATGTGCCTACACATTTGCGTAACCATTTTGTCACTGTGGCGTCCACAATAAATAATGAAGAAAAACGTCAACGGCTGTTTCAAGACTCATTGACTTTATACGTCGTGAGTTTACTGACGTCCTATGTGGATTGCCCTGTTATTGTTGCATGAACATTGTTTTGACTGAACACATCTACACACTACACAAAACCAGACATGCGGATGCCATCCATCATCATATGGCATCACGCATCATTTGGTGGCCATAAGCTGGTTTGATTCTGGTACTAGCAAACACGGGGTCCCTTACCCACTTCATTTTCAACAAGAATTCATCAGCATCCTTCAAGAAATTAACATTCTTCAATACAGTCAACATCTTCAAAATTTTCAAAGTACTCGGCGTTGCCCGGTAAAAGTCAGAATTTCAACTTTTTGACGGAAACAAGAATTTGACAGTACCCGGCGTTGTTACATGTTGCCGGATAACTCGGACTGCTGTTATCTTTTACGCAAGTCAAGCAAGTTGCTGCTGTCAAGGTTCCAGTGCTGTCGTTTTTTGAGAAGGTCAAGTGCCGGTTGAAACGGGTTGTTTTCTGAAGAAGGCCAAGTACCGATTTCCATCAACTTACTTTTGGATTAGAAGGTCAAGTGCCGAAACAACTCAACACACAGTATTTCAGAAGCTCTTGTACCATCGTGTTAGCAGTGGAAGCAGTTCAGATGTGCCATCATCGTTGGAGCTTCGCTCTTTAGGACGTTGATTGACATCCGTTTTTCTGCTGTTCTACGATTGGAAGCCTTTAAGTTAAGTGGCCTGTTTGTATGTAAACTGTGCCCTTATACTTCTGCTGAGTCTTCTGTGTATCATCTCATTCTATATGTTATATGTCTATATGTTATTTGTATATTTATATGTTTATATTTCAGCGGGTTCTCGGTTGGGTGGTGTCTCCGTTAGATTATGCCACGTCATAGAGGTCGTCTATTGTGAGCGTTTTCTGTAGGGTTTTCAAATTTCCGATACTGGAATTTGCTAAGCGACTTCTGTTGCTATTTATGTTAGCTGTGATGACATGTTTTAATATTGTTTTCGTTATTATTTCACATTCTTTAGTTTTGTTGTGATTTGTTTGTATTTGTTAGCCTACTCTTGTCTATAATTTAGTTTCATACAACATTTTTGTTTATACACTGTGGTGTCATGTATTTTGTTTAATTCTATCGCAGATATCGTCACATTTTTTGTGATATTTCATTAATTTCTGCTTTAATTTTAGTTGATTTCTGCGAAAGTTTTTGTATTGTTGCTGATCTTTGTTATTGTTTACATTGTTATTGTTTACATTGTTTGTATTGTTTACATTTTCAATGTTTACATTCTGCATGTGTTTACATAGTCATTGTTTACAGTTATAGTAATTAGTTAATGGGCTATGCCAATGCACTGTTACTACTACACTGATGATAAATGAATGATGAATAGTGTCGTGCACTATTGAATGAGAAGTGCACTTATGATCAAGAATTGATTGTTGATATTTCATATACAAGTTCTTTGATTGGAGACTTGTTTCCCACAGAGACTGGGATAATATAATGTGATGTGAATATACAAGTGCTTAATTAAGACTTGTTACACTTAGGTTTAATTCAATTTTATGGGAGATTTATTCCAAATTTATCTTCGATCATGGCACCTCTATCAACATTGTTGAAGAAAGGTTCGCCTAATCTGGTCCGTTGGTCTGAAGAATGCCAATCTTCACTAGACCAAATCAAGAATATATTTTCTTCTCCTCCCATCTTAAGATTACCTACTCTTGATAGGACTTTTGTTCTTCGGAGTGATGCTTCATCCACTGGGATTGGAGCAGCACTGATGCAAGAATATGCAAATACTCTGCATCCTGTTATGTACATTTCTAGAAAACTAAATGCGGCAGAGAGGAACTACTCGGTTTTAGACCGTGAGTTGTTAGCGATGGTTTGGTCAATTCTAAGGCTACAAAGATTCCTCCTGGGCGCACATTTCATTCTAGAGACTGATCAGAAAGCTCTTACAGCTATTCAGACTAAGAATTTGAAGAGTTCGAGATCCACTCGATATGCTATAGCTCTTCAACCTTTTCACTTCACGGAACGAGCTATCCGTGGTGCGGATAATGTGATGGCTGACATTTTGTCTAGATGCCCACATGACTCCAACTAATACTTCTGTCCTATATTTCCATATATTACAGAGTCATAACACACCTATATTTCTACAATAGATTAGCACATCTGTACTTACTCTATATGTACACACTATCGTGCTTTGTTGTCATCTTCTTCTGTTCGTTTTTTAAGATGATAGAGGAGGACTGAGTAGTTAATATAAGGGCCGTTAGTTTACTAAACAGCCACAATTATTAATAATGTATTGTACCTTATGAAGCATATTAGTTATTAATTAGCATTATATTGCTTGTACTTTCTCAGAATGTCATTGTTGAGCTGAGGACTTACCTTACGAGTTCTAGATTGTGTACTTACCCTCGGAATACCAGAGCATATATCCTGGATCGTCATGTAGTTTAACTTTACTATGTACTTATGTCATTACATGTCAAAGAATGTACTATTTAAATTTTCCTATCAGATTTGTACATCCATTTTTAAAGACAATATTAGAGTATGCTGTTTAATGATGATTATGGTAACTTGCATACGTATATTGTGTTTACATGCTAACGTGATGTGTGTTGGTGACACCTCCCCGATGTGAATATTTTTTGAGACATATTTATTTTTCTGTTGAGGTATATCCTCACCAGACACTCTATAATTAGCCTATTGTTTGGCAATTTAGTTAATTATCAGCGCATAATTCGTGCGTTTTGAGCCGCTTATCGCTTGCTCTTTGATATTGAAAAAAAATATGTTCCACATTTTTTTTTTTATCGGGAGGAGGTGGTGATATGTTGCGTGATAAATTCTCGCAACATCGTTTTATTTCAATATCTGTTTTATAACGCAAGGGCAACAACTGCTTGTAATTTATAGTCACTTTTCTCGGTAAGCATTTGTCTTCTCGCGTTGGTATCGAATGCAGTTAACTTTTGAGCTGTGGTCATTTTTTGCGCTGGACTGCGCATGACTTGTCTTGTTGTTTGGTCGATCGGTTTCCGCCCACCACTAGTGGGAGTGAGCGATTTGGAATGGCGAAAGAGATGCCTCGTTGAAGAGGGGATCTCCGCTATTTTTGTTCTGTCAGGGATGTGTAGTCCTCTTAATGGATATTTCGTTTATTCGAGATAATACCTCTAGTGTTTTCCCACATGTCGGGAGGCGTGATATTTCTGTGTATTTCATGAAAGCAAGGTAAATTAACATTTTCATTAACTCTATTGATTTTGGGTCGTGAGCGATTTCGATTCATAGCCTGTCTGCGAAAGTCGTCGTCACGAGATGTTTTTTCCCAGCTCACATGTCGCTGCATTGTACTGCATCGGTTGATGCAGGTACCAAGGACCATTACTTGCTACTTTGTTAAATGAACTAGGTTTGGAAAACCTTTATTATCTAGAGGATATTTTTGAGGACATTATCTATACTTCGGCAGACGTGTCTGTCTTGCTGAAGTCAAACTAAGGAGAGTGAACTGATCTCATACATCTGGTTATCTCCTGGCTGTTATAGAAAAGGATGGAGTTTTCCACCTGACTACATTTACAGCACTTTGAAATATAACATGCATCTGACTCATCATTGTAATGCTGTCTACCGTTTATTGCTGTATTGAATGTTGCTGTGATAATGACTGTTTGATGTGCCTACACATTTGCGTAACCATTTTGTCACTGTGGCGTCCACAATAAATAATGAAGAAAAACGTCAACGGCTGTTTCAAGACTCATTGACTTTATACGTCGTGAGTTTACTGACGTCCTATGTGGATTGCCCTGTTATTGTTGCATGAACATTGTTTTGACTGAACACATCTACACACTACACAAAACCAGACATGCGGATGCCATCCATCATCATATGGCATCACGCATCAACAATGCTATACACCAACAAACGACAGCGATGAAGAGATCAAGGACGAGTTCTATCAACAGGTACAAAAGGAAATGGAAACTGTACCCAGGTACGATCTTATTATAGTAATGGGAGACCTAAATGCGAAAGTTGGAACACATAATAATTATAACGAAAGAGTAATGGGGAAATGCGGCAGTGGAACAGTAAATGAGAATGGGGACAAATTAATAAGCTTCTGCAGTATTAACAACCTGGTCATTGGAGGAACACTTTTTCAACACAAAGAAGTGCACAAGTTAACATGGGAATCACCAAACGGACGAGACAAAAACCAGATAGATCACATAATGATCAATGGCAGATGGAGACATGCACTACAAGACGTGAAAGTAAGAAGAGGCGCAGATGTGGGAAGTGATCATCACCTAGTAGTAGCAAGACTGAAGGTGAAACTCAGAGCTGCTGGACCAGTTGCAGTCAAACAGAAAAGATATAACATCACGAAACTTAAGGACCCCCTCACCAGAAAAGCGTTCATGGTCGACGTAAAGAGGCGATATCTGATTACCAAAAGCCAGGAAAGAACAGAGACCGACGATGTGGACCAGAAATTCAACACCATCTCAACAATATACAAAGAAAGCAGCAAGTCATGCTTGGGATTCCAGGAAAGAAAGAGCCAAGACTGGTTAACACCAGAAATGCTAAACACAATAGCGAAGAGAAAGGAAATGAAAAGGAAGAAAACAGAAGCTAAGTCTCCCAGGTTAAAGGCAATACACAGTGAACAGTACAGTCAGCTGGACAAGGAAGTAAAACGTCAAACCCGTGCTGACAAAAGGACATTTCTGGATGACCTTGCAAGACAGGCAGAAGAGGCAGCACTGAGAAATGAACAAAGCACAGTTTATAAAATAACTAAAGCTATCAGCGGAAAACGAGGTGCAAACAACATAACGTTAGTAAGAGACAAGCAAGGAAACCTCATCACCACAGCACAGGGGCAGGAAACAAGATGGGCAGAGCACTTCAGAGAAACACTGAATAAGGAACCACCAGAGACTCAGCTGAATGTTCCTGAGGCTGAAAGTGACTTAGACGTAAATACAGACATTCCACGAAAAGAAGAAATTATCACAGCTATCAAAGGGCTAAAAAATGGAAAAGCGCCTGGTCACGACAATCTGAATGCTGAGCTATTCAAGACAGACCCTGAACTAGCAGCAGAACTATTAGAACCACTATTTGCACAAGTCTGGGAAACTGAGACAACACCAACAGAGTGGAGTAAAGGAATAATTGTCAAATTGCCCAAGAAGGGCGACCTTGCAGACTGCAACAACTGGAGAGGAATTACCCTCCTCTCAGTTCCAAGCAAAATACTAGGCAGGATAATCATCCAGAGAATTTCAAAAGCAGTTGACCAAAAACTGAGGAAAGAACAAGCGGGCTTCAGAAAGAACAGAAGATGTGCAGATCATATATTTACCCTCAGGAACATTATAGAGCAGTGCTCAGAATGGCAGAGACAGCTGTACATTAACTTTGTTGATTTTGAAAAGGCTTTCAACAGCATACACAGGGACAGCCTATGGAAAATTCTGAGGGCTTATGGAATTCCCAGCCGCATTGTTTCCATTATAAAAAAGCCTCTATTCTAACTTTACGTGCAGTGTTGGATCGAGTAATGTAACTTTCGAAGTGAAAACAGGAGTACGACAGGGATGCCCCTTATCAACAACATTATTTTTGACAGTCATAGATTGGGTGATGCGCCAGACTACAGAGGGCAGTCCAAGAGGAATTAGATGGACAACGTTTTCTACACTGGAAGATTTGGAATATGCAGATGACATTGCACTACTCTCGCATTCACACCAACACATTCAAGACAAAACCGATAGACTGAATAAGTATGGCCAGCAGGTTGGCCTGAACATCAATTTGAAGAAGACAGAGGTCATGACACTAAATGTGGACAATCCTGAGCCAGTAACAGTAAGGAACCAGAAGTTAGAACAGACAGACACATTTACTTACCTAGGAAGCATAGTAACACCTGACGGCGGAACAAGCAAGGACATTAACAACAGAATGAATAAAGCGAGAACAGCCTTTGCTGTTCTCAACAACATTTGGAAGTCTTCCCAGTACAGCACAAACACCAAATTAAGACTGTATGAGAGCTGTGTACTTTCTGTGCTTCTCTATGGTGCGGAATGTTGGAGAGTAACAGAGAAGGAAATGTCGAAACTGTCCTCCTTCCACACAATCTGCCTAAGGAAAATTCTCCGAATCTTTTGGCCAAACACCATCAGCAACCAAGAGTTACTTATTCGGAGTAACCAGGAGAACATGCACACCACCATAGCTGGCAGACGCTGGAGTTGGGTTGGCCATGTCCTCAGAAGGGACCCTGATACCATCACAAGAACAGCTATGCAATGGACCCCCGAGGGAAAGCGAAAGAGAGGCCGACCGAAAACAACTTGGCGGAAAACTGTGGAAGCTGAGATGCAAAGAATGAACCACAGTTGGGGCACTGTACGAAGGATGGCCGCCGACCGAGCAAAGTGGAATCATTTTGTTGCTGCCCTACAAGACGCCACCAGGCGTGATGGCCGCTGACTGCTTTGACGGTTGGCGGTTATGGATCAAAGAAGAAGAAGAAGAAGATGGTATGGTATGGTAATATAAACCAATCATCTGTGTAATAAAATGCTTTTGTTCAAAAGGGATCAAAGCAATGTTGTTTATGAAATCTAATTAATAATTTCATATAATGTATTATTACTTTTGTTTAAAATAATCTTGTTAAATTATGGGCTTGTATTTTACCTAAGGGTCTTATATGGTGGAAAATATGGTAATTGATGGAGGGACACAGATTGACACTAGCATAGTCCACAGATGCTGCATGCATAGAAACGGTAGCTTCATCTTCCTACAATACTAAATGTCAGGCAGAAGTTAGGGCTAAAGTAATAGTAGTAATAATGACAGGTTGATGAAGAATTCATGATAGTTTCACCAGCACTTGGATAAAATTTTAATTTTAATATAAAATAGTGTTCAGTATCCATATATGATGGGAGGAACTTGCAACTGCATCAGTGAGAGAGACAGCACAACAGACACCTTCAAATCTTTAATATAATAATAGGACTTTAAACATTGCATAAATTAATGTGACACATATATTAATACTGTCCAAACTTGGGAATGTTGGGAATCAGTCATGACAAAGATGCTCTAAAATCATTTATGGCTTCTTCTTCTTCAAGTACCATGCCTAGCGGCATAGGAGATCATGTTACTCCACAACTTCCTGCCTCCAATCATGATTGTACGAGGGATAATATGACGGTAGCTTCCCGTTGGTTTGTGTACAGGTGTCTCAGATAGCCTTTGACTAAAAAGTCAAACCCACAAGGCAGTGGGGAGGGAAGAGGTTAAAGTGTCTCCATCTCACTGGTTGTCACACCATAAAGTATCAGAGGTGATTTGGTACAAATAGCTGCCCCTCACAACTCTCACAACTATCCCACCTCACTCTCAGTGACAACCACCTGTTTTAGTTCATGGCTGATTATTCAGTATTCACAGCTAACCTCTATATCTAGAGGCCATTCAGCCATCACCACCCAGTTGATGCATCTAGTAGGAGGACAGGTTCCTTCCATTTAAGGCACTATGAAAATTTCCCACTGCTAAATTTGCTTACTTGAAGAGACGGATTACTTTTCAAGATCTCACTGCAGCAAAAGCCTTTCTGGAAACTGAATTTTTATTGATGTTTATGAAAACAGATACAGAATTGTGTGCAACTTTAGGAAGCAGGGCCTACAATAAGGTATGCCAAACTAATATATAGTAAGTCCGCTGCACCTACACACGTGGTGTTGTTACCCTTGGACTAGAGCTTGATGCTTTTATCTGACTGGGTTATGAAGAACTGTGGTGAAACTAGAGAGCATATCAATTTTACAAAGGAATACTACAATAGTGACATGGAACATTTTTGGAGAAAACCTTCTTCAGCCAAAATAGCAAGCAAGAGGCAGCAGAGAAGATAAGGAAAGCAAAGGTATACAAAGGCTGGTGACAAAGATAGACACAAGCAGGTACTAAAATACATGTAAATCAACAGAAGAAGATATAAAAACAGAAAGGGAAATATGAAAGAACCAAAACAAGAAAAAAGAGCAATAGAACTGAAATATAACCACAAAATACACTAAATTGAAACTATTTTGGTTTTTGGGAGTGTTTGGCATGCTGTCAGAGACTGTATGGAAGTTTACACATTGCTGAAGGGGTAATGCAAGTAATCTCGAGGAAGAATGATGGGACACAAAAATTTAAACCTAAATATGCACCAGAAGACTTTTTCATGCAACTTAGAAATAATTGTATTTCTGTTGTTAAGAAATGATTTAATCCTAGTTACATTTCTACACTGAGCTGATATGCATGTGAAGACTGGGTTGTCAAGGTGTTATTTTCTAAATGGACAGCCTGGCACTGATGACAAGAAGTAGGAGTGAACAATCACCAGTTCATTGTAACATATCACCTTTATTTACATCTATCAGTGGAATGACCTTCATTATTTTCTAACAAATATCTTGAAACAAATGAACCATTATGTGTAGATTGTACTGTTTATCTCATTTAGTAATATTATGAATTATATTGTGTACTAATGTATAAAGAGAGCTTTTGTCAGCACAGTGCATATTCTGTTTTCAGGTGGGGTTTTTCATTTACAAAGAGATGACCGTCTACACGTGGAAGTGTCCAGCGATGGTGTTGTTAGTTTTAGGAAAGAAGGCAGTTTCTTTGGACTGTTTATGCTCAGCTGAAACAATAATGACCAGCATACATGCTACACCTTGGAGATGAAAAAATGTACAAAAAACCTGTACAAAGACCAAAAAAATGTCTCAAAAATTAATTCATGTAACAATGTAATCAAACTCCGCCTAGGCTGGTCCCAAGCCCATCTGCAAAAGGAGGAGGGCTGGCGGCCTGCATGGAGGCCGTAAGGAGGCAACCCCTCCATCATGCAAAGGCACAACAGGCCAATCACCTGTTTGCGATTACGCGATTTCATTTTGGAGAGCTATCCAGTTTGCATTATTATAGTGAAATATTGGTTTCTCAGTCGTCTTGTTTGGTTTGTAAGTGTCATTTATTATCAATTCAATGGGCAGATGATCTGAGTTTGTATCCTCAATAATTTCCCATGTTGTATTGGCAAGATTTGGTGTTACAATGCTTATCTCAATTGATGTGTCTTGTTGATTTACACAAAGATTAATTCTTGTTATTGAACCATCATTTAGTATGATTATTGTTTTCGATGAAGTCTAACAGTATTTTTCCTAGGGTTACCATGCATCCTCATTTATTCGGACATGTCCTCATTTTGGGGGGAAAATTACTGTCCGCACATATTTTTGTGAATTCCTTGTTTTGTCCGCATTTCCAATGATTGGATGTTTTTTCTTCACTCTGGCGGTACTCCACTAAAAATGGGAGATTTTCTCTATTGGTAACAGCGTAGCGTTAAATTTAGAATTCAGAAGTTGGCTACCCGACCCCCCCATCGAAGCCAGCTCCTTGATGTGGAGATGGGGCTCAAGTACAGCCATCAGCGGCTGAAAAACCAAGACTGGCCAGGCCCTCCTACACTCGAGCAAGACCACAGTCTGCCCTAGCAAGTCAAGGTGCTGAAGACGGAGGCAACCAGCCAAGAGGCGCACCACAGCAATCAGGATGCCACGCACACGCGCTATGGAAGTATGCCTATATCTGCAAAACGTTATGGCACTCGCCCTGTGACGGACACCCAGGCAGGTGCAGTGCCGGGCCCTCTGCCTCGGAAGGGCCCAACCCCTACTACTGGGGGTCCTTCTCAATTGCCTCGTGGAGCCAGAAGGCATGAGAATAGAGCTACTGGCCAAGCAAAGAAAAGACCATTTAAAATAATGCACTGGAATGCTGATGGCGTCAATAGTAAAAAAGACGGCTACAGCAAAAAATTAGAACTCGAAAATATCTTGAATGAAGAGCAAGTAAATGTATGTTGCTTGCAAGAAACCCACCTCAACAAGGACATAGCCTTCAAAAGCAGAGGCTACCAGTGCTACCGATCTGACCGAATAGACAGACGAAAGGGTGGAATACTGACACTTGTGAGGAATAACATCAGTGCATGTCAGATTGAAACATATATGGAGGGGGCGGAATACCAGATGCTTCATCTGAGGACAGAAAGTTCAGAATTTCACCTGCTCAACTACTACTGTCCAACCGACCGCCCACTGGCACTAGATACAATCCCAGCAAAAGAAAGACTGATTGTATGCGGAGACTTCAACAGCCACTCACAGAGCTGGGGCTATGATCACATGGACAGGAGAGGTGAGGAGCTTGAAAACTGGCAGGATGACAATAGGCTTATCCTGATTAACCAGCCAATCGACCCACCAACCTTCTACTCGAGATCATGGCACACCACCTCTACACCAGACCTGGCATTCCACTCACCCGGCCTGGAGTGGAACACCACACGCGTTGTAGGGAAACAATTTGGAGGCAGCGACCACCGGCCAGTCTTCCTAATTGTAGAAAATGAACTTGTCAAGGAGAGCAGCACTCTCTCTAGGTGGAACTACAAGAAGGCAGACTGGACAATGTACCAGCATCGTACTAGTATACTCGCTAGAGATCTGACTGTAGACAAAGACATCAATAAGCTAGTCGATGAATTCAGCAGATGCATATTACAGGCTGCTCGTGAAACAATACCTAGAGGGGCTCGTAAGCACTACAAACCATATTGGAATAGTGAACTAGAGCAGCTGCACAACAACGTGGAAACATCTCGAAAGCAGGCAGAGACCAGTCCATGCCAAGAACACCACAATAACTACCAGCAAGCTAAGGCCAAATTTCAAAGGGCCAAGTTGCAGGCCAGGCGAAGAAGCTGGAAGGAGAAAACAGAGTCCTTGAACTTCGAAAGAGATACAAGGAAACTGTGGAAGCTGGTAAAACAACTTAACGATGAAGGTACAGGGAGAAACTCAAGGATTGCTCTGTACAAAGATGGAAACATCCTCATGGGAAAACAGGCAGCTGATCACTTTGCAGACTCCTTTGCTAAAGACAACAACATCGAAGTTAGCCCAGAGAAGCAACAGGAGACTCGTGAGAAACAACAATATGCAGGACGAGATGGAACCATACCTGAAGTTATGGAGGCACCAATCACATTCAGAGAACTGGAGCTTGCAATATCCAAATTGAAAATGAGAAAGTCGCCAGGAGTTGATGGAGTGTCCAATGAAATGATTAAGAACTTGGGAACCGCAGCAAAAACAAAGCTGCTGCAGATCTTCAATATCTGTTGGAACTCAGGCAGAGTTCCACAGACCTGGAGGGAAGCAATCATGATACCACTCCTAAAACCAGGAAAAGACAGTTCCACTGCCTCCAACTACAGACCAATCAGCCTTACAAGCTGCCTCTGCAAAACAATGGAACGTATCATCAACCTCAGGCTGCAGTGGTACCTTGAAAGTGAAAACCTTCTTGTACCACAGCAGGCGGGCTTTAGGCAGTGTTATTCTACCGAAGATCAGGCAACTTACCTTTCCCAAGAGATTGAGGATGCGTTCCAAGATAAGAAACTGGTACTAGCAGCATGGATAGATCTAAGGAAAACATTTGACAAGGTTTGGAAAGAAGGGCTTCTGAAGAAACTGAGAAATTGTAGAGTGAATGGTAAGATGTACAAATGGGTGAAAGCATACTTGCATAAAAAAGAGCCTGAGTACAACTAGATGGCCTCAAAAGTAAGAAAATTCTACTGCGTCATGGCGTCCCTCAGGGAGGGGTTCTGTCCCCCACACTTTTCCTAGTCTACATCAACGACCTGGTTGCTGAACTACCGCATGGAATGAAAGTGGCAATGTATGCAGATGACCTGGTAATATGGTGCACAGATGAGCATGCAACAGTGGCCACCAAACTGCTATAAAGAGCTATAGATGCCTTAACCTCATGGGCAAATAGATGGTGTGTCAGCATCAACACAGACAAGTGCAGCACTACGCTCTTCACCCTCTCTCCCATACAAAAAGCTGGTGTCATCAAGATAAACGAAGAACTCCTGAGAGAAGATAAACAACCCACCTATCTCGGAGTTACATTCGATGATAGGCTGACATGGAAGCAGCACATCAACAAGGCAGCAACAAAGGCCAGGAGGAAGTTAACCATCCTGAGAAAACTAAGTGGAACCACATGGGGAGCCAGCGGGAAAATACTTAGTAAAGTTTACCAGCAGGGCATACGACCACACCTGGAATATGGGTCAGCTGCGTGGTGTCCAGCATCAAACACCACATTACAAGAGCTAGATAAGGTGCAAAACCAGGCACTTAGGGTCATCACGGGGGCAATGAAATCAACACCTATAGTGGAGATGGAGAAAATGGGGAGGATACAAGCACTGAGAGAACGCAGAGACACGAAAGTGCTAACACAGGCAGAAAAGTTCCTCTGTATGCCGAGCCATCCAATGAAGGACAGATTCCAAAACCTAGCAATGGGGCGACTGAAAAGAAGCAGCTTTATCCACCAGGCCAAGCGATTTCGTAGACAAACCTCAGACCTGCCTGAAGTTAACAGCCCCCTAAAGTCTGTGCCAGAACAAACCCCTTGGAGAGAGGAGCCTGGACTACCAGTACACATCCAGACAAAAGTGAAAGGAATATTCGACAGGGATGAACAGAACAGCGTGCAACGTAGGACAGTCACTCTCAGTTTCCTGGATGATGAATACCCACAGGACCTCTGGGTCTGAGTATACACGGATGGGTCAGCACAGAATGCAGTAAAGAATGGAGGAGCAGGAGTGTACATAGAATACCCAAACAACACTAGGGATACGGTTAGAGTACCAACGGGGAAATTCTGTAACAACTATGATGCAGAAGTCCAGGCAATCAAGGTGGCAACTGAGAAACTATTGAACACCAATCTCGGTCCACAGCCTGTAGTATTCCTGACAGATGCAAGATCAGCACTCCAAGCACTTCAGTCCAGAAAACTGCCAGGTATACAAGTCCTACTTTCTGAACTGTGCAACCAGCGCAGGGTCGCCATGCAGTGGATACCGTCTCATTGTGGAATACCAGGAAATGAGAGAGCAGACGGACTGGCTAAAGAAGGTGCTGCTGGCGAGCAACCAGATGTATTACGTACCATCAGAAGAAAAAGATGATCAAATCAATCAGAAAGCCACCAACACCAACACAGGATGACTACCAAGTTATGAACAGATCAGAACAAATTGTCATTCTGCGCCTCAGAACAGGACACAACCGCCTCCGCAGCCACATGTATACAAAATTCAAGATTGGCAATTCAGCCATGTGTACATGTGGACAGGCACCCCAGACTGCGGAGCACGTACTTCAAGATTGCCCCGAATATGATATATTGAGGCAAACCCACTGGCCCAGAGAAACAACACTGGAAGCAAAACTATACGGACCTCTGTATGAACTACAAAAGACAGTGAAGTTTATACAAGAAACAACATTGCAGATATAGACAATATATTTCAAGCGAACGAAAGAAGAAGAAGAAGCTACCCGACCAATTATATCAGCAACTGAGTAGCGTTTCCACTTCCAACATTACATTTTTAGCATCGCTTTTCACTCCGCATTTCCAGTTCCGATCTTCATTAGCAGCCAGCTTCGCTTTTCGGTCACATGTGGACAGCGTGTAGTGTTAGCTTTTGTCGTGTGTTTACTGTTTATGATAATCTACAGTTTATCGATCTAGATTCGTCGAAGCAATTGCTTGCTTAATTTAGCCAATTGGATAATCCGGCCCTGCTCGCATGCAGAGGTATCACCTTTGTGTCAGTAGCAATAAAAGGTGCTGCTGATTTATTTTTTAAGCGCACGCGCACACACACAAACGTGAAACGAGAAAAGCCACAAAAAAGCACTTGCATCTGAAAGTTTGCAATCAAAATTTACAAAAGAAACAAGCACGAAACAGTATAAAGTTGCTGCTACAGAAGGCCATTTTGCTTTTCATACTGTGAAACATCACAATCGTTTCAAATCAGTAAGCTGTACTTCAAAACGGTCTCTCTGATTCAGAAATGGCTAAAAGATGCGCATGCGTCAGAACCAAAACAACCGCTATTGTCATTTCTGTGACTGAGAAGTTCTAGATTGATCCCATTTTTGAAAGATTGGAAGAAAACAGCATTGCTTTTTATGGGGTTCCCACTGATGTAAAGAAACACTGCTCGGGAAAACAGATAGTTAATAGATATGCAAAAAAATAAGTTTCACTCTCATTTACTAATTTAAAAATTATGTCCTACTTTTTGTCCTCTTTTTTCATTATAGTATTCTATCTTGTCCTCATCTTCATGACAGACAATGAATATTGTCCTCCTTTTTACGTTGAACGATATGGTAACCCTAATTTTTCCTGATTTGTCTGTCAAATTACCTCCCCAAGCTGTATGATGAGCATTGAAATCTCCCACTATAATAGATTTATTGCCTTAATCTCTTCTTTATTTCTATATTTCCACTTGAACAGTTAAGGTTAATGATTTTTATTTCCCGTAATTCACTAGATACTATTATATGTATTCCTTCTAAATTTTCTGTTCCACAAGATTCCCAGTCAGTTATTGTGTATACTTTATGAACCATAAATGCAACTCCTTTTGGTTATATATAAGTATATAAACCAATAAAACGGTATTGAATCAGTTCTACAAATTTAGTTCACATGAAACAAGGGACGTTTCGGGTTTTACCCTTCATCAGCCACTGTTAAAAACAGGTGACAAGGACAAGAATTACAAAAAGGTACTACAAAAACGTATGATGATGAGAAACATACACCAAATTAGCGATACAAGCAGATGGAAAAAGTAAACAACCACAGTGATGAGCGAAAAAAGAACAATAATAATGCAAGAAAATCGTAAAACCTGAAAGAAATACCGAAACAAGAAAGTAAATAATCAATGAAACAAAAAAAAGAGAATGAACAAAACTTTGGAACAAGTAAAAGTTCACTTAGCTAGAACCGTAGATGCTTGGAATAGAACACTGAGGTAGCTTGTCCAAGAAATCGTCTAAGGAAGTGACGTATAAGATAGCAACAAATTAAAAGATACAAAAGGATACGAAACAAACAAAAACATAAGAAGGTAGATCGAAAAAACAATGTATAAAGAAGAATGAAAAAGAGAGAAAAGCCACCAGAATTTATGCAAAATGATGTTGGACATTAAGGCCTTTTGGAGATAAACATAGAACTGATTCAATACCGTTTTATTGGTTTAAATACTTATATATATATTCCTTACCAGTTTTACAGTAGCCCCTTAATTTATTTCCTTTTGGTTATCCTTCCTATCATTTTGAAAGATTTTATATTCAGGGATAGAAAAAAAAACCGTTCAGGATTGTCTTTTGATTGACAGATATTAATTTATAATGTTTAGTTATGCCTAATAATGCTTGCATATATATTTTTTTTGAGCTTCTACAATTGCACTGTATAAGTATAATGTTCTATGAATCTATTGTTCAATTTGAAGGTTTATTTGAATATAATTTACTACTCTTTTATATATATTCTATTTTGGGACAGAAGACGCAGCAAAAGTGATAAATGCAGCCATAGCTTGACTGCTTGCGTCAGGGTCAGCGAACCAGAGCTGACCAAGACCCTATTCCACCTCCAAGTGGTGGTAATGGAAACAGGCTGCATCACTGCAGTCTGGCTGAGAGAGTAGGGATCAAAGAGGGAAGGCTAACCTGGTCCCAAAAATGCCATGCTGAAACCGGATGTGTCGGGTTGAAAGGCACAAATATCGCAGCTTTGCTGTAAATGGTGACACAACGTAACAAACGTCCTTTTCAGGACAAATGCAGAAGAAGATATTCTATTTTTATTTGTTTGTTGATACCAGATTATTCTAGTTTTCCTATTATAGTGATTATGGTGGTTTGTAATTCAGTTTGAATGTTCTATAGGAATGTTTTCATTATATTGGTTATGGAATCAATAAAAATTTTGCCAACCTTGAATGCTGTTTTCCATATTTTCCGTCAACTTGCCTGCTTGATCATGTTCTATAAATCATGGGCTAAATTGATTTATGGACGCATAGTAAGTGACTCTGCAGCACATAGTCACAGGATTAAATTAGATAGAATTCAGCACCAAGCATTACGTACAATTGTGGGTGCAATCAGATCAACATTGAGGGTGCTCTGGAGGTGGCCTAAGGAGTTGGTTGCAATTCTGAAAGCTCTAGAAATCTTCTCTCTAACAACCCCTTTCATAAATTGACAATATTAACAGACTTTCAGCGATTCAGGCTATAAGAAACTTACATGAATGCAGTAGACCAGATATAGCAGAAGAGATATTGCTGGCAAATACTTACCTGTACTCCAGAGGATGTTCCATTCTAATAGCTTGGATACCTTCACATGCTGGCATAGAAGGAAATAAAAGGTCGATAAAGAAGCGAAGAAAACTAGAACTAATAGAAACCAAATAAATGTGGAGAAGAGTAAAGCAGAGATCAAATGCTTAATTAAAAGAAATATACCTTACGAATGGACAGTAGAGTGGGATGCAAGCCTTAAGGGTTGACATGCTTATACATTGTTCAAGACTCCAACAAGAACGTTTCAGGTATCTAGAGAACTAAAAATTCCTAGCAATAAGAAACTTCTTAGACTGCACCTAGGAAAGGGCTATTTTAAAATAGAAGAACCATTGTGCAGTGTCAAGAATAAAATAATGTAGAGCATTTCTACGTAGGAAGTCTGAACAACAGAGAAAACTAATATTAGATTATTTACAGGCATGCAGTTCATCCATACCTGTGGACCAGGTGTGAGAGTAGAGACCTAGAGAATTGTACAATTTAGTAAAACAGTATATAACAAGAACTAAAATTAATTTATAAGGATCAATGATGGTGTGAGGATAAGGGGCAGACTGATGGGGTGCATATGTGGGTGATCTTGAATCCACTACATTATATATCCTAATTAGAACCCATCAAGGGTTCATCAATTTAATAAAGAAAACTTATGAAGATATGACACACAGAGTTTGTCATGACCAACAACTTACTGAACCGTTTGGGTTAAGAATGGGAGTGTGACAGGGATTGCTTGTGTCTCCATTTCTTTTCTTACTAGCAATAGACTGGGTTATGAAAACATCGACGACACACAACAGAAATGGAATCTGACTAAACAGTTAGATGACCTAGACTTGCTCTCCTGTCCCATAACCGTAATCAGATGCAGGACAAAATAAAAATACTTGGTGAGAGGTCACAGCAATTGGGTCTGAAAATTCACAGGGAAAAGACAAAAATAATGAGAATAAATGCAGGAAATGATAACAGGGTTGAACTTGAAGAAACACTGCTACAACATGTAGAATCGTAGGCCTACACATATCTTGGCAGCAATATAGACAAAGTTGGAGGGACAGACAGTGATATCAAAATAAGAATACAAAAAGCAAGAGGAGCTTTTATTGCATTGGGAAATATATGGAGATCAAGAGAAATTGGATCCAATATAAAAATAATAATCTTCAACTCAAATGTCAAGTCAGACCTATTGAATGGCTCTGAAACATGGAGAACAACAAAAACAACAACCAAAAAGCTACAGACTTTCATAAATGGGTGCTTGCGTAGAATAGACGGATTAAAATGGTAAGACAAGGTTAACAACGTGGAACTGGTGACAAGATTCATACAAATGCCAGTTGAACAAGAGATGAGAAGAAGACGATGGCAATGGATAGGACAACACACCGAGGAAACCTGTTGATAGCATTACACGGCAGTCCTTGTTCTGAAACCCACAGGGCAAGAGAGGCAGAGGTAGACCAAGAAGCACATGGAGAAGAGAGCTGGAAACAGAGGTGAAAATGATAAGGAGAACATGGAAAGAACTTGAGATGATGGCACGTGACAGGAGGACATGGCATGTGTTTGTTGAAGGCTTATGCACCTTTGGGAGTGGAGGGTTATGAATGAAGGGTTGAAAGGGAAACTTTGTCTTTAAAAAATGTATTATGTACTTATTTCTTCAGCTAATCAGCTAATATGGTGACGGAATATATACATACGAGTAAATAACCTGCCAAAACAGTCGGGGGGGGGGGGGGGGGAAAAATTATGTTTTGCTGAGGAGGCAATTTGGAAAACAACAGAAAATCAGTTATTTGTTGCATTAAAAGGTTTACAACTCCGCCTAGGCCAGTCTCAAGCCCGGTTGAAAAAGAAGGAGGGCGGCCTACATGGAGGCCGTAAGGAGGCAGCCCCTCCATCATGCAAAGGTACAACAGGCCAATCACATGTTTGCCTTAAAACCTGATTGCAAGAAATGCAAGAGAGAAAGCCAGACTGATGCTAAAGGAACGAACTGGAACGGACTACGACTTATGGAACATAAGGAGTATAAACGTGAAAAACGAGGAGCCGGTAGAGGAGACGAGGAAAGCATAACCAGAAATGCTGGCTCTGACGGAAACGAAGAAAAAAGGACAAGGAGTAATGGATATCGATGGCAACACGCTGCTCTTCAGTGGAGTCCCCACATTCAAAGGAGCTAAAGGGGGCATGGGTTGTATTGTGGCTAAAAACAAAAGGATAGCATGAAGGATGGAACTTTGTCTCAGAGCGCATTATGGTGCTAAAGCTAAAAGAAGGAGAAATCCTGGGAAGAATTTGAAGAAAAGCTAGAGAAAGATGCTTAAGAAAACCAGAAATTGTTCTACAAAACCCTAAAGAACACGAGGAAGGAAAAACAGCGCCCCCTTAAATTTATAAAGGACAAGCAAGGCAAGTTACTTACTGCCCCAAAGGAAGTAATGGAAAGATGGAAAGAATATTTCTCAGAACTTCTTGATGGTGAGCAAGGTCAAGCATCAGAAATTATAACCACTAGCACAGAAGAGAAAACCAATGGTGGTGAAAATGGCACAAAGATGGAAGAACTGAAGGCAGCACTGGAGAAAATCAAGATGGGTGAAGCAGCAGGGCATGATGGTATAACACTTGAAATGGTTAAGTACATGGGAGCAGCAGGCGACCTATTACTCCTGAGTGTCCTACAGGTAGCCTGGTGCCACAAGATCATACCAAAGGATCGGGAGATTGCCATCATAACACCCATTTTCAAAAGTGGTAATAACCAACAATGTGGAAATCATAGAGGCATACTTCTTCTCGGTGTCCCTGGTAAAATCTAGTCTAGAATTCTGGAACAGAGACTCGGACTCCTAGCTGAGCCACAAATGGACGAGGTCTAATGTGGCTTTCGAGCAAACTGAAGTACTCAAGACCTTATCTTCACACTCAGATAGCTGAGTGAAAAAGCCCATGAGTATAAAGGTGAGATGCATCTTTGTTTTTTTTTAATATCAGGAAAAGGCATTTGACAATGTGTAACAGCGCTGCTGTTACTTCTTCTTTTTCTTTGATCCTTAGCCGTCGACCGTCAAAGCAGTCAGTGGCCATTACGCCTGGTGGCGTCTTGTAGGGCAACAACAAATTGATTCCACTTTGCTCGGTCGGTGGCCATCCTTCGTACAGTGTCCCAACTCTGGTTCATTCTTTCGAGGAAGTTGAGGGGAACTGCGGTAAGACGTGGAATACAATGGGTGGGTTTGAAAAAAAATCGAAAAAAGGTGATTCGTCTTACGAGGACAAAAGACAAAGAAAATAGTCTACGTTACGGCCACAAGGCCTTCGTCAGGAAAGGAAAGAAAGTGAAGTCTAGATAGGACACATAAAAAACTTAATAAAATAATAAAATAAAATAAATTAAAAACTGGGTACTTCCCTGAAGGCAAGAACCGAAAATCGCTGTCTTGTTGAAGAGCGCGTGGCTGAACAGAAAGCGACTTCCGCCGCCGGGTGTACACAATACATACTGAAAAACTAAAAAACGAAACCGGACAATAAACTACCCAACGGGATAAAAGTGGGGACTGGAAATAGAAGAGGACAGAATGAGTGGGAGATAAATAAATATATATAGCATACAAATAGAAGAATAGGATAAGAGTGGAAAGAGTCAAATAGAGCAAGAGAGGAAAGGGTGACCTCAGACAAAGGTGTGAAAAGTGTTGAGACCGGCTGGTTTTAGACACCCCATGCGGTGTATAAGACGGTTCTCAAGCTGTTCTCGGCTGGCAGTGTCAGAGGAGCAGGATCGGATCGCTGTGACCTGGATGTCGATGGGACCATGGTGGTCAGGACCATTGAAGTGTATGGCAACTGGTGTGGACTTTTGCTGAGCGATGTCATTTAAGTGCTGGCTGAATCTGTCCCCAAGTCGTTTGCCTGTTTGGCCAATATAAGTTTTGCAGCAACGTTTACATATGATCGTATAAATGACATTGCGCGATTCACACGTGAAGCTACTAGTGATGGTGTACGTAGCCTTAGGAAAGGACACCTTCTGGGTTGAGGTGACATACTTGCACGTGTTGCATCTTGTCCGACCACAGGGTAGTGTGCCAAAGTGAGTGGCATTCTCCTTTGGGAGACGGCTGTGAACAAGAAGATCCTTCAAGTTCTTGTCACGTCTATATGCCACCAAAGGTGCTTCACTGAATACTTCTTGGGTCACAGGCTCTGCTTGGAGGATAGGGAGGTGGCGGAAAAGGATCTGTTTGACAGTAGTACTATGAGGGTGATGGGTCAAGATTAATTTGACTCTATCCGAAGTGGATTTATGGTGAGGTATGAGGGCCTCCTGACGACAGATGGGGAGCACACGTTGGAGAGCAGAGGTGAGAACATGTTCTGGATAAAGTCTGTTACGGAAGAAATCCAACATCTCATTTGCTCGTAAGTGGAAGTCATCGTCGTCTTGGCATAAACGGCGGAGGCGGAGAAGTTGTGAAAAAGGAAGGGAGTCACTACAAGCCGACAGATGCCCACAGCTACCTCCTGTATACCTCTTCTCATCCTCGGGCCTGTCGTGACTCCCTTCCTTTTTCACAACTTCTCCGCCTCCGCCGTTTATGCCAAGACGACGATGACTTCCACTTACGAGCATATGAGATGTTGGATTTCTTCCGTAACAGACTTTATCCAGAACATGTTCTCACCTCTGCTCTCCAACGTGTGCTCCCCATCTGTCGTCAGGAGGCCCTCATACCTCACCATAAATCCACTTCGGATAGAGTCAAATTAATCTTGACCCATCACCCTCATAGTACTACTGTCAAACAGATCCTTTTCCGCCACCTCCCTATCCTCCAAGCAGAGCCTGTGACCCAAGAAGTATTCAGTGAAGCACCTTTGGTGGCATATAGACGTGACAAGAACTTGAAGGATCTTCTTGTTCACAGCCGTCTCCCAAAGGAGAATGCCACTCACTTTGGCACACTACCCTGTGGTCGGACAAGATGCAACACGTGCAAGTATGTCACCTCAACCCAGAAGGTGTCCTTTCCTAAGGCTACGTACACCATCACTAGTAGCTTCACGTGTGAATCGCGCAATGTCATTTATACGATCATATGTAAACGTTGCTGCAAAACCTATATTGGCCAAACAGGCAAACGACTTGGGGATAGATTCAGCCAGCACTTAAATGACATCGCTCAGCAAAAGTCCACACCAGTTGCCATACACTTCAATGGTCCTGACCACCATGGTCCCATCGACATCCAGGTCACAGCGATCCGATCCTGCTCCTCTGACACTGCCAGCCGAGAACAGCTTGAGAACCGTCTTATACACCGCATGGGGTGTCTAAAACCAGCCGGTCTCAACACTTTTCACACCTTTGTCTGAGGTCACCCTTTCCTCTCTTGCTCTATTTGACTCTTTCCACTCTTATCCTATTCTTCTATTTGTATGCTATATATATTTATTTATCTCCCACTCATTCTGTCCTCTTCTATTTCCAGTCCCCACTTTTATCCCGTTGGGTAGTTTATTGTCCGGTTTCGTTTTTTAGTTTTTCAGTATGTATTGTGTACACCCGGCGGCGGAAGTCGCTTTCTGTTCAGCCACGCGCTCTTCAACAAGACAGCGATTTTCGGTTCTTGCCTTCAGGGAAGTACCCAGTTTTTAATTTATTTTATTTTATTATTTTATTAAGTTTTTTATGTGTCCTATCTAGACTTCACTTTCTTTCCTTTCCTGACGAAGGCCTTGTGGCCGTAACGTAGACTATTTTCTTTGTCTTTTGTCCTCGTAAGACGAATCACCTTTTTTCGATTTTTTTTCAAACCCACCCATTGGTTCATTCTTTGCATCTCAACCTCCACAGTCCTTCGCCAAATTTTTTTGGGTCGGCTTCTCTTTCGTTTTCCTTCAGGTGTCCATAGCATAGCTGTTCTTGTGATGGCATCGGGGTCTCTTCTGAGGACATGGCCAACCCAGCTCCAGCGTCTGCCAGCTATGATGGTGTGCATGTCCTCTTGCTTGCTCCGAGTAAGCAGATCTTGATTGGTGATGGTATTCGGCAAAAAGATTCTGAGAATTTTTCTTAGGCATGTTGTGTGAAAAGAGGACAATTTCGACATTTCCTTCTCTGTAACTCTCCAGCTCTCCGCGCCATAGAGAAGCACAGAAAGCACACAGCTCTGATATAATCCTAATTGTGTGCTTGTGCTGTACTGAGAGGACTTCCAGATGTTGTTTAGACTAAAATAGGCTGTTCTTGCTTTGTTCATTCTGTTGTTGATGGCTTTGCTTGCTCCGCCGTCTGGTGTTACTATGCATCCTAGGTATGTGAAGGCATCTGTCTGTTCCAGTTGCTGATTCCTTACTGATATGGGCTCAGGGTTGCTCACATTGAGCGTCATGACCTCTGTCTTCTTTAGGTTAATGTTCAATCCCACCTGCTGGCTATACTTATTAAGTCTATCAGTTTTTTCCTGGATGTGTTGATGTGAATGTGCTAGCAGTGCAATGTCATCTGCATATTCCAGATCTTCCAATGTAGAAAATGTAGTCCATCTTATTCCTCTTGGACTGCCCTCTGTTGTCTGGCGCATCACCCAATCTATGACTGTTAAAAATAGAGTGGTTGATAAGGGGCATCATTGTCGTACTCCTGTCTTCACTTCAAAGGTTAGGTTGCTCTGCCCAATGCTACACGTAAAGTTGGCATAAAGGCTTTTTATGATTGACACTATGCAGCTTGGAATTCCATAAGCCCTCAGTATTTTCCATAAACTGTCCCTATGTATACTGTCAAAAGCCTTTTCAAAATCAACGAAATTAATGTACAGCTGTCTTTGCCATTCTGAGCACTGCTCCTGAGGGTAAATATATGATCTACACATCTTCTGTTCTGTCTAAATCCTGCTTGTTCTTTCCTCAGTTTGTGGTCTACTGCTTTTGAGATTCTCTGTATAATTATCCTGCCTAGTATTTTGCTGGGAACTGAGAGAAGAGTTATTCTTCTCCAATTATTGCAGTCTGCAAGATCTCCCTTCTTGGGCAATTTGACAATTATTCCTTTTCTCCACTCTGTTAGTGTTGTCCCTGTTTTCCAGACTTGTGCAAATAGTGGTTCTAATAGTTCTGCTGCTAGCTCTGGGTCTGTCTTAAATAGCTCTGCATTTAAGTTATCATGACCAGGAGCTTTTCCATTCTTTAACCCTTTGATTACTGTGAAGATTTCTTCTTTTCGTGGGATGTCTGTATTAACATCTAGATCATTTTCAGCCTCAGGAACATTCAATTGTGTCTCTGGTGGTTCCTTATTCAGAGTTTTTCTGAAATGCTCTGCCCATCTTGTTTCCTGTCCCTCTACTGTCGTGATGAGATTTCCGTGCTTATCTCTTACTAATGTAATATTGTTTGCACCTCGTTTTCCACTGATGATTTTAGTTATTTTGTATACTGTGCTTTGTTCATTTCTCAGTGCTGCCTCTTCTGCCTGTCTTGCAAGGTCATCCAGAAATGTCCTTTTGTTAGCACGGGTTTGACGTTTAACTTCCTTGTCCAGCTGACTGTACTGTTCACTACATATTGCCTTTAACCTGGGAGACTTGCTGCTGTTACTGCATCAATTCAAAGTATGTCACAGGCCTGCTGTTACTGGTTACTGTGTGTTATCTCACTAGGTGGCAGATGGCAGGCCTAGTGACGTAATTTAAGTTTACAACTTCTCTTTTTATCTTCTTTCTTTTATCTTCCAAGTTATTTAGTTGATATCATTACTGGCCATCTCCGCCAGAGGTGTAAATTCCTGGATGATACTCTAATCCTTTTCTTGTATACTTCAGGTTCGTTCAGTTCCTTCTTTGATGTTAATAGTGACTTCGTTTAGTGGTAGTTTAAATGTACATGGCATACGATCAGCAACTCATAAAGATGGAATCAAATTCATTCTGTTCCTTCAAAAAAAACTTTTAATAACTTAATAAAACAACAAGTATAATGGGTCATTCAAATGACAGAGTTCTCATAGAAGCCTTTACTGGGTCTTTGGTACTTTAGGTTAACTCATACATGAACTCTATGTATCGTAACTTCCGTATTCCTCTTTAACTTATTCTTTTCTCCATAGACTTCCTTAATCTTCACAAAACCTGCTCCTATTTCCTCATATACCAATGCTCTTTATTAGCATTCCATACTTTATTTGTTACTTAAATATCTTCCTCGACGAACTGGCCAAACAGGTCTCTATAACTGTTCGTAGCAACAAAACTCATCTCATGCATAAACAATTGTATGTACACCATTCTGATACTTACTAATGAGAGAGCATATTTGAAGTTCTTCTATAAAAGTGGACATTCACTTTTTCTTGATAATCATATACAATTCTGGACACTTCAAACCTTGTTCAATATGGCTCCTCTATAATATCTCTAGTTTCCTTCAAATGTTTACAGCCTCTTGGTTACTTTACACATAGTCGTTATAGCCATCCGTTTTTCTTAGTATATAGTCGTAAAGTTCTCGTAATGAACTGACAAATCGCGCTTCTGCAAGATTCTCCTGTAAACAAAATTATACTCTGTGTAAAATATAATCATAGTTCAATACTTACAAAAACCACAGCATAAACGCTGATCTCCTTTCAGAAATACACCTTAACTGTGAACTACAGAAACAAATACTATCTCCCGATAGACTAACACTGGCTAGTGATGGCTGAACATCTAAATATATTTTCATATCAACCCTATCTGTAAAACCACAGAAGGTTCATCTTGTCCGCACAGCGATCACACTTTCTTCCTGAAGCACAACTTAGGACTCTCTGTCATCTGATGACCTCTGGTCATTTCGCGTGGTGTGTTTTTCTCGCCACTCTTCTGATTCGCTGACCCAAATCTTTTTACTTAAATTTATTGGTCGAGCCTTTTTTTCTTGTTCTCGAACTTTCTATTTACAACTCAAGATAATCACTCACTACTAATTAACGTAAGCCGGTATTCTGAACCGTTGTCAGTTAGCAATATTATTATTTTCATTCATTATTTTCACTTGTGAGCTGTCCTAACTGTTTATCTCACCTTAACAATAGCATGAATAATACTTGGGCAAACCCCACGGTGACAGATGTTCCCTGGAGCAAACTTTAAGATTGCTTTGCAAAGAAGAACATTCCAGCTTATCTGATCCATGATATACAGATCTTCTATAAGTCTTGCAGAAATTATGTGAGGACGGTAAACCATAAGTCAGAAGAGTTCAGGACCACCACTGGTGTAAGACAAGATGATATTCTGTCACCTTATCTTTTCAAACTCCTCATGGACTATATCATCAAAGCATGTAAGGAGAGGACAAGATTTAGCAGTGGGTTACTGGAAGATGAGACAGGTCTGTATTTCAGAGCTGGCATCTGCCGATGATATTGCTTTGACTGCTAAATCAGAGGCAAGTCTTCAATCCAACCAGCAAATCTGGAAGGAAGAGCTCCAAAACAAAAACTACGGTGATATCACAAGAGGAAAGAAGGCATCAGATTAAACTGGGAGAACAGGTCCTGGAGCAGGCCAACTACTTTAAATACACAGGAGCTGTCATTGGCTCGAATGGAGGCATCAACTAGGATTTTGCTACCCGAAGAGCAGCAGATGGGAGACTTTCAGGCCATAAATCGAGGATTGCTCAGGAAAAGTGAAGTTGGCAAGAAGACGAGGATGGCTGTATACTGCTCAACCAATGTCCCTGTCTTGACGTGTTGATGTGAGTCATGGGCAAATACTACAACCCACAACAGCCAGAACAAACCTCAGAAATTAGGTATCTGAGGAAGGTGGTTGAAATAACAAGAAGAGACATAGTCCACAACTAGACGAAACGTCATGGCCTAAAAACCCAGCCCCTGCAGACCCAAGTAGAATAGCCCCAACTAAGATGGTTTGGCCATGACTGCAAAATGGCAGAAGATCGGTTACCACTACAAATATGGAAAACTAAGAGCCAGGAATCCAGAACTCCAGGAGACCCAAAATCTGCTGGGAGGACATCATTAGACAGTCTCTGAAGGACTGTGACAAACAACTCAGCTGTCCCTTAATTGTTAGATGATGGTAAGAACCCTCTCATAACATCAGTACCCCTGAATTGTTAGAGGATGATACGTCCCTTGTATAACATCAGTATTGTTGGAACTTTTCGTCAACGGGGAATTCTCACCACCTGGGCTCATTAGCAATGCACAACAGAAACATGGACTCATTAGCATGCAACCTTTCCACGTAGATTGTCAACACGTTTGCTACTTAATATGTAGACTGCTATCTTCCGTGCATTCAGAGAATCGCATTGATTTAAGGAGAGGTTAAATCACGCCCACGGATATCTCTAGAGCAATTATATGCAGTTATTTTCATTACCTTGGTCAGTACGCCTGCCCAGTGGGGCGTTGCCAAAGTCAACGAGAGAAGTGGCTACGATCAAAGCAGTGATGGTCCACAGAAGCAGACGAAGCAGCGTCTCAGTGGCATTTCGCATCTCCGTGTTAACCAGAGGAGAACGCTGAAGCGCTCGAAGACTAAGACGAACAGGAGAAACGAGCCGGCCAGGAAGTGAGTAATCGGACGAAGAACGGGCGGCTAGAATCTCGATTTTCCCCTGAGTTCAAGAAAGGTGTTAGATTATAACATGTCCCCCTAATCGTACATTCCACTTACTATATATAGAGACCCTGAAGAAATGCATTTTATCATTCGTTTGCCAGAGATTTTAAAATACACTAGCGTATAGTTGAATCCTGCTAGATTTCATCTGAATTGTCGGCTATATTGGAGTGCTATTCTGTTCTGTGCAGACGGTATAATATATTTGTTAAAGTGATCAGTGGTCAAGTGCTTTCATTTTAGTTCATTGGATTTATGTGTTAATTTAAACTTATTAAATAAACCCATTTCAAAGTTCCAGTTGTAAACTAAATGATATAGCTATAAGTTAATTCCCAATACAACTAGATGCTTAAATTAATTTTGGAAGCCGTTAAGGGATTTTTAACTATTTAATACAGTTTAGTTCTGTATATATATATATATATATATATATATATATATATATATATATATATATATATATATATATATATATATATATATATATATATATATATATAGAGAGAGAGAGAGAGAGAGAGAGATGTGTGTGTTTTAACTATTAGACTCGCGGGGAGTTTTCTTGAATTTATATAATTAAAGACGCGAGTGTTTAAAATAGTTTTGACTGTAAATTTATCACGCGCCAGTATATAATTAATATTGGAAATTATGTTGTCATGTTTTTCTATCTTTTCCTATAGAATGATCATACAACCTTTGCGTTCCCAGCAAAGAATAAATTATATAGAGAGTCCAGACTCGGTTCTACCTTCAGTCATTACATACACATTTTAAATTAACTCTTATGGCGATCCTCTGTTGGGATCCAGCTAACTGAATTTTTCCAGAAACAAAGCACCCCCAAGAACGTTTTAAAATAAACATTGTCTGTTAAAGATAAAACTGGAGCAGAACATTGCCAGAAACGATACATATAATTTTACTGTTCTACTGTGTGGAAATAAGAAATAACATTTAAGAACACTGACAGTTTTTTCGTCATCACGCTAGAGAATATTGTCTACCACCAGCGGTGAATAATACCTGAGACCACACTATTCACACCCCCGTATCTGTGACTGTGCCATCCTATAGAAACATTTTGATATAAAACCAACAGAACACCGAGGCTTCATCTTCTAGCGATTCTCGGGCAAATCTGTGCAACACAAAACCCGCTAATCTGGGGCTAGAAACGAAGGAAAGACGATTGTTTATTATGTCAAGTGTTTAAGCTGCTGTTGTGTATTTTCTATGAAGTGCCAGATTCCACGATCGGTAAGTGTGTGTAAGAGACTGAGTGTTGGCCATCACGAGCGTGCATGAATGAATGGGATTTATTTTGCAAACCTTGTTAATTTGCTTTACCTGATAAATACCTTTTACTGTATGTCTTGCATTGTCCTTTAAGCGGGATTTCTTAAACTCTGTTATTTTCCCTCCCTTATATCTGCTTAGTAAAGGAAAACACGTTTGAGAACGATCGGATTTTTTTCACCACCAGACCTAGTATTGTAACACCTCTCTTTTTGAAGTAAATTTAATTTACGGGTTGGGTTACATTATCTATTCTGATAAAACACCTGTCTTTGGACTGGGGTTGTTTTTCTTTGTCTATTCAAGCGGGAAGGGCATAGTTGACACCATTTTTCAAACCCCCCCCCCCCCCCTAATCTTGTTATTCGTATTTTGCTGTAACTATTGATTATTCCTGTATTTTGATAAATGTTGTGATCTGATTTAAATGATAAATAAACACGTAAAACTTCTAGTATTATGTTGGAAGGCCCAAGCCCAAACTAACCCCATACTTATATACTGTTATATTCGTAGTTTGTATTCACGTACGTCCGTGTGTTTGAAGCACCAAATCGGTGTGAGCGCATGTGGGTTTGGAAGCTAGCAAATAATTGTTTGTCAAGGAGAGTTTAAGGAGTAGAGTGAGAGAAAACGATTGTCGTATAGAGTCTGTCCTTACTCTCCCCAGCACTCTGTGAATCAACTATTTACTTTCTAACCCGTTCTTTTACTGCACATTCACCATCATTCTTCCCTCTAAACGGGACCACTATTTTCTAAGAATTCTCTCAAATAAATTTACGACAAGGACCGAGGACTAGAATGGAACCAGGCTAGGAGGAAAAGAGCTGATAGGATAGTATGGCGCTCTCTCTCTTCCAAACCTCTACACCTCACGGTAGAAGAGGAACAACTAAGTAAGTAAGTAAAAAGTTTGCAAATTGTTTATTATTATATAGTTTCTGCAATTCATTGTTAGAATAGGTTGCTCCTATATGTTTGTATTTTCAAAATTCCTTTTTTTTTAAATGTAGGTTCCTTAAATCATTATGGAATAAAAATTTGACTTTCTGTTTATGAAGTACAACTGTAGCACGATGGATTATCCTGATTCTTCCAACACTGTATTGTCTTCAGAAACACAGGAACGCTGAGAGACACATCACTGTACTATTAATGGGATCGGTGTGGCTCAGAGGTATGGAGTCCGCCTCTAATTCTAAAGGTACTGGGTTCACACCTAGCACATAGAATGTAATTGATGGACATTGTTTTCAGAACCACTTGTTCCTAATGATGTCATACCCCCCCCCCCCCCAATCTCCTGGGTAGTGAGATCAGATGCCTAGCCTTCTCAGATAAGGGTGAAACAATAAAAGGTACCGTGTACAAGTTGCGCACATTAAAAATCCCTCATCAGTTGGAAATTGTAAAGAGTAGGCCATACGGCCCAGGTAAAATTTAAAAATTAGGAAACCTAACCACCACCGAAATATTTATATAATGTGTAATTCTTGTATATATACATTGGTATTCTCGCCGGTGCTACAGAGTTCGTACACTGCGCTGAGATCCTCCATGTGTATTCTAAGGGAGGAGTTGGAGCATTTATGGAGTTGTCCGTGTGCAGTGAAGATAGTCCTTTAAACAACAATCAAACTAAACCAAACTATTAATAATATATTTCAATATACATTGTTAACAAATGGAATATATCTCCTAAATATGTTAAAATAAAGAGGTCTGTAGTAAAATCTGCGAGAATAATCGCTCATTTCAGTAAGATTTTAGTCATAAAATGATAATAAATAAACCCGCCCTATTGTATGTGAGTTATCTACCCTTCCAAGATGGAGGTGAAATTCTTTTCTCACCTTAGACGCCGAAAGAAAAACATCAGGAATGTGTATATTTCGATGGATAGTACCATGTTCTGTTAAAGTATAGAATAAAAGATACATCAGAGTATCTAGTGGTGTAGATATTTTCCTATAACTGACCTCGAAACCCTCGAATCGGTCGGTTGGATAGGAGGGTTAATCAGAGAGTTAACAAGTCACTATCGTAAAACAAGCGATTGTTACCGAAACAGAACCAGGCTCGACAGTAAACATGACTCATTCTAATATCTTGGGGGCTAAGGAGATTTTTAAAATTGGATACTGGAATGTAAGAACTATGTATCAAGACGGAAAATTGGAAGAAGTAATTAAAGAAATGGAGAATTATAAGTTGGACATATTGGGTGTCAGCGAGTGTAGATGGACAGGGAAGGGCATAACATATATTTCAGAAGAAAAAAAGCAAATTATATACTCTGGTAGTAATGATAATCGTCACACAGAGGGAGTAGCCATCTTAATGACACAGAAAGCAGCAGCATCGCTTATCAGCTGGGTACCTACTAATGAGAGGCTAATATTAGCTAGATTTCAGACAAGATTTTTCAAGCTCTCAATTGTACAATGTTATGCACCAACTAACGACGCTCTTGATACCACAAAAGATGACTTCTATGAAGCACTTCTAAGTACAATCAACACAATACCCAAGCATGACATAATAGCAGTCATTGGCGATTTTAACGCCAAAGTAGGTGACAACAACAATGGAGTACAAAGATATCTCGGTACTCATGGCATAGGCTGTATGAATCAAAATGGCGAAAAACTTCTAGAACTTTGTGAAATATCAAACCTCGTTGTGGCAGACACCATCTTTCCACATAAGAATATCCACAAGATAACATGGAATTCACCTGATGGCAGAACTAAGAACCAGATAGATCACTTCTGCATAAGCGCAAAATTTCGCTCATCAGTTCAAGACGTCAGAGCATACAGAGGTGCAGAGATCGGAAGCGATCATAACCTCTGCATAGCTAAACTTAGAATTAAACTGAAGAAGTTATACCAACCGAATAAAAATAGAAGAATAGATGTGCACAGACTGTAATCAAATGATATAAAGGAGGAATATAATGTCAAAATGAACAACTATTTCGATGCTTTAGGCAAAATTGACAACGATATCACCACCAAGACAATCGATACTAAATGGGAACAACTGAGAACAGCAATGACAGAAGCAGCTGTAGCGACCACCGGATACCTAGTACATAAAAAGAAAAAATGGATGAGAGAAGATACTTGGGATAAAATACAAGAAAGGAAAACAGCAAAACTTAAACTACTAGCGGCAAGTACACATAGTGCAGTTGAATCTTGCAAACTAACGTATAACTTGTTAAATAAAGAAGTGAAGACAAAAACTCGAAGAGATAAAAGACATTTCATCAATGAACTGGCCGTAGAAGCTGAAAATGCTGCAAGAACTGGTAATAGTAGGTGCCTTTATCAAATTACAAAACAACTATGTCACCAGTTACTGCTATGGAAACACCTGTTAAAGATAAATTAGGGAATTCAATACCAACAGAAAAAGAACAAATGAAGAGATGGGCTGAGCACTTCATGGAGGTGCTAAACAGACCACCACTAACAGTAACACCTGATTTTAATAATGAAACACCCACAACCACCTTGCCAATAACCTGCGATGAATTCACGCTGGACGAGATCAAACAAGCCGTTAAAAGATTAAAAAATTTTAAAGCTGCTGGAGTTGACGAAATTTCAGGGGAAATGATTAAAGCAGTTAATGACAACAACCTCTTGAGAATTTTAGATATTATAAATGAAGTATGGAGATAAGAACAACCACCACAACAATGGAAAGACAGTATTATTGTAAAGTTACCGAAGAAAGGTGATCTATCAGACTGTAATAACTGGCGTGGTATATCTCTATTATCAGTACCTGGAAAATTATTATGTTGCATGATGTTAGAAAGACTTAAATTGCATGCTGACGAAAAGATCAGAGAAGAACAAGCGGGTTTCAGGCCGAAACGATCATGTATTGATCAAATATTCACACTAAGAACAATTATAGAAGAATCAGTGGAAATGCAATCGCCACTTATTATCACCTTCGTCGATTTTCAAAAAGCCTTTGATAGTCTACACCGCCCATCATTGTGGAAGATACTTACAATCTATGGTTTTCCAACAAAATATGTGAATATAATCAAAGCGCTATATGACAATGCAAGATGTTGTGTTAGAACAAATAAAGGGAATACAGAATGGTTTACAGTAGAAACAGGGGTGAAACAAGGCTGTATTATGTCACCACTACTTTTTGGAATAGCTATTGATTGGGTTATGAGAAACTATACCCACAATGAACAATTAGGTATAAAATGGACAAATGGAAAATTCCTGGGGGACCTGGATTTCGCAGATGATTTAGCATTCTTAAGTTCAACACCCAGACAATCCCAAGAAGCAGTAAATAATTTGTGTCATCCCTCGGTTAAAATAGGTCTCCAAATAAATGCCTCTAAAACTAAAGCTATGAACTTTTCTAACGAGACCTTTGATATCATCTTGAACGGGGAAAAACTACAGAAAGTTGAAAGTTTCAATTATTTAGGCAGTAAAATGACTCAGGATGGTGACACAACAAGAGAAATCCATACTAGAATTGCTTTGGCAGCTAGCGCCTTCAATAGATTATCTAACATTTGGAAATTACGATCATTGAATATACATACCAAGCTTCGTCTGTTTAATTCAAATGTTATCTCAGTGTTAACATACGGTTGTGAGAGTTATAAAATAACAAAATCATTGGAGAAAAAGCTGAATACATTCGAGAACAAATGTCTTAGAAAACTCATGAACATCAGTTGGAAAGAATTCAAGACTAATCGACAAATAAGAGAAGACTCTAGGCAGAAATATGTCTCCGACTATATAAGGAAAAGACGATGGTCATATATCGGTCATGTCCTACGAATGCAAAACAACAGAATACCACTACAGGCGCTCACTTGGGTTCCTGAGGGTAAGAGGAAAAAAGGAAGACCAAAAGAAACACTCAGAAGAACAATAATAAGAGAAGGAAGAACGTTGGGCCCAAAATAATGTGCAAGAGCTAAGAGGAGTGGCGTCACAACGAACAACCTGGAGAGCACTGGTTTCTGCCTTATGCACCGTGTTTGGTGCTTAAAGAATTTATTATTATTATTATTGTGTCTGACGGTGATACTCTCACACGCCAGCATAGCGCTGTATTTTGTGCCATGGAAAGGCTTAGAATCTATCCCGCCGTTTAAAACCCCCTCGCTTTCCTTGTGACGTACATTTTTAACATTTTGCCCGATCTGATAGAGACTGTGGCAAGACTTATAATTAACGAGTTTGCGGAAGTGTGCCGCCCAACTACTGTTTGAATTAACGTAATATTTTGACTAACGCTGGTAATAAGTAGTAATCCTTACATTATTTGGTAGTGTTACACGAGACAACAGTTATAATTAACGCAAATTCTTACTCCGCCGCGCAAAACCCCGCTTCGCTTGACACGTTGTGCTTTGCATATATACACGCTGTGGCAAAGCCAACAGAGGCAAACACGCAGACAATTTTATTTCCTCTTCGCGGTAGTTTTACTGACGTCACTAAAACAAGTAGTTATTTGAAAATACATGCTAGCGAGAGATGAAAAAGGGGGGAAAGATGGCCGTCTTGTGTAAAATTTTATTTGACGATGGACCGTGACAAAATTGAAAATCTAAACCATAATGAAACTGACCATAAAAATCATATGGTAGTATAGCTTAGAAACCACTGAGCAAGAATGTGTTTTAAATAATATGGTAGTCCAAGTATTAGCCAAGTTACTGAGAAAATACTAAATGTCTACGGACGCGCGACCAGACAGACTGTTGTTCCTGCTTGTTTTTTTCATAACGTTAGTGGGGACGTCAGCTTAGACAGAGGCATTGAGGTAAAATTCAAATTCGTTTGGGGAAAAAGAATATAGGGGTAAGGGGAGCGGTAGGAAAAATGTAATCCCAAACGAAACATCTTTTTGTATTGGCATGACTTAAGCAGACTGGCCAATCGACTACCAGACGCAGAGTTTGTTTGGAATTATTTTTGTTTTTCAAAAACTACATTTGAATTCTGGTAGTCGCAAGCTTTCGATTGGCCAGTGCTAATAAATATTAGCAAAAGGCTTTCATTATTCATTGCCAGTTGAACAAACTTTTCATTCAGATACGCTGAGATCAGCTGTGTTAATTTTAAAATTAAATAAAGAAGTATTCACAGTCTGGACAGAGCAGAAGAAACTGAGGCCATTTCTTTGCAAGTCAGCGTCATTTGTTTATATTTCTTGAAATTTGTGGTAAGAATGCTTTATGAATTTAATATGTTTAATCCCACTGCCAAAGTTAGATACTGCTATTGGGAAAAGTGAAGGACGTGCCGGGAGCAGACATTGTTGAGTCCTCACATTGAACTGTATTTAACTGATGTATGTTGTCATGATTGTGTTAGAATATTATTGCATTAGAATATATTAGTAAGCCTTCGTGTTCCATGAACACTGTTTAACATGCCTGAAGCATTTATATTTAAAAAAGAAAAGAAGAGAAAATCATACAAAAGGAAATGTGGTTACTCCACATTATTTTATTGAAGAAAACTATGTAAACGTACAGTGGCGTATCTGCCATAGGGACCTGAGGTGTGGTCACAGCAAGGTGTGAGTCATGTAAAATTAGGGGCGAGTGCACCTGTAATGCACGCGAGGCTGACCCCATATCACCATAGGAAAATAATAAATATAATAAGTGATCAGAGATAAAAGGCCAGGGTGTCCTTTTGTTGCAGAGGTTTTATTTCCTGTTGCCAGCTGGTAACAGGAAACCTGCTGAGTGAGATTAAAGCCATCAAGTCTCCGACCATTCGTTTATGCTGTCTAAAGATTGGGCATTTTGAGAGATCGAGATTTCTGCAACTTCATACTGCATTATCATTTTCACAAGGAATCCCAGGTGATGTGATAAGCATCTGGGTATATCTGACACTTTCGTTTGAATAAACTCTGTATTTCAAAATCATACTCAGGAAGTTTATGGGGTATGATGATACTACAGCCCCTCATACACAGTGACTCTCCCTAGTAGATGAATAAAGTGTAAGCTGTGAACATTCCAACAGGAAAGATATATATTAACTTTATAGTTAGTGGACAAAGAGTCCAGATATTTTTAGTTGATCTTTTCTGTAAACTATCTTGTCCTTATTTTCAAAGACCTGTCCAAAAGATATGGCTGGACAGGCAGAATAAATTGTACAGAAAAAACATTCAATTTTTTAAAGAAAAACTTAACCACTGGTTTTATTCACTTCCTCATAGAAAATTAAAGTGTTTTTGTGTTGTGTACCATCATTTCATTTCTCCCCTAGACACTAGGTACATCATACACCAGACACTAGAGCCAAAATAGTGACCGTGTGAGATCTAGGGAGGTAGCGTTAGGTTCCCTGCAAATATTTCATCATCATCTTTTAGAGTCAGGGGCCTACATGTGCTTGACCTCACACGGTTATTGCAGACACCGATTTCACTCTTTTAGAATACCACCATAACCTCCCCAGCAAATCAAACTTTGCTACAAGGTCCTTTCAGCTTCAAGTACCCTGCCCAAACCGACTATTAAAAAAATTATTGTCTGAGATACAAACTGTAGGGTACTTCGTCATCTCATTCATAATTCTGAAAAATTTGCTGCTTTCTATGCTATCGTCATTATTGATTAGAATCGACATAATTGCACTCTGGGCAAATCCATGGGTGCTTACTCTCACTCTGCAAATGTCGAAGGTTATGAATGCTAACTGTTTCTGTTAGCGCTGGTTGTATACCAAATGATGTCAAATTCCAGCAGCTGTAGCCTTGTTGATTCATCGATTGCAGTGTTGTTCTCTAATAGGTGGTCATTATTTGTCCTTATGAGCTCTCCCTTATCCTTTTCCAATATGTCCTCACCATGGATGCTTTAGAAGCTAGATCTGTCAGCTCTCTCATTGCCGCATACCCCTGCATCGCCAGGACTGTAGATCCGCACTAGGTCCTGAAGATTCGAGGCTCCTTTGGAGGTTTTCCATCCATGCTGAAACCATTCATTCTGGACTTTCCGAAGCATAGACTGAGAGTCTGACACAATAACTGCTCAGGCAATTCGTACAAGACGATCAATATGAGGTTGTGCACGGAGCTGGCAACCTCATCATTTATAACAAATTGCTTCACAAACCACGGCTGCAAGAATATGAGAATGCTTTATGCAGGCTTCCTGCAAGGGGACCAACTGCCGTGGTGGCTCCATGTGGAGCCTACAGCACACTGACAGATATACGTATGACTATGAAGCACTTAGAACCTACTTTTAAGCGTATAAAACATACGAGCTAGCACAAAGTATTTTTTGAAAATAAAAAATATATATCTACTTATACAGACTGTTAGGCTGCACTTAGGGAAAAACGAGGTTTTGTTTTTAAATTTTAACCCGTGCATAGAAAATTGGTGTTCCTTATGTACAGAATACCCGGCTCATAAAGAACACTACTTTTCTATGTAAAAAAAAAAAAAAAATTCCCAAGTACAGGCTAGTAATCTGTGTGTCATTATTTCTCTTTAATTTCCAAATAATGCTTATTGCTAACTTTATGTTGTTTAAGCCTGCAAGTAGATACTAAACGCTTTGTAGTGGAACGTATCTGTCCGTGTGCCGTAGACGCCACATATAGGAAAAGAAAATGCATTGCGAACTTAAGGAGGGAAAGCTTAGACTGAAGTCATTTTACCTCAGTATCTACCTTCCACAGTCTTTTATGCAGGCTTTGTTTTCGGCTCGTAGCCTGTTTTCCCTCGCGTGCATTGTCAAGGTATGCAATTGTTTTCCTTTGCTTGAATTTGACTCTTTTTTTTTAAATGAAAGTCTCCGGCAGCTTTAACAGGCGTAGAAAATTATATTCTTTGCATTCTATTGTGGTTGTTAGTCCGCGGGATGCAAGAAAGCGAATTACCAGCCAAATGTATACTTCCTTACTTCCTTAGTCGTTCCTCTTCTACCCTGGGGTATATAGTTTTGCCAGAGAGAGTACCATACTATCCTATAGGCTGTCTTTCTTCTGGCCTGGTTCCAATCTAATCCTCGGTCCTTCAGGGATTGTCTAATACTGTCCTCCCAGTGAAGACTAGGTCGTCCTGGAGGTCTGGCCAAATTTATTACAGCATAAATTAAACAAGTAGCATAAATTTGAAATGGTGACCAAATGTGGCTTGCTGCTAGGAAATGCTGAACGCAGTTGTTGATCAGATCAGATTAAATCATCCGCCAACATCGCATCAGATGTCGACTGCAATAGATCTTCAATGCTGTCTCTAGCCTTTATGGCACACTCTGACAGGCCCATCTCTTAATGCAGGGGTCGGCAAACTACGGCACGCGTGCCAAGCGTGTCACGTGGAACAATTTTCAATGGCACGCTGAGTGAATTAAAATACTGTACAGTATATGATCTCATTTTTTAAAAATTGAATTTTTAATTAAATAGAAGCATATAATTATTTTAAAGCTATACCCGTTTTCACAACCCTTCAAAACGAAAGTTTTTAGACATTGAAGGTAAGAATGTGCCACCTGATGCAAACTAAAGGCCTGATCATACTATACTGCACGTAAGTCTTTGTTTTTACGGACCGTTTCCGAGAACAAACATTCTTCAACGAATTTCAAGGGGAGTGGTTATACTTTGCGGTGCCCGCTAGTCTGGCGTCTACCTGCTACCGTAGTTTGCAGGATGAGATTCTTGAAAAGAATCCCAAGCGAATTTTGACGGGCAAGCGGAGACGTAATATCATAATTACGCAATAGTGTCTGGCTAGCGCCTGGACGAGCGTATGTATTTCGTTTTCGCTCGCAGTTTTTGACTCCCAGTGTGAGTTTGGAGCAACAATGACTGACCTCGACGAAGTTATATTTCCGTCCTATCCTTCCCCTCTCTCCCGACCACCACCACCTCTACAGTTCTCTCGGCTGTCGCATACTCATGCCCGTACAGTCCGTTGACCGCAGCACAAAAGTTGGTGTTGTTATTAAGTAATACGGTGCCGTTAAAATGACTCAAAAAAAAAAGAAAAACTTGATATACGCTCGTTTCAAGACTTTTGGACAAACGAATATGGATTCATACAACAAAAGGGATCGTGCTGTTTGTGCTTTATGTTATGAAAGTGTCGTGTGCCGTACGTCAAGTGTACAAAGACACTATCAAACCAAACATCAGTCCATGTTTAAAAACTCTGAGGAGAAAAGTGAAGCCATAAAAATGGCTGTTTCTGGCTACAAAAAAACAAAGTAGTATTTTTAGTCAAGTAATTGGAACCAAAAATAAAGCTACCGAATGTAGTTACAAAATTGCACAGTGTGTGGCTTCGAAGGGCAAACCTTTCACAGATGGAGAATACATCAAGGAAACTTTTTTGAGCAGTGCTGAAATTTTGTTTAGTGATTTACCAAATAAAGAAACAATACTGTCTCGGATTCGAGAAATACCGGCTTCTGCGAGATCAATCGAGAGGCGCATAACTGATATGGCTGAAAATGTAACGGTAAAACAAACAACCGGGTTACAACAAGCTGTTGTATTTAGTGTCGCTCTTGACGAAAGTGTCGATGTGAATGACGTGGCGCGCCTAGCTATAGTTGCGCGATATTGTGACAACGACCGTATTTATGAAGAACTGTGCTGCTTGATACCTTTTGATGGTACAGCCAAGGGAGAGGACATTATAACTGCATTTGTAAGCTATTTCGAAAATCAGAACATTAACATGAATAAAATATTCTGTGTTACTACTGATGCCGCCCCTGCATTTGTCGGAAAGAACAAAGGATTTGTTAAACTTCTTGAGGATCGTATTGGACGTCAAGTATTGAGCTTCCATTGCATTATACACCAGGAGAGTTTGTGTGCGAAGATTTCGTCACTATCCTTGAACTCTGTAACGGAAACTGTTGTCAAGATAGTTAACTTCATAGTTTCTCGCTCTTCATTGACCCACAGGCAATTCAAATCTCTTCTACAAGAAATGGAGAGCGCATATGCGGACCTCCCGCTGTACAGCAATGTTCGTTGGCTTAGTCGAGGTAATGTTTTGAACAGATTTGTATCATGTCTAGAAGCAATCAAGGTGTTTCTTGATGAAAAAGAACAACATTTCCCGGAATTGAATGACGAGGACTGGCTGTGCAAGCTGATGTTTCTGGCTGACATAACTACAAATCTGAATGAATTAAACTTGCGTTTACAAGGGCAGGGTCAAACAGTACTTGATCTTTTTGAGCACTGGAAAGGATTTGCGTCAAAATTAGACACATTTTGCAGAGATATTACCACTAACACATACAAGTACTTTCCAAACGTAAAGGCTCATTCAAATCGATTTACTGTCAACAGAGATGAGCTTCAGAAATACGTTGAAGCGCTCAAATGAGAGTTTGCTAAACGAGGTCAAGACTTCAAAATTCACGGGCCCATGTTTTCTTACCTCATCAAGCCCGACTTAATTGATCATACTAACATCCCATTTGACCTATCTCTTTTCGAGTGGATGGATGTTGACAATTTTGAAATGCAACACATCGAATTCAAGGCATCAGAGTTATGGACGATAAAATTTGTAGAATTGCGAAAAACTCTTGAAGGAAGTTGCTTGGAAAAGTCAGCTGCCATCCTCAACTGCTGGACATCCCTGCCTGAAGCGTTCACCTGTTTGAAGAAAGTTGCATTTGCTCTACTTTCGGCTTTTGGGTCAACTTATACATGTGAACAAATTTTCTCACACATGAAAGCTGTTTTAAGTCCACAGAGAAGTCGCCTAACACCTGTGCATTCAGAAGCCTGTGTGAAGCTGAAATTGACAAAATACACACCTGATATTGAACAATTAACCAAGGAGAAGCAAGGACACGGGTCCCATTAATTGATTAATGACTCAGATCAATAATAATCAATGATTACTCATATTAAAATTTTAATAACGTGTTTTATGTTTGGTTTATTTAATTGTTTTGTTCTTCAAACTATTGGACTTTCTGTCTTAACAAAATATACATATGGCAATTTTATTATAAAATTTCAAACTAATGTGTTCAGAACTTAAATTTTGCAAAACATAATATTTGTATTGATATTTGTTCCTATTTATATTAAAATATTGAATAATCTACAAAGAATAGAATAGTTATTTAATGTAGGTGGACGGAAACATGCAACATTTCGGCACGACACTACAAGACCCCTCATTTTTAAATTGTTTCAATAATTGTTGTATATAAAAATATGGTGGACTTAGGTTGGCACGCTGAGTGTGAGTATGATATTCTTTGCAAAACATTACGATCGGCACAAGTTTTTTTCAGCAAAGCTGTTTATATTGCTAAAATATTTTACCCGTGTAAGTTTTTTTCCTTTCGTCTGTCTGCTTTCGTTGCTGGTAAACATTTTTTTTTCCGCATCTGTCTTCATCTATTTTTATCCTACATGCAATTTTTATTTTTGGAAATGTTTTGTGAGTATGATATTCTAAATTTCCGACTAAACAGCATGACGATCTAGATTTTGCCGACAACTTGGCACTTCTGCTCCATAACCGTAATCAGGTGCAAGGCAAAATGAAAATACGGTACTTGATGATAGATCACAGCAAATGGGTCTGAAAATACATTATTAGCTGTATTATTCGGCATTGCCCGGTTTGTTGAACATATATAGTCAGTAAATCTTGTTATTGTTACTAAACTCATTCAAAAATTATGTATGTAGAAAGAGAAAATATTTTTAATAAGTACTAAAGAATTGCTCAGGGCTAACACGACTCAAACTGCGTTTTTTTTTGTTTGTTTGATGTGGCATTTCTTTTTTATGTACAAGCTGTGGAATAATACCACTCAAGCTAAGAAAAAAAGAACTTGGACAAAAAAAAAAAACACCCAGCCAATGCAATGTTTGTGAAGAATCTCGGATATAGAAGAACGTAATATTATAACAAATGCAATAAATTGTTGTAGTAAATAAACACCAGTGATTCCTCCTTTTAAGCTCAAGAAACCAAACATTGACTCTCATCTTGTAGAAATAATAAATAAAAAAGCAGAAAAAAACCCCATTAAAAACAGCCAGAGAATATACAGAACAGATAACTTTCTTTTATAAAGTATTCGTTCAACTCTTGATGGGTTATAATTAAGACATCTTCTTCTTCTTTGATCCTTAGCCGCCGACCGTCAAAGCAGTCAGTGGCCATTACGCCTGGTGGCGTATTGTAGGGCAACAACAAATTGATTCCACTTTGCTCGGTCGGCGGCCATCCTTCATACAGTGCCCCAACTATGGTTCATTCTTTTTATCTCAGCCTCCACAGTCCTCCGCCAAGTTGTTTTTGGCCGGCTTCTCTTTCGTTTTCCTTCAGGGGTCCATAGCATAGCTGTTCTTGTGATGGCATCGGGGTCTCTTCTGAGGACATGGCCAACCCAGCTCCAGCGTCTGCCAGCTATGATGGTGTGCATGTCCTCTTGCTTGCTCCGAGTAAGCAGATCTTGATTGGTGATGGTATTTGGCCAAAAAATTCGGAGAATTTTTCTTAGGCATGTTGTGTGAAAAGAGGACAATTTCGACATTTCCTTCTCTGTAATTCTCCAGCTCTCCGCGCCATAGAGAAGCACAGAAAGCCCACAGCTCTGATATAATCCTAATTTTGTGTTTGTGCTGTATTGAGAGGACTTCTAGATAAAATTAGGACATACGGTGCACTAATTCAATAAAGTAAAGTCAGATTTCAAATATCCAAATATAGTACCTTCTTCCTCCCTCCACTTAGTCCAAATAGAGTAAATCAAAACCAAATGTGTTTGAATGTTTTTGTGTGTGACTTCCCCTTTCCAAGAAACAAACAAACAATAAAAATAAAATAAAACGAATAAAAAAAAAAAATAAAATAAAATGAAGTCTCTCATAACTGCCCTGCTGTTTACAAAGTGACAAGGGGTGAGAAAGCCCGACGTTGTTCAAGAGTTAGGTTCGTTTTGAGGGTGTTGAGACTGTCACTTCTGACCATAACGCGAATTGATCCATTTTTGGAAACAAAGTAGTAATCAATCAAATAAAACTGCCAACCATGGGTACATCAACGAATGTCAAGACTGTTTAAGTTATATCAGTTTATTTGACGATTGCACAGTTGACTAGACGAACATGTTGATAAGAACGACGGACGGTTAACTTTCCACAATACAGTACGTAACGTAGGTTTCATATTTAAAATTACAGTTAGTCCATTCCGTAAGATAATCTCTTTGGTAACGTCAGACTAGTTATACAGTATTTATAACATGGCATCCAAGTAAACAAATGAGGCAGTTATATTCGATAGGTCATCTTTCATTATCCTATGACCTTGGCAATGACGGAGAACCTTATCAGGTCTTCTATATCATATAATGTTCCAATACTACGTATCTCCTTTTGGTACTGGCCTCTTACTTCAATCAATGTTGAATTACACTAATACATATTCCTGCCAACGACCTTTCGTGGCATTAGCGCTTAGATATAACAAATCCTTGAGTCACCTCTGCTTTACGTAGTAAGTATTCTTAACGGCCGAATAATGATACATATAATTAAAATCCTAAGCCAATCCTGGATAATCCTAATTGCAGGAATCCGTCGGATTTAAAATATACATTATAAGTTCAAGTAGGACTCCATTTTGGAACCAATACGTTATTGGTCCAACTAGACGTCTACATGAGGAAAAATTACAATAATATAGATATCATACTTGCATTCTCTTCCCGAGAAAATCACCGGTATATAGTTGACCAAGGTCCTCATCTTCTTAACAGACGGACGGTCATATAAAGAATAAATATTCCCACAACACGGGTTCGAACGCCACAAATCAATGGACTGATTTGGGAACCCAACTTCTACCACCCAGCTATGACGTAGACTAATGTTTGGCAACACGTGCGGGCGGGGTAACCCATACTCCCATTAGTGCACAACCGTGCGCTAAGGAAATCAAACTCACCAATAATACTTACTATCATGTAAGTCGGTGCGTAAAGTTTATTACAGAGGTAGGACCACATATTAATAAATATGAGACTACCCTCATCTGTAAAAGACTGTAACGGCCTACGAAAAGAACGCTACAGTTTCCTTACCAATCCCCCCAAAAAAATTAATATAATTAATTTTTTTCTTTACTACTCGTGACTAGAGGTGATTCAAGTGTACATAATCATATTTTATAAATATAACATGACATAGAATCATAAAAACATAAATATGAAAATTAAGTCAACTCAAATAATCAAAAGGTATGCACAAAAGCATACACCCACAATTGACCACCTTTGGTACAATGTGGTAAATGAAATAAAATCACGTATTAGAAAAATTGAATTAAACCGAATAGAAACGCAAATGAAAAGAAAATGTAAAAATCAATGAATAAACAGAAAAAAGATGGATATGTCTAAAATGACAAGTGAAAAAATGAAAAAAATACAATTTAAACACATGTATAGATCAACACACTTAACCGTGTATCTAAATTTCCTTTGTGGTACTAATTAAAGTACTAATGTTAAATCACTGCTCTTAAAGAGTGATAAATATTAAATTTCGACAATCTAATTAAATATTTCATAGTGACCTAACTTAATTCTTATACTAATTAACTAAGTATCAAAGGTTACTAATCCACCGAATTATTTATTTTTAAAAAAATATAACAATGTCATTAAATTTCTTAGATTAAGAAAGTTCCATTGTCCTGTTAGGAAACAGTTAAAATATACCAAGTTCCGTTCCATGAAAAACAACCAAGTGTTCGCAATGTTATTTCGTTAAGAAAATATAATCCCTTTCCAATGTTATTCTCTCTTCAATATCATAAGTAAGTGAATGTTATTTTCACAAATATAGTAATATACTTCAACGTTCCATGTTCTTTTAATACATAATCATTGTAGATTTCAACTTGACTGAATGTTAATGATCCTTATCCACAAGTAAAAAGTTTCAATAGATGAACTGTCTGTGTAGAAGTACAGTTGTATGCAGTGCGTAGTTGCTAACTTGATTCATTCGGACATCTCGACAAAATGTCAGCGAGAACATTCTGAGTACCAGGAATGGATCGTATTGTAAAACTATATGGCTGAAGTGCGATCGCATACCTAGTAGATTTGGCTGATTTCACATCTTTCGTGTTGAGAGCAGTAAGTGCTTTCTGGTCTGATTCCACAATAAAGTGCGAGCCAAGCAGATATCTCTGGAGTTTTGTTATTGACCAAACAAGTCCAAGAAGTTCCTTATCTAGGACTGAGTAATTTTGTTCAGTCGGAGTTAACTTCCGTGATACATAGAGAACTGGATGCAAGGTGCCATCATATTCTTGTAGTAATACGCTTCCAATGCCGTAATTAGATGCATCACTGCGTAAAACAAACGGTAAATTTGCATTAGGCAACCTTAAAACAGGAGCATCCGAAAAAAAATTTCTTTATTATATCCAACGCGATTTGATGTTCGTTAGACCACCGAATCACGTTAGCTGTACCCTTTCTCAGCAAGGAAGAAAAAGGAGCAGTTATAGTAGACAAGTGAGGAATGAACTTAGAATAGAACTGTATTAGTCCCAAAAGTGATCTAACTTGTTTTTTTTTTGTCTTAGGTGCTGAGATGTTTAGAATCTTAGAGACATTACTGTCCTCAGTATACATCAAACCATGACCTATACGATGGCCTAGAAAGGAGATGTCATGAAAACCGACAAATGCCTTTGAAGGTTTTGCTGTTAAGTTATAATCCCGTAAAGTAGAAAGTAAAGCTTTCAATCCCTGAATATGTTCATCCCAAGAGTTACTGAAAAGACAGATGTCATCTATGTAAGTAATGACATCGGGACGATGAGACAGTATGCGGCGCATCATGCGTACAAAGGTAGCTGGCGCATTTACTAATCCAAATGGCATAAAATTCCATTGGAATAGACCCCGTGGTGTCGAGAAAGCGGTGAATGGCTTTGCTTTTGGTGTGAGTGGCACTTGCCAGTAGCCCTTTGAGAGGTCAAATTTCGAAAAGAATGTAGCATGGGCTAATTTCACCAATAAGTCATCTAAGAGAGGTAAAGGTTCCGCATCGAATTTTGTAACTTTGTTTAATTTCCTGTAATCAACGCAAAGACGAATATTGTTGTCTTTCTTCCTAATGATCACCATAGATGAAGAGTATGGTGATGAAGATGGTTCAATTATATTTAATTGAAGCATATCATCCAATTCCTTATCAACCTTATCACGAAAGTGTAAAGGGATAGGATATGGGCGAACTCGAATAGGCGTATCGTCAGTCAGAATAATGTCATGTTGGATGACTGACGTATGACCTGGGATGTCAGTGAGGACATCCTCATACGAGTGTAGAATATTAGAGACTTGCTGACGTTGATCAGCCGAAAGAGTAGATGAGATAGTAACATCATTCCAGTTCTCAGTGGAATGAAGTGGTACAACTGGTATTGGCAGTTGCACATCATCGAAAGAAGATTCTTCTTCTTGTATGACTGACAAACTAGAGTAGTGTTGAATAGGAGGTGTAGGATCGTCAGTTGCTTGGAACACTGACTGTAGATAATCAGGACGTGAGTAATACTCCTTCAACATGTTAATGTGGAAGGTTTTATGCTTACCATTAATATCAACGATGTAGTCGACATCGGATATTCTTGAGATGATCCTGAAAGGACCTCTCCAAGTAATTAATAGACGATTGTTATGAGCAGGTAGTAAGACAAAAGCTTCGTCACCAGGGAGAAGCTGGCGAAGACGTCTATACTTGTTAGCAAATAGACGAGCTTTTTCTTTGGCTTGTTCAGATGATGCAGTAGCTAGTCTACAGGCATCTATGATTCTCTTTCTCAAAGAGATCACATACTCATAAGAGGATTGAGTTTCCTCTTCAATATTCTCTTCAACCAATAAATCGTGGATTAACGACATCGGTCCACGTGGTTGCATGCCAAAAACAAGCTGGAATGGAGAAAATCCCGTGGCTTGATTTTGCACTTCGCGATACGCAAAGAGGGCAGCGGGTAGGACCCGGTCCCAATCCTGAGGGTGATCTTGAGTCATCTTACCCAACAATTGCTTGAGAGTCCTATTTTGACGCTCAATTAACCCATTGGACATGGCATGGTAAATTGAACTAAGAGATCTGTCTATACCTAATGTCTTCATAACTTGTGACATGGATTCAGAAATGAACTGGACACCATGATCCGATAAGATCTTCCGTGGAAAACCTATGCGTGAGAAGATCAACATCAAAGCCTCTGCTACACTGGCAGATGAAGTGTTCTTCAGAGGGATGGCCTCAGGCCAACGAGTACACATATCAATGCAGGTAAGGATATGCGTATGTCCTCTGGCAGATGGTAGCATCGGACCAATAATGTCAATAGCCATTTTGTCAAATGGTCTAATCGGGATGTCCGCAGCTTGAATAGGAGCCGCATGAAATGGACCCCGTACTTTAACCTCCTGACATATCAAACATGAACGACAATAGAGAGTAACATCTCTATGAACGCCCGGCCAGTAGAATGCAGAAAGCACTCTGGATTTGGTACGCGAAAAACCCATATGGCCTGCGCATTGCGAATCGTGAGCATGTCGTAATATCCGAGATCTCATAGCAGACGGGACTAGAATCTGAGAACATAAGGATGAATCCTTTTCCCGTATCAATCTAACTAAAATCCCATTTTTAAGAATAAAGTCATGTCTAGATTTTGCAAGTTTGTTGCTGGTATTCTTTTTGTTCACATACTGAAAGAATTTTTTTTAAAGAATCATCATTCTTTTGTAACGTTGCAAACAACTCCCGTGAAATAGGGGTATCGTCATCACAAGTGGTATGACCTGTAGGTTCAGCAGGTGTATCATGCGACATAACAGTAGCTTGCGCTCTGGTCACTACTGCATTAGCAGCCTGAATATGTCGCTCTTCCCATGCAGCAATTTGCTGAGGGGTACACTCTGTTATACCATGTACGCGACCTAGGATGACATCACAAATTGGATTTGGAAGGAGACAGGCGTGGATCTTTCCTGAAAAAAAATGGTGTGTTAAGATCAATAATAGCTGTAGGAAAGGTTTCCACAGTGCCGCCGAAGGTGACGCACTTGACAGTATGGCCAGTGGCACAACGAGGGTCGATCAGCGAATTCCGTACACCGACAGTGCTACAACCTGAATCAAATAAAAGAGAGCATGGAATGGCATTGACATATCCTCTGTTAAACTTAAGAGAACCCTGTCCCTGGTGTACTGACGCAGAAGTGGCCGTGCAGACCGCAGGTAGACTAGGCAAAATATGTCCGCAGCGCAGCGTCGTGATCGCCTTGGGCTGGAAAAGAGTCGAGCATTCTGGACAATCTTTTACCTGATTACAATCAAGAGAACAAGACATGGCATTATGAGTATCAGCACCTTTACCCTGTTCAATGTTAGCCTGTGTATCACTTAAAGCGACATTAGAATGTCTACGTGTATTGCTCGAAGATCTATCTCTTCGTCGCGATCGATTATGATTATTGGCATTAAAATTGCCACTATTACCATTTCTGCTTGAGTTAACATCTGGATGAGTACGCCAATTATTGTAATTAACGTTGTGATGTTGGCTAAATGAGTTATTCCAAGAACCTTGTTTATTTTGTGGAACCTGAGATTTTGATCGCCAGTTTTGTTTATTATAATTTCCTTGATTATATTTAAAATTATTGTTACCAAAATCTCGCGATCTATGAGATTGGTTCCAAGAAACATTAAATGGAGCAGATTGTTGAAATTGCTTCCCCTTATAAAAATTACCATTGTTGAAATTGTCATTATTTCCCTTATTGAAGTATCTGTCGTTACTCAATGAACGATTGCGTGGAAAATTATTTTGTTGTATGGCAAAAGCAACTGGCAATTCACTTTTAATCTGTGCATTACTTAGATCCATGGATGGATGAGCAGTGCAGAAATTTTTAGAATGTTCTTCTAGATCTTTCATAGACAACGGTTTTCGTTCGTGCAAAAATGCAAGAAATGCAGGATTTACTGACGATAGCACCTTATCGCGCAGCAGTAAATCGAAAAGACCTTCATACGACTTTTCTATCTTGGACAATTCGATCCATCTTTCCAAGGTTAGCCGTATTTGGGAAAGAAAATCACTAAAGTGCTTTCCTGATTGCGGTAGCAACGTTCGAAAACGCAATCTGTATTCATTTTCCGTCATTTGGAATTTTCTAAGAAGTGCAGCTCTAAGTGCTGCATAATCATTTTTTTCATTAGTACTGGTAGTATGATAAACTGCCAAAGCATCCCCTGTGAGTAATCTGGATAAATATGTACAATATAGTGCTTTATCCACATTATAAGACCTACAAGTGGCCTCAAATCTATCTAAAAAGAATATTACGTCGTCAGACGGGGGATTAAATTTAGGTAATTTAAGGTGAACTTCCTTAAAATTATCATGTCTGGATGAAGATTGGCCTTCGAAAGTTCTCTGAGAATTAGCTTCTTGAGTTAACCTAATTCTATCATATTCTACCTCTGCTAATTTCAGATCATGTTGTCGTTTCCTTTCATTTTCCTCTGCTTCAAGTTGAAATTTCTTTGCATTTTCCTGAGCTATAAATTTTCTCTCCTCCATTTCTCTTATTTTTTTCCATTTCAATTTTAAGTAGTCTTTCTTTTTCCGCAGCATCTCTTTGCTTATTTTCCATTTCAATTTCAAGTAGCCTTTCTTTTTCCGCAGCATCTCTTTGCTTATTTTCCATTTCAATTTTAAGTAGTCTTTCTTTTTCTGCAGCATCAAATCTAAATTTTTCTTCAGCCTCCAATCTTTTCTGTTCTGCCTCACGCTGAAATCGTTTCTCTTCTAATTCAGCGGCTAATCTCATTTTTTTTCTCATTTTCCTCAGCACGTTTCTCTTCTAATTCAGCGGCTAATCTCATTTTTTTTCTCATTTTCCTCAGCCTCAAATTTCAAATTTTCTAATCTTAATTTTTCAGCTTCTAATCTTTGAGCTTCCAACCTTTGAGATTCTTTATATTCCGACATAGCGAATTGTCTTACCTCTTCAGGAGGTATCTGAAGAGCTTTCGCTTGTTTAATGAAATAATCTAGTGAATACATTATGCTTTATAAGTAGTCACAATACTCTTAATTTCTAAAATGATAAATAATTAATGTAGATTAATTATCCTTGTTAATTCACCAAGTGGCCTTCGTTCCTGTCCTAGAACGGTAAATTATTGTCATATAAATGTCAAATATATTAATAATTAATAAAGTAATTTATGCAATGAAATGTTATGAAAGCAACAACGTGATAGACAATAGAAACAATACTGACGAGACGAAATAATCAAAGACAAGTGAAAACAATCGCAGAAATCAAATAAAATAAAAATGTGAAACTAAAATAGGATGTCGTAAAGAATTACGATGACAACTGCGATAAGATAATAAACAAGACAATGAACAACACAGTGTATAAACATAGGTTTTGTAAAAAACTCAACGATAGTCAGGTGAAAATGGACGCATAATACAAACAAGATACATCATAAAACCAAGGTACGAATAAAAATAACTACAAAAACAACGATTAAAAACTTGACGGAACAACTAAACAGTCAGGTGTCACAGACCACCAGACACAGTGGACCTAGAATCCTTCTACGCTCACGCGTAGGAACATTCCACTGAGGGAAGTCTGCAAAATAATTCCTATAGAACGCTTAAGACGGACCTGTGGTGAAACTGGTATATACCTGTCATAAGTCTCCTGCCCAACCTCCCACTTAAACACATAGAACATGGAACATGAAACATGAATAAAAAAGTAGTGGACATATTACTAAGAGAAGGCACAGCTAAACGTAAAACGGTGTAAACATGACACGACGTTTTTACTTATCCTCAGATGAGAAAAAATATATCCCTCGCATCCGGGACTGCATGCATGAGCCTTGTAAAAACAATAGATGTAACACTATGACAGTGTCCGATGTTGCAACTTGAAGATGATGTCCAACGTCATCCTTGACCTTGAGACAACCGTCGACTTGATAGGAAGAGTAAGCTTACATTTCCTTTCGAAGATGGAGGTATTTCTCTTCAATCAAATTATTTGATTGTTAGAACGTTCCCTGCTTGAAAATTGTAGTTTCCAAAACACACTGGTTCCACCATTTCTGTTAGGTTCGTTTTGAGGGTGTTGAGACTGTCACTTCTGACCATAACGCGAATTGATCCATTTTTGGAAACAAAGTAGTAATCAATCAAATAAAACTGCCAACCATGGGCACATCAACGAATGTCAAGACTGTTTAAGTTATATCAGTTTATTTGACGATTGCACGGTTGACTAGACGAACATGTTGATAAGAACGACGGACGATTAACTTTCCACAATACAGTACGTAACGTAGGTTTCATATTTAAAATTACAGTTAGTCCATTCCGTAAGATAATCTCTTTGGTAACGTCAGACTAGTTATACAGTATTTATAACATGGCATCCAAGTAAATAAATGAGGCAGTTATATTCGATAGGTCATCTTTCATTATCTTATGACCTTGGCAATGACGGAGAACCTTATCAGGTCTTCTATATCATATAATGTTCCAATGCTACGTATCTCCTTTTGGTACTGGCCTCTTACTTCAATCAATGTTGAATGACACTAATACATAATCCTGCCAACGACCTTTCGTGGCATTAGCGCTTAGATATAACAAATCCTTGAGTCACCTCCGCTTTACGTAGTAAGTATTCTTAACGGCCGAATAATGATACATATAATTAAAATCCTAAGCCAATCCTGGATAATCCTAATTGCAGGAGTCCGTCGGATTTAAAATATACATTATAAGTTCAAGTAGGACTCCATTTTGGAACCAATACGTTATTGGTCCAACTAGACGTCTACATGAGGAAAAATTACAATAATATAGATATCATACTTGCATTCTCTTTCCGAGAAAATCACCGGTATATAGTTGACCAAGGTCCTCATCTTCTTAACAGACGGACGGTCATATAAAGGATAAATATTCCCACAACACGGGTTCGAACGCCACAAATCAATGGACTGATTTGGGAACCCCAACTTCTACCACCCAGCTATGACGTAGACTAATCTTTGGCAACACGTGCGGGCGGGGTAACCCATACTCCCATTAGTGCACAACCGTGCGCTAAGGAAATCAAACTCACCAATAATACTTACTATCATGTAAGTCGGTGCGTAAAGTTTATTACAGAGGTAGGACCACATATTAAAAAATATGAGACTACCATCATCTGTAAAAGACTGTAACGGCCTACGAAAAGAACGCTACACCAAGATTACATCAAATCCACCAATTATCTGTCACCAGCCATACAAGTACCCCATCAGACTACCCCTTTTCCTCACACTATCATTAATCCTTATACATCAGTTCTTGTTCTTGCTATATACTTGATACTGTACTGTTGCTACCACTGTAAAAGTATGACAGTGTTGATAGCTGTACAGTAATAATGACGGGAAGTGCTGTCCAAGCTAGGATAACGACGAAATAGGGGTCTGATTATAGGCCACGCCCACACAGGGCTATTTATAAATATGTTCGAAATCCGTAGTAAATGTTACAACACGAATGTCATGGGCCTCACGCCCGTAAAGCTGGCACACCACTGATACAAACGAGTTTGTTGTGGAGTAATGTCAATGGGCCACCACTGATGGAGTCTAAAGTTGACTATATATAAATAGTTGTATGTATACGCCCACACAAAGCTATAATGAATATGTTACTACTGTCACTGTGCCTGGACTGTTCAAAGTAAGTGTGTACTGGTACATTCATCCATCACAGTAACACACATAGAAGCCATGTAGCGTAGAACGACTGGTAACAGTTAATGAACAGTTTTATTAACGCTACACACAGTCATAATGACACAGACGAAAATTACAGCATAAAGTACAAAGCATCAGGTAAGTGAATTCATAAGCTCACAACACCCCACAGAGCTCAGTTACCGCACATAGTGGCGCACTTCTCATCGAAGGTACACATTAACAATGTTCCTTAATAAACGGCATCCACCGCAGTTATAAATACGGCCTCATACATATGGCCTCATCCAGAAAGACTGCTCACATCGCAGTACTATAAAATCATCATCAGCGCTCTCTCTTTCGGTAGCCTGCAAACATCGCAGTTCTACTAATATACGTTCCTGGATCCCTCCAGTAATAATATATGAAATCATCAGCGCTGTCTCTTCTTAGAGCTCAATTATAAATAGCGGTGCACTCCTCATCGAACGTGCACAATAGCAAAATCCCTAAAGGACTGCCTTCACCGCAGTTATATCAAATACGGCCTGTACAAAATCCTGGCCTTCATAATAGCTTCATAATAGCTTTATAAATCTTCACACTGCAGTTAATATCAAAGTACGTACTATCTTCAAATAATGTAACACATGAAAGAATATTCAATACAGTCCTGTACAAAAGTCTCCATCGAGACACACATTGCAAAACACTCTAAACATCTTCACCGAACACTGGTCGGGAACACACACTTAGAGAAAAACCCAGGGTTTACTTCACTCCGTCAACGCCTAGGACAGACTGCACGGGGATACACATTTCCCGCTCAAACAGTCACGAGAATCGACCGTTCACACACAGCCGATCAGTCCATTCACGGACTAGCTGCGAGCTATATACAGCTCTACAATCCAGAACAACTACACCTCACCACTCGAGATGATCAGTGCTCACGACGCTCTTTTTTTTCTGACTTACAAAAACTTCTCGAACATACGAGGAAATTTCTTAAAGAATTCAATCATCTAATAAGTAATCAAGCGCCACAAGCGACGCAACTCTAAATTCACTCTGACCATCTTAGCATACTAAGGATCACTTCCCTTTTGACCTTAACAATACTGTTTCACCATATTGTGCAATTCTCCAGGTCCATCTATTCTCAACACCTGTTACACAGTTATGGATGAATTGGATGCCCGTAAATAATCCAATATTGAACAGATAACTAAGGGCAGCTTAAAAGTATTCACTGATGAATCAAAAATAGAAAATAAAGAACTCGGAATAGGAATAAACATTACAGCCTGCAAGCTGAAGACAAATTTTAGAGTAACTGAAAACGAATCGATATTCACAGCAGAAATGGTGGTAATGGCAAAAGCACAAATAATTACCGACAAGCGCCGCCCCAATCCCCAAACTAACAATCTTCACCGACTCACTTTCAGCACTTCAAGCGCTAAGAAATGCAAATGAATGTACCAGACCAGACATAGCAGAAGAACGGATTCTAGAAATCTGTATACTCTGCCAGAGTAAAGGGCAGAACCGTCGCTGAACATAGCGGGGCTTATATGATGATAACCTCCAGCATGAGAATGGAGGTAGAGGCAGCTACTGCTGCATTAAAGATGGCTGTCTGAGACTTTATTAACAAAGGCAGTTATTGTATCAGACTCACAATCCATGCTTCGGAAGGTCCAAAATGGATGGCTCTGACATAAATGGAAAACCTACACAGAAGCATCGAATCTCCAAGAACTGATATAGTTCTGCTGTCCTGGTCATGCACGGATATGCGGCAATGAAAGAGCTGACAGACTATCTTCAAGAGCATCCATAGAAGGTGCATTGGACTTGGATAAGAGAGAAATACTGAGAGCATATCATGATCGCACCCTTGTGTTACCGGGGCCCGAAAGGGGAGCAAAGAATAGTAACACTGTTCCCTGCCATGCATGTCGTAGAAAACAACTAAGGAGAGTTGGGCATGGGGCTGGTTACCCCATCCTGTAAAAAAATTAAACCACAAAAAACTTCAACAAACATGGACAAGTCAATTAAGGAAAATAAAACACAGCCATCCAAGACAGGGGAAGGTCCTCTCGCAGGGAGGCGTATGATGCAACACAGAGAAAGCCGAAAGGAGTCTGTGTTACTGACTAACCTTCTTTCTTCTAGGAGAGCTTCCAGATTTGGCACCTGGAATGTTCGGACATTAACTGAACAAGGGAAAGTGGCACAAGTAGCAGCAGAAATGAGGGAATATAAAATCGAGGTTCTGGACTGTGTGAAACAAAATGGAAGGGGGTAGACAAGAAGAAACTCATCACAGGTGAATTGGTGCTGTCCTCAGGACATGAAGATGAAAGTTCACACCACAGTGAATGGGTAGCTCTTATGTTATCTAAAGAAGCACAGAAAGCACTCATTGAATGGGAAGCTGTTGGTCCCAAAATAATAACAGCTACTTTTAAAACAGCTAAAAAGAAAATAAATGTAAATGTCATCCAATGTTATGCACCAACTAATGACAAAGAAGAGTATGTGAAATAAGCATTTTATACTAGACTATAGGAAATTAAGGAAAAAGTAAAAAGCAGAAACATCACAATTTTGATGGGTGACATGAATGCAAAGATAGGTACAGTCAACACCGGCTTTGTAGAAGTCATGGGAAAACATGGGCTAGGAATAATGAATGAAAATGGGGAACTATTCTCAAACTTCTGTGCTTCAAATCAACTGGCTATAGGAGGAAGCATGTTTCCACATAAGAGAATACAAGAGGCAACATGGATATCACCGGACCATAGAACAGAAAATCAGATTGATCATATATGCATAAACAAGAAGTTTAGATCATCATTGCAGGATGTAAAGGTATATAGAGGAGCAGATGTGGCATCAGATCACCACCTTCTGATAGCCAAAGTAAAAATGAAACTCAAGAGATATGCAACAATGCAAAATTATAGACAACAATTTAATGTAGGACATCTAAGAAATCAAGAAACAAGAGACAAATTTGCGGTCACAATATCCAACAAATTCCAAGTGCTCCAACAGCTGGAAGATGTAGAGAATACAGAAGACTATTGGCAGTAAATCAAAACGGAATGGAATGAAACATGTGGAAATACTGGGGAAAAGGGAACGGCAACAAATAGCATGGATAACAACAGAAACCATCAATAAGATAAAAGACAGAAAAAACAAGAAATCAGATTTAAACACAAGTAAAACCAGAAGTTCCAAAGCCAAGGCTCAAGAAGTGTACACAGAAGCGAACAAAGAAGTAAAAAGAAGTATCAAAAGAGACAAGAAGTATCTTGAGGAGTTGGCAAGAGAGGCAGAAGATGCTGCAGCCAAAGGAAATATGAGAGAACTGTATAACAGCATAAAGAAGCTAACAGGGAAGTACAAACAAACAAGTTGCCTCATAATAGACAAAAATGGAAAACTGCTCAGCAATATACAAGAGCAAATGAAGAGGTGGACAGAATATTTTGAGGACCTTCTCAATAGACCAGCTCCACAAAACCCCCTGGACATCCAGCCAGCAGAAGAAGAGCTACACATTAACGGTAAAAGACCAACGAAGAAAGAAATCAAGAAAGCCATAAAGCTTCTAAGAGATGGAAAAGCGTCAGGACCTGATGGTATTCCAGCAGAGGCCATCAAAGCAGATATCGACATAGCTACAGAGATGTTAAATAAATTACTTGGTAAAGTCTGGGAAAAGGAAGAGATACCAGCAGAATGGAAGGAAGGATATCTGGTTAAGTTGCCTAAGAAGGGAAATTTACAAGAGTGCACAAATTATAGAGGAATAATGTTACTATCAGTGCCAGGAAAAGTATTAAACAGGATTATCCTTGAGAGATTAAAAGAGTCCATAGACAAGAAACTGAGAGATGAACAAGCAGGTTTTCAACAAAACAGATCCTGTACAGACCAGATAGCCACTTTGAGAATAATAGTTGAACAAAGTCTGGAATGGAATTCACCACTATACATCGGATTTATGGACTAAGAAAAGGCATTTGACAGTGTAGACAGAGAATCACTTTGGAAATTGATGAGGCATTATGGAGTTCCCCTGAAGATCATTAATTTAATAAAGAAAACATATGAAGACATGACATGCAGAGTTCTTCATGAAGGACAGCTTACAGAACCGTTTGGGATAAGAACAGGAGTGCGAAAGGGATGCCTCTTGTCTCCATTTCTTTTCTTACTAGCAATAGACTGGGTTATGAGAACATCGACAACACACAACAGAAATGGAATCCAGTGGACTCTGACTAAGCAATTAGATGATCTGGATTTTGCTGATGACTTGGCTCTTCTGTTCCATAACTGTAATCAGATGCAGGACAAACTGAAAACACTCGATGAGAAGTCACGGCAATTGGGTCTGAAAATACACAGCGAAAAGACAAAAATAATTAGAATAAATGCATGTAATGATAACAGGGTTGAACTTGAAGAAACACCAATACAAGATGTAGAATCGTACACATATCGTGGCAGCAATATAGACAAAGTTGGAGGGGAGACAGTGATATCAAAATAAGAATACAAAAAGCAAGAGGAGCTTTCATTGCATTGGGAAATATATGGAGATCAAGAGAAATCGGATCCAACACGAAAATAAGAATCTTCAACTCAAATGTGAATTGTATGGCTCTGAGACATGGAGAACAACAAAGACAACAACCAAAAAGCTACAGACTTTCATAAATGAGTGCTTGCATAGAATAGGGGGATTAAAATGGGATGACAAGGTTACCAATGTGGAACTGAGGACAAGAACCAGACAAGTGCCAGTAGAACAAGAGATGAGAAGAATACGCTGGCGATGGATAGGACACATACTGAGGAAACCTGTTGATAGCATTACAAGGCAGTCCTTGTTCTGGAACACCCAGGGCAAGAGAGGCAGAGGTAGACCAAGAAGCACATGGAGAAGAGAGCTGGAAACAGAGGTGAAAATGATGAGGAGAACGTGGAAAGAACTTGAGATGATGGCACGTAACAGGAAGATTTGATATGTGTTTGTTGAAGGCCTATGCTCCTTTGGGAGTGGAGGGTTATGAATGAATGAATTCATGATCGCCTATTAGAGAATAACACTGCAATCGATCAATCATCAAGGAAAGACTGCTGGAATTTGGCATCAAACGTAAAGCCAGTAGGGATGGACGTATGAGAGGACGCAGCCGGCGTGTATACAACTAGTGCGCAACAGGAACAATTATCATTCATACCCTTCGACATTCGCTGAGGGAGACTGAGCACCTATGGGTTTGCCCAAAGTGCAATGGTGTCGATTCTGATCAACAATAACAATAACCGTATACATAAATGATGTTTCTTTCTTTCTTTCTTTGTCTCTCTCTCTCTCTCATATATTGTGGCGCTGGCTTTGCACGCCACCTGCCAGAGGATAAATAGGATTTTGGTGCTGATGAGCGCTGCACGATAGTGATTTGTCGATATGTGTATTGCGCACATGACGTGGGCAGTTTTGGAGGAAAAATGGAGAGAGTTTGTGTTTACCCTAAAGGGGCAACTTGTGTATGGATCGTGTTCTAGTAGGAACCCATTTTAATGAAGTGTTAAGTGTTAATCAATCTCAGGGATGGAAGAAGAATTGAGGAATTGGATAATATTGATTATGACTCACTGATTATGAACACTGCTGAATTAACCTAACTTGTCATGCCTTGTAATAAATGTCCGTGTCATGTGATTAAATGTGGAAAAGTTAACGGAGTTTAAAGTTCATATAATTCCCGTTGATTTGGGGTAATTGAAATTCTTGTTACGGAGTTATTGTGGCTGTCCTGAATCCTGAGGACCTTAAATATATAAACCCTGGACACAGTGTGAAAACGAGCATAACTAATCAATTAAATAATATAAATTTATAACGCCACAGATATAGGAGGCTCAGTCCGTTGGAGATGAATTAATTGTTTGAAGTGTATACAAGGCCGTACTGTGGAAAGTACGCAAGATATCAAGCACACGAATTTGTGGAATCAATGGAAATTGCAGTTATTTTTTGTTGCGAGGTCATGCCAAGACCTGGGACTGTTTTGAAGACATTAATGCCAATCAACATACACAGCATATTCGAGTGAAGTCTCTGATCATGCATTTGACTGCCTACGTATAGATATCAAATTTTGACACAATATATTGCGGTCACATGTTATTATGAAGAACGTTGTCACCTCGAGGCCATTTTACGTTGAATCGCTGTCAAAAACCGTTACATCAAGGTCACCTTAACGGACTTTTACATCCTAAAGTAAACTTACCAGTGGACAGTTGTTATACGAATAATAACTATAATAAGATAAAATCGGGTGGATCGTGACGGTATCCAGAACCAGTCTGTCAAGTCTTTCAAGTCTGACAAGTTTTTCAATCTGATGTCCGAGAAATCATTTCGTTTGTCTGCAATGGTCAGGAAGGATGATTTAATCTTTTACGTACGTCATCAAACAGATTTGCTGACCACTTCGATTTCTTTATCAGGAATGGGGAACGTCTTGAACAGTACGCTCATACGTGTTTTGGAACTCGACTTTACATTCTGTCGTTGACCCTGGTGTATTGCATAGATTCAAGGCTACAGTGCAGGGTTGAATGCTATTGTCTACAGCGAGGATTGGCGGTAGTGGATTTTTTTAATTCAGATAAGTGAATATATGTTGTGTAATGTCATGGTCTCCAGTCCTAACAATGTCAGGCACATCTTGTTTTGTGTATCTTTTGTGTTTTATGTTTTCGTGTGGGCGACACTCAATTATATCTTTGGATGAATTTAGTTGTCGTCGTTCTATAGATTTTGATTGTATTGATCTCTTTCAGGGATTCAGCATTTAGTGCTGTCGTATTTCCGCTCTGACTGAGATTAATATTTTCTTATTTGTTTAGCTGTGCTGTCAAGTAACATACTGTCGTGTATTTCTTATTTAGTTCAGTAGGGTTACGTTTGTAACCGTAGGTCTCCTCTGACTTTCTTTTTATAATGTACAGCAGTTCTATGTGATTGTATCCCGTCCTGTACTGTTCATTGGCGGTGGAAACGGTTGTTTTATTATATTGCATAATTTTATGACTTTTTACACTGTTGTCTTTTCCTTATTTGTTTCCAGCGTTGTCTTTTAGTCTTTTGTCTAATGTGATGTTATGGCATGCTTTTACATAGATATTAATGGCGATATTTAGTACTTGAAGATGATTATATTATATTGTTAATTGCTGATATGTTAATATATACGATTATTACAGATACTCTGTGATAGTAGTGGATAAGTATCATATACTTCAGAGACAAGTATATCACACAAAACGAATAAATACTGTACATACAGTTGGTTTTGAAACAGGTTTGAATTACCTTACGACTAAGTATAGTCATTTAACTACAGGTGGGATATATATTCATTTTGCATCTATATCCCATTACTCTTTGATTCCATTATGGCTGACTTTGTAAAAGTTAAGGCAGGATTTATACAAAATGGGAAGGACTTGAATTTCTTGGGTGATGATCTTATAGCCTATGTAAATAAAGAAATAGCTGAATACAAAGAAGAGAAAGAAAGAGAGAGAGAGAGAAGAAAAAAGAGAAGAAAGAGAGAAAGAAGAGAGGGAACATGAGAGAATGGAAAGAATTCGTTTAGCAGAAATTGCTGCAGAACAAGCGAAATTTGAAAAAGAAAAAACTTTTGAGTTAGAAAAATTGCGTTTACAATCTTCTTGTCCTAGGGAATCGTCTGGTACAGGATCGTCTAAGATCATTAATTTAAAATTACCAAATTTTTCTTCATTACATGACGATATAGGATTCTTTCTTTTGAGATTTGAATCAAGAGTTACGGCTTTAAATTTACCGAAGGCCTCATGGCCTGAACATTTTGTCGGGTTACTTACTGGGGAAAGTTTACAGATTTTTTTTAACATAGCCGATGACACAAGAAATGACTATGAATCCATAAAAGCAATATTTCTTCGGAAATATTGTTTAGACGAAGAAGGATATCGTCTGAAATTTAAATCTATGGGTCCTCTGGAAGGTAAGGATTTCGAAGACTTTGTCTTCAGTGAAGATGTGTCTAAACAGATGGATTGAACTGTCTAATATTACGAAATCTTTTGAAGGTCTTTATGATCTCGTCTTAAGAGACAAAATTTTATCTTCGGTAAATACTGAAATTTTTCTCATTTCTTCAAGAAAGGAAGCCTACCGATATAGGAGAAATGGAAAAATTAGCTCAACAATTTTCGGTCGCACACCCAAACTTGCCTTTAGGTAAGACGAAGGTCCTAGAAACTTTGCCAGCTTGTGCGGTCACTCATGATAGATCACGCATGCGTAGCATGGACCGGCGATATAGGGAAGACTATCAAAACTCATACAGAGGTGGATACAATTTCCATCATAATCGCTCGCCCTCACGGGGTGGAGAGAGGCGAAACTTTAACCATAATAGTTTTTTTTTTTTTTCGTACGCCCGCTAATACTCGAGGCGAAATCTCAGGTTATTATTTTTTATGTCTAACCTGACATTGATTTTACGTGAGTATCCCTTTTTTCTTGTACAGAGACAGGTGTCTCTCGCCATTCAGGCAAATACTCTCCGATTTCAGAGGTACCCATTACAGCTGGGTCGGCTCAGGAGCCGCCAATCCCTGGTCGACGACACTCCTTCAAATGTTCTCGCCAGGTCTCGAGTTAATCCAGTCCAAATCCCGGTCGACGAAAAATCCTCAAATGCCGTCACCCGGGTTTGATCCTGGATCACCCGGTCGCCAGAGCGGTGTGGTAACCACTACGCTAGCGCGGCTCCCATCATAATAGTAATTCATGGCATAGAAATAAACAATATACAGATAATAATTACAATAACAAACATCATGTCTCACCACCATCTCGTGATGATTCTTCTCGCACGGACAAAAAGGAGTACTATCGGTCTGACCGTTCCAGAGGAACACATTTTTCTAGGAGTCAAAGTAGAGCAAGATCACAAGCTCATGCTTGCAAAATTAATGTTGATAAAGATAATAATGACAATATTGACAATAACACTCACGCCAATGCATGTAGTTTTGATCTTGAAAATAGTGGTAATTGCACAGAATGTGAGACTCTATTTCAACCTGGATCTACTCCACGTCTGAAATGTGGACATGCTCTGCCAGTTTTGTCTTTAAATGATGGGGTTGGCTCCCTCGTGATCCATAGAGGTTTTGTGTTTGACAGACCCGTTTCTATTTTACGTGACAGTGGATGCTCCACCATTGGACTAAGGAAGGCACTAATTCCTCCTTATTGTTTCACGGGTACTTCAGTGAAGTGCGTAACTTTCGGTGGAACTATTGAATCTTATCCGCTGGCAGATGTGGAAATAGATACTCCTTTCTTTTCGGGAAAAGTTATAGTGTGTGGTCTCGATCGACCTTGTTGTGATTTGATTATTGGTAACATAAATGGTGTTAAGGAATGTTCTAAACATGATATTCTTAAGTGGGAGAGAGATCACCCGTCTTTGGCTAACGCTAGAACACAACAAGCTGCAGAAACAAGTAAATTAAATTCTTCTATTCCCACACAAATCAGTGCAACTTGTCAGTACATTGACAAAAATATAGCTATTTCTCACCAACAACAAGATTCTTCTTTGGGACATTTATTGCAATCAGCGAATGCTAGAAAATATGTCAATAAATATACACAAGATAACAAAAGGAAAGTCTCTTTTCGAGGGAGATATAATTTCCATCCATCCAGTGCTTCATATCGTAAGCATGGTTTTTCTGATGGTTCATGGAGACGACAGGCCAGTGACATTGACATTGATTTGTCAGATCATTATATATCTATTGAGAAGAAAGAGTTATTTGATCAACTTGATCATTATAACGTATGCCATAAAAAGATAAAGAGATGTGATAAGGATGACACAAAGGTTAATTCTTCTTTTAATGAGGTAGTGCATGCTAAGCCTATTGTTAGATTGGGTACGACATGCCCAAAGACTGCATGCTCTGGTAATATTCAGGATATTGAAGATCAGCATGTACGTCAGTCCAACACAACACATAATGAAATGACTGAGAACAATTCTATTCAGTCCAGTATAACCAAGAACAACTTTTGTTTCCCACTTCGCTCTTGCCGAAGTTTGTCTTGTGGTGAAAGACTACACAAACCCGCACCGTGCAGATGCGACATTTACCACATCGCACAATCTGGTGCGCACATGCATATTTCCTGCACACCACTAATGTTCCTTATACGCATCTTTGTCCTGTGCATAATTCTATGCGCATTTGTTTCCTTTGTCTTAATATCGATGCGCACGAAGCTACTGGTCTTCCAAATTGATCTTAGTGTTTGTATTACTGCCTAGATGTCAGATTGGTGCACTATTTTGCACCACGCGTCAGGTTTCATTCTTCCGGAAGTTGACTTCATTTATTCAGATATATATTCTGGAAAGTCAATTTTATTATTTTTTCGGTAAGTTGGTACTTTCTTATTCATTTGGTTCATTTCAACCTTTAGATTGGTGTGGTCCTTGCAATTGTTGTTATTTCTTTCACACTTCGTGGTATTTGCATAGTTGTATCTGTCTATTACAATTGCAGTAGCATTAAGTACTAATAAGCAAGTATGAAGCTTCCTGTGGCTTGTACCTTCTATCTTAGGTGTATAGTTCTCTTCTTTGACTTATATCCTATACGCTCTAAGATATGCCTGACAAAATAGATAGAACGGAACGATAAAATGACCATGTTTTACATAACATAATATCACAAAATTTTATATTACGATTAAAAGTTCAATGTTGCGACAACCAGACCTACGACAACCTTTTCTCGTTGCAGATTCCATTAATAAATACGTTGGTCTATGTATGGCACTTTGATGGCGAATACCATCCGATTTTTACTGGACAGAACATTATCTGATGCTGAGTCCAGGTACTCTTTGGTTGGGAGGAGAGTTGTCTAACAGTGGTATGGACTTTAAATAGTTGACAGAAATTCCGGGTATGTACTTATTACACTTTACATACAGATCAACAATCACTCACATATTTACAGACTTTTACGACCAATGCATGTCTCACCCGATGGTTTTTACAAATTCAAGGAGACGTTCTCCCGATAGCGGGAAGGACAATGCCAACGCTTTATCTAGGATAATGTATGGACTCACATTTGGTTTATATTTAAAGTGGACCAATTGAAATAGTGCATAGTGTTTCGTCACAAGAGGTACTGTAGGAAGTGTAGTTCACATAACCACGGTGTTTAATATGGACAGTTGGATACTATGCAAACACAGACCAGATTGTTTAACTGTGATGATCACACTTATTAGACAATAATTACTTATTTATTCATATTGTTATTACTGACATTATTATTATTTTTCTTTAAATCTTGATTGAAATCTAGATAGATACCATGTAAATGTTTGATAGGTAATCATAAGTGCAGTAGTGATGATCTTAATGATTTCATCTCGCGTCACATTATAATTGCCTGACTGAAAACTATGTTTTCAGTTGTTCGAGGGGGCGTAATGTGGCGCTGGCTTTGCACGCCACCTGCCAGAGGATAAATAGGATTTTGGTGCTGATGAGCGCTGCACGATAGTGATTTGTCGATATGTGTATTGCGCACATGACGTGGGCAGTTTTGGAGGAAAAATGGAGAGAGTTTGTGTTTACCCTAAAGGGGCAACTTGTGTATGGATCGTGTTCTAGTAGGAACCCATTTTAAGGAAGTGTTAAGTGTTAATCAATCTCAGGGATGGAAGAGGAATTGAGGAATTGGATAATATTGATTATGACTCACTGATTATGAACACTGCTGAATTAACCTAACTTGTCATGCCTTGTAATAAATGTCCGTGTCATGTGATTAAATGTGGAAAAGTTAACGGAGTTTAAAGTTCATATAATTCCCGTTGATTTGGGGTAATTGAAATTCTTGTTACGGAGTTATTGTGGCTGTCCTGAATCCTGAGGACCTTAAATATATAAACCCTGGACACAGTGTGAAAACGAGCATAACTAATCAATTAAATAATATAAATTTATAACGCCACAGATATAGGAGGCTCAGTCCGTTGGAGATGAATTAATTGTTTGAAGTGTATACAAGGCCGTACTGTGGAAAGTACGCAAGATATCAAGCACACGAATTTGTGGAATCAATGGAAATTGCAGTTGTTTTTTGTTTCGAGGTCATGCCAAGACCTGGGACTGTTTTGAAGACATTAATGCCAATCAACATACACAGCATATTCTAGTGAAGTCTCTGCCTACGTATAGATATCAAAGTTTGACACAATATATTGCGGTCACATGTTATTATGAAGAACGTTGTCACCTCGAGGCCATTTTACGTTGAATCGCTGTCAAAAACCGTTACATCAAGGTCACCTTAACGGACTTTTACATCCTAAAGTAAACTTACCAGTGGACAGTTGTTATACGAATAATAACTATAATAAGATAAAATCGGGTGGATCGTGACGGTATCCAGAACCAGTCTGTCAAGTCTTTCAAGTCTGACAAGATTTTCAATCTGATGTCCGAGAAATCATTTCGTTTGTCTGCAATGGTCAGGAAGGATGATTTAATCTTTTACGTACGTCATCAAACAGATTTGCTGACCACTTCGATTTCTTTATCAGGAATGGGGAACGTCTTGAACAGTACGCTCATACGTGTTTTGGAACTCGACTTTACATTCTGTCGTTGACCCTGGTGTATTGCATAGATTCAAGGCTACAGTGCAGGGTTGAATGCTATTGTCTACAGCGAGGATTGGCGGTCGTGGATTTTTTTAATTCAGATAAGTGAATATATGTTGTGTAATGTCATGGTCTCCAGTCCTAACAATGTCAGGCACATCTTGTTTTGTGTATCTTTTGTGTTTTATGTTTTCGTGTGGGCGACACTCAATTATATCTTTGGATGAATTTAGTTGTCGTCCTTCTATAGATTTTGATTGTATTGATCTCTTTCAGGGATTCAGCATTTAGTGCTGTCGTATTTCCGCTCTGACTGAGATTAATATTTTCTTATTTGTTTAGCTGTGCTGTCAAGTAACATACTGTCGTGTATTTCTTATTTAGTTCAGTAGGGTTACGTTTGTACTCGTAGGTCTCCTCTGACTTTCTTTTTATAATGTACAGCAGTTCTATGTGATTGTATCTCGTCCTGTACTGTTCATTGGCGGTGGAAACGGTTGTTTTATTATTGATACAAACGTGTTTTGGTGGTCGTTATTGAGGAAATGTTATTAAGGCCTTTGAAACCACCGCCGATAACGGCGCTAAGTCTAAATGTTATAGTCTGTTTACACCCACTGTTGCGAGTGTAGTGATTCGGTCTATATCATCGCCACACAGTCTAATTCAATATATGTGTGCTGCTGTCCTGTCACTGGGTCTGGAATGTTGACCTGGGTGTGTGTTGATATGTTCGCACACCACAGTACGTTCATAAGAGTACATGCAGGTGTCAATAAAGGGTTGCAACGCCTGGAACAGTTCGATCCTGTTTATTACGTTATAACACACAACGAAGTCACGATGACATCAACAAAGACACAATTCATGATAACACAAATTCTCCACCTGTCTCAAACTCCTCAAAGACTGCACAACACGGCAGTTATGTTAATTATGGCCTTACACATCTCTACATGTCTCAAACTCCTCAAAGACTGCACAACACGTCAGTTATATTAATTATGGCCTTACAAATCTCTACATGTCTCAAACTCCTCAAAGACTGCACAACACGGCAGTTATATTAATTATGGCCTTACAAATCTCTACATCTCAAACTCCTCAAAGACTGCACAACACGGCAGTTATATTAATTATGGCCTTACAAATCTCTACATGTCTCAAACTCCTCAAAGACTGCACAACACGGCAGTTATATTAATTATGGCCTTACAAATCTCTACATGTCTCAAACTCCTCAAAGACTGCACAACACGGCAGTTATATTAATTATGGCCTTACAAATCCCTACATGTCTCAAACTCCTCAAAGACTGCACAACACGGCAGTTATATTAATTATGGCCTTACAAATCTCTACATGTCTCAAACTCCTCAAAGACTGCACAACACGGCAGTTATATTAATTATGGCCTTACAAATCTCTACATAAATCCAATTGAACATACTGCGAAAGAACATCGCTAAACATCTACATAGTGCACTACGCGGCCACACACTCTCGATACACCGGGCTGACTTTCCCCAGTCAATCCCCAGGACACACTACTCTTACAGCACACTCACAGGGCACACCCTGTAAACTCCTGTCATGAGACTCAGCTGTATAGAACACAACTCACAATACATGCCGCTTAGCCACGAGAGCTAATCACCCACGGCTCAAAACACTACAGGATAAATATATCTCAACACTAGAGATAAACAGCGTTCTTCACGCTTTTCTTGTACTCTGACTCATGACTCTAGGAGAAGATATTTTTAACAAATCCATTCCTAATTGGCAAGCAAGTACCATAACCCAAAAATTCAATCTGTCCCACAACATACTAAGAATTACCTCCCTTTGACCTTAACATTTACACCGCCCCTGCGGAAAAAAATGATTCTATCATTTTTTTTAAAAACAGTTACATCAACAAAAAATCAAGGGAGAGCAAAACTCTAATACATACCTACAAAAATTAACTTATGTTAAGGGAAAAGAATATACCTACATAAAATATCAACATTAAATGAAAAAATAGAAAATGGAGCATCCAACGTAATCGTCTAAGTACATCAGAATTAATCTAATACAAAACCAAGTTACGTATATTGGACCCAAATGAAAACAGGAAACAATCAATAGCAAGAGAAAGGACAAGATCAAGCAAAAGAAGAATGATCTATAATGCAGTAAAGTAAGAAATCAGAATATGAGGGGGAAAAAAATACCACGTGTTAACAATTAAGTCAAACAACTCTTCACATATAAAATAAATACCACCATCACAACTGGATACATTATATCACACCATGTAATTAACTGAACAATACAAAGAATGAAAGTATAAATGTCGAAAGAAGAAGAAGTGCACAAATAGAAACAAGTGAAGCGAATATGACTCATAGGAGCATAAACAAGACATTAACCAATACCGAAAAGATAACAGAAAAGATGGAACGAAATGAAGAATAACCAGTAAAGACAGACAGAAAGCAAAGACACGAACGAAGAGAAAGTCAATAACAATACATACTAATAACAGTCTCAATCAACCAAGGTATTGTAATAAATAAATACAATCATAACAGAAAAGCATCGAAGAGAGAAAAAAAATAATGTATATATGTATACAAAACATAGAAGAAAGCTATAACTAAATACAGCATCGTAAGTAATTTAACTAAGTTAAACTTATTCATAACTAACAATAAATTGATCTAGACATCACGCAAACAAAAAATGTTAACGCTATCAAAAAGTTTTCGCTGACGTATAGTCACGCGCTAGATAAAAATACATCATAATATCAAGAAAAAAAAAACTTATTAAAGAACCAATGTCAATGCACATAATCAACCATAGCGCACAGTCAAGCGCTGGGACCAGAAAAATTATTAAATGTTCGAAAAAAATTCATTTTTCCCAAAAAAGTACAATGTAAAATATTTCGTAACGATAAGTTACACTGAATAGCATTTTATATTTAAGTATTGATAGAGAGCAGTGGAGGACCCTGTCTGCTGATGCTTCCACCATGGCACCCCTACGACCCACGACGGGTTACGGGCTGAGATGATGATGATTTAAGTAAATTAGAGCTATAATTAATAAACTAATAAAGAAATTATCTTCAACAAAATTAATTGACATATAATAAAAATAAAAAAAAATCTCTATCTCTATGTAAACACCAATCAATACACGTACGTTCTTTTTTTTTCTAAAAAATACGTCATAGAAAAGACGACATGGACAACATACTGTTAACTACATACAAAGTTATAAATATATAAGTAGAACATAATTTAAATAGAGTATGTGATATAATTATCTGTCTAGATTCAGGTATCGTGGTCTAGAAAATCAGTGTTTTGGACTACATTATCAAATTCAAATACACAATTTTCACTAATACAATCAAATTACCTTTCCAAAATTACATTTAACTGTAATGTTTACTGTTTATCATCAGTGTACTAATGAATTAAACAATTATGGGAACAACACCCGAGAAAAAATTTAAATAAAGTGAGTAAAGTTAATCTAAGACTTTTCTGAAGGTGACTACCGCACCATATTAACTAATGAGTTTGTGCATTAGCTGGCAATCTCATCATGCATTAAAAAAAATTATCTCAAAAAACACAGCTGCAAAAATTCCAAGTTCAACACAGTAGTACAAAAATAAATAATATGGACCAAATAGACATAGTCTTATGACTTAAATGTGGAGATATCATAATCCACCGCTTTCATCATCAGGTTAAGAATAAGTCGGTACAAACTTTTATGTTACACATTATTTCGATCATAACACGTACAATGTTCATCAAAATACAATAATATACAAATCACAAGAAAAATCTAATAATTAGACATCAGAACATCTTCATAAGAAAACACCTGATATTCGAATACAACCGCATAAAATACTATGCTATACAATACAATAATATTTACTGTTCTAATTTTAAAAAAAAAATCAAACACCAAAAAAAAAAAAAAATCTCCAGCGGACTTGTAAACATGTGATCACACCAACAGGTAACATATCCCTTGCGTAGTTAGCACGGCGACAGGTTCCGCCTGAACAGATACACTTGGGCGCGAAGGCGACCTACTTTCCTGATAGGTAACGTAAACGTGGGGAGCGCTGACTTTTACCGTAAAGCTGTGAATAAATACAAATGAAAATATCCATTTTAATCACTTGTGAGATTTAATTAGGGGAAACGCAAATTCAATCACACGATTACCCAAATTTGTGGCTGTGAACCTCTGGTTTCTTCACGACACCATCAACTCTTCCATCATCACTGGTACTCAACATGGGATGCTTAGGAACAACCTGACAATAACTGAAGGTCGTCCCTGCTGTCTTCTTCTTCTTCTTCCGTCCTTAGCCACCGACCGTCAAAGCAGTCAGTGGCCATTACGCCTAGTGGCGTCTTAGGGCAACAGCAGATAGGTTTTCTTTGCCATTGTTTCCCATCACGCCTATTGGCGTCTTTAGGGCAATGGCAAATCAATCCATCTGCCGTTGTTTCCGTAATCGAAGTGACTGGCAAACGGGTGATCAGCCCGTTGGTACGTCCCTGCTGTATTCTGTAATAAAGTTTTACACTTAACACAACCAGATGCTCTCTCGACATCAAAATTAGAATAAGCAGTACCATTCAATAGACGATTATTATTCTTATTACCCTGCTTATAAAACATCTTAGGCTTTCGCTGAGGAAAGTCACTCTGGCGATGTGAAGTGAAATTTGGGAATTTATTCTGTTTATAGAAAACATTGCCATTTCTTCTATTGTGATCATTGTTATTTTTATGAATCAAGTTAGCATTGTTGTTATTACTTTCTTTCCTTTGACAACAATATCTATCAAATGGGCCTTGTTCTCTTCTAGAAAAATTACTGTAAGACTCTTTAGTTTTTCCAAAATTTTTACATTCAAAATTTTTTGATCTGTTAAATTGCCTCTTATATCTTTGAGGACAAAAATTATTATTTGCTGAATTCCCTTGGTACTTTTTAACCTCAGGGTTATTTCCCTTATCAAAACTGTGTTTATTTTTTTCTGTTGGAATATTCTTACTAATTGTGTCAAACTGATTGAGCTGAGTTTGACAAATAGTATGACTGAAAGTATCTACATTGCTCTGAACATCATTGTTATCCTTTTTGGAACGATTACTAATATTTTTATTCTCTGCTATCAATCTATGAGAATTTCCATCAGTAGATAAATCTTTGCTCTTAAGATCCACAGAACTAACTGTTACTGTAGACTTATCTTGGTTATCCTGACGCCAAGAATCAGCATTATAAGTAATGTTGTCATAAATTCGTGTGAAATTATATTTCCCACGAAAGGATCTTTGTCTATTTTGTCTGACCTGTCTTCCAGCAAAAAGTGTATGTGGCTGACTTTTTGCAGTAGTGGCTTGTTGAACAAACATTTTTTGTCTACCGCTGTCAACATGGACAGTAGACCACCTGTTCTTATCTAAGAAAATATCAAGAAGACCATATACTCTTTTTCTAAGATTTGTAATTTCAACCTGTTTATGAGAAATTTCTTCACTAAGTTTCTTATTCAAATTCTCGGTTTTTAAAACTTTGCAGCTTTCCTCTGCTAGCAAATTTGTAATCTTAGTGACCTTCTCTTTCTCAGCCGTCAACTGTACTAATCTATCTTTATCATCCTTTTCTTTTTTTTTTCTTAACTGAGTCAACTCCAGCTGTAGTGACTGAATCTTAATATCATCTCTGCTCTTTTTAAGCTCATGAATCTTTTTCTCTTCATGTTCGCCACCGAGATTTGCAATATCATCTAATATATCAAGGAGCGTTTCTGTATACGTCCTATTATGTTCATCGGTCTCAAGTTTCAATTTCTCATAACTCTGCTTATTTTGTTGGGCCTCCTGTGTAATATTTTCTACCTCAATTTGCTTCTCTTTCATCTGGACTTCCAATTGCTTTATCTTCAACAATGTTGAATCCAAACTTGCTTGCACACTAGCAAGTTCTGAGTTTGATTTGCCTAAATCATATGTAAGTTTAGAGACTTTTTCATGTAACTTACTTACTTCAGCAGTACATTCTATGAAACTTTCCCTTTGCTCTAGGGTACTCTGTTTTATGTCCAGTTGCTTCTTCTCTTCTAGCTTCCTTTTCTGATACCTCTCATCACTTTCATGAATTTGCTTTTCACATATCAATATTGTTATTTCAGACTCAGTCGGCTCACGGTCTCCATATCCTAATAGTTCACGGTATTTGTCATATTCATCCATTTTATAAGAGTTTCAACTGACTCAATCAATTACTGTACATCAATTCCTTCCTATGGTATCTTTATCAAGTTATATCATTCCCAGGGAAGTATATATATATATATATATATATATATATATATATATATATATATATATATATATGTCGTAAAGCCAAAAATTACTCATGCATTACACCCTATAATCAATCGATATAGATATCGACAATAACAACAACAGATATTAATAGAATAGGTAATGTGAAATTCAGGAAGACTCGACGGCATACATGAAGCAACACAATTCACACAATATAAACCACTTATCTGAAAATGACCCTGATCCTTTCCGCCAAGACACTGGATATCACAAAGATTTCAGATAAAACACTCCACTGCGGGAAGGCACAGGAACTTCTTTTCCCTCCAGGTACTCGCTTCAATATGATGTGTGCTCAACAATGCACAACATGACAGGAACCGATATACAGCATACACCGCAAGTCTTGACTCCTCTGTAGTCATAAATGTACACGGCACACCGTGTATCATGACATCTTGCACTTGAGATGGTGATAACTGGCACAGGTAAGCCGATTATCGCAGGAATCAGTCACAACCCGTACAAATGCTGGTACAAATAGTGTTAAATTGTACTTGAACCTCCGTGACCACTGCAGACGTTGTTTTGGTCTATAGGCATGAAATACTAGCACGGATGAGGCGTGCGTGCTTTCTCAAATGCGCCACACAGGCAAAACGCTAACCAGGTCAAGATTTCTGAAGCACATGATATTTAGGCCACGCCTATACAGGGCTATTTTATGAATTCGTTTATGAGTTCTCGTAGTAATAATTTTCAACGCGAATGTGCTGTGGATGTTACGACCCGTTGGTTTGGTCCACCAAATGATAATAAAGCGTAATTTGGTGGTCGTTATTGTTGAATATGTTATGAAGGCCTTTGAAACCACCGCTGATAACGGCGCTAAGTCTAAATGTTATAGTCTGTTTACACCCACTGTTGCGAGTGTAGTGATTCGGTCTATATCATCGCCACACAGGCTAATTCAATATATGTGTGCTGCTGTCCTGTCACTGGGTCTGGAATGTTGACCTGGGTGTGTGTTGATATGTTCGCACACCACAGTACGTTCATAAGAGTACATGCAGGTGTCAATAAAGGGTTGCAACGCCTGGAACAGTTCGATCCTGTTTATTACGTTATAACACACAACGAAGTCACGATGACATCAACAAAGACACAATTCATGATAACACAAATTTTCCACCTGTCTCAAACTCCTCAAAGACTGCACAACACGGCAGTTATGTTAATTATGGCCTTACACATCTCTACATGTCTCAAACTCCTCAAAGACTGCACAACACGGCAGTTATATTAATTATGGCCTTACAAATCTCTACATGTCTCAAACTCCTCAAAGACTGCACAACACGGCAGTTATATTAATTATGGCCTTACAAATCTCTACATGTCTCAAACTCCTCAAAGACTGCACAACACCGCAGTTATATTAATTATGGCCTTACAAATCTCTACATTGTGATAAAATTAACCGTGATACAACGTTAAAATATCTCCAAAGATAAAATGTAGGGATAAAAAAATAATGCGTAAGCTACTAGAAGACATGATCGCCCATGCCGCGGGTCACTACCCGCCATGAAAATTAACTTGTTAGACGTGAAGGCAAAACGTTTACCCTTGGAACGGGATGAGAACGGAGATCAAAAAGAAAAATATGACTGAACACGTGCTTGAAACTAGCAAGGCTAAAAAGACGCAATTGGTGGGGAAAGGAAAAAAATTCACGTCCCCAAGTTGACACAAGGTAAAGAAATCGACAAAAGGGACCTTAGCTATTATACGCAACAGTCATTTCTTGGACGCTTTTGCGATACTTAGTCCTTTTATTTGAATTCAGCGGCAAACGCATTACAGAAGATGCTCGAACATATTTCAAAAAAAAAAAAAAAACTAACCTTGAAAAGTAACTTTTTCTTAATAATAATGTTAGGAATATAAAACCTAGCTGGCCGGATGGCCCATCTTGAGCAGAGAAATAATATGCTTTCATTTATACAGACGGATAGATAATAATGAAGATATTGACAAAAGACTGTGTTGTTCATATCAGCGAACGACTGCATTGAAACAAAAACATGTCACTAATTTTCAAAAAATTGCGGCCTTGAGACTCAAGTGCTAAAATCTAGTTAGAATGAAAGAGAAGGGGCATTAGTGGAAAGTTGTGGCTAAAAATAACTCTAGAGGCAGAATTCGTATAGGAAATGCATGTATAAACAAGTGTGTTTTGAAAAAAACGCAAGTAGAGACAGACGAACCAACAGACAATAATACATACTTGACTGAGGTATGACTGAATTGACTTTTGGGTAGGAGGTTTGAATTTGAAAAGGGGGAAAGGCGGTGATTGGCCACAGATAAACATATTATCGGCGCTCAGACGCGCAATTTTGCCATTCATCATAAATTGTCCAGTAGAGACACAGTAATTATTCAGTGGTGTATTTCCCAGAAGCTAATTGCAATATTTAGAGGGACGCCATACTAGAGCCAGCAGCTCAGCTGAGTTTTGCTAGCATATAACTGTGTTCTCTATTCATAATTCTGGTAAGACTGAAAGTATTTCTTTGTATATTTTAATATTGTTTAATGTTTCGAGTGATTTGATACTGCCATATCAAAATCTATCCCTTACAACAAGTAAGGATTCGCTCTAGATCCCCAGCCCCAGTTCAGGGTCTAGAGACAAACAAAATACATAAACGCCAGCAAGGATTATGAAGGGCGGATCAAGTGTTGAGATCAGTGGAACATATCACCTATCCTATTCAATGGCAGGAAGCTAATGAACATATTTCAGAATATGTAGTCTTGGGGAACTTATACTATGTGAAACCAACTTGGTAAGATGTGCTGTATGGTCAGAGAGATCTGACCCCGTCTATGTGGTGTTGTTGTGTAGGTTGAGAGTAGAAGTGGCTCAGGAGGTAGAGTTCTGACACATGACCCAATACTTTTATTTCAGAACTGTGAGTTTTTTTTATTTGGCACCAAAGTGGTGTCAAATGCTGTGTGGTAAAATACAAGTGTGGACCCGTGCAGTATAGTATTTTGGCAGAGCAGCCTTATATTGCCCCCAAGCACGGAGAGGTGGGGCCACCAGATTCCAGCACCAGAACTACTCAGTCAAAGATACGTGAGCGTCTGGCCTGCTGGATATTCACCAACTTAGTTTCTAATAACACACCAACTATATTTCCATCAACTAGAACATACCATGTTGGGAAATAAACTTGTATTCCTCCCATCAGTAAATGGATAATGTTTGGTAGACATAGACTGGGAGTGATGAAGTCACCCCAACAGCACATCCATTAATCGTTCTCCCAGATAAATTACAAATATAAACAGTAGTAATATTAACTAGTCTTGTCGGGAGCCGCGCTAGCGTAGTGGTTACAACACCGCTCTGGCGACCGGGTGATACAGGATCAAACCCGGGCGACGGCATTCAGGATTTTTCGTCGACCGGGATTTGGACTGGATTAACTCGAGACCTGGTGAGGACATTTAAAGCAGTGTCGTCGACCAGTGACTGGCGGCTCCTGAGCCGACCCAACTGCAATGGGTACCTCCGAAATCGGCGAGTATTTGCCTGAATGGCGAGGGACCCCTGTCTCTGTACAAGAAATAAAGGGATACTCACGTAAAATCAATGTCAGGTTAGACATAAAATAATAACCTGAGATTTCGCCTCGAGTATTAGCGGGCGAACGCAAAAAAAAAAAAAAAAAAAAACCAGTCTTGTAAAATTCATATGTACACACCTTTCATTTATTATGCCATATATTCATGCATTTCATTCATAATTTCAAAACCTTTCATGTGTTCTGACCAAAATAAAACCTTGGTTCAGAACAAATAAACTTAAAGAAAATTTAATATCAAAATTTTAAACAGCTTGAGTTAGTTCAGTGTGTTATAAATTTTATTAATATTATTAGACTTATTTAATATCTGTGTGTGGGTTTGTATATACTAATACAACACCTTACATTCAGTACCCTAGATTTTTAACGTAGCCACATTCATTAGAAAAAAAGATATGTGTGAGGTCGTAAGTGGTAGCAAGAAGGGCCTTCTGTAAATTCACAGCTACATTTATCTCAGGAGCCTTCACAGCTGACCTCATGCATCACACTAGGTAATATCACAACCATACAGTACCATCAAAACCACTACATATATTGGGGTCTCTTGTCCAGGGATAATTAGCTAAACTTGTAATATTAGGATCTCCTGGTGGGAGAATTAAAATTAGGGGAACACATTGTAAAAATTAAAAGTGTCCCTTAAAATTAAAAGTGAAATTAAAAGTTGGTGAATCTTCACAGCCAGTGGTAATTAATTAGTTAACTGGCTAATTAGAATTACTTTAGACTATAGTAATTAGAATTACTTTAGTGGTTAGAGATTTATCTTGCTCATTGCTAAATTGTCTAAAAAGTATGGCGGAGCTAGCCAAGTTCAGATCAGCTGCTGTGCTAACGGCAAAGGATATGGGAATGGATGGTCAGGTTTTAATTCAATATGTAACGGCTGAATGTGATAAGTATATTGAAAGGGAAGATAGGAGGTTAGCTGAAGAGAAGAGGGTACAAATTGAGGCTGATAGAGAAATTAAGAGGCTGCAGATTGAGGCAGAAGAAAAACGACAGCAAAGGGAAGCAGAAGAAAAAAGATTGACTGCAGAAAGGGAGGCAGCAGATAAAAAGGCCGAAAGGGAGGCAGCAGATAAAAAGGCCGAAAGGGAGGCAGAAGATAGAAGGTTGCAAAGGGAGCACGAATTACGACTAAGGGAGCTGGAGCTACAAGGCCAGGCTCCTGAAAATGGTGCCAGCCCTTTTGCCTCAGATGCTACGCCCAGTCTGGGAGCCTCAACATCAGCTATGGGGTTTCATTTAGACCATTTTGTTGAAAAAGACGATGACATAGAGGGGTACCTCGGACGTTTTGAGTTATTAGCTACTACCTATGGGTTAGAGAGAGAGAGGTGGAGTTTAAAGTTATCACAGGGACTGAGAGGTACTTCTTATGAAGTCTTCGCAAAAATGAACAGAGAAGACCAAGACAATTATGACATGTTAAAGCAGACTTTGTTATTAAGGTACGAAAAAAATGGTGAATTTTATCGTAAGAAATTTAGAAATGCCAAACTGTTGCCTGGGGAGACATACCACCAATTCTCTGCCAGACTGGAAACCTATTTGGAGAAATGGACTGCTCTGGGGAAGACCCAAGATCTTAAAGAGATGATCATGATTGAACAACTGAGAGAGACCATGGCTCTAGACATGAGAAAATTTCTCATGGAACAAGGTGCAGAGAAGTTGGGGGAGGTTTTAAATATCGCTGAGAGGTATCAGGCAGCCCAGGCAGAGGTAAGTGGCTCTAAAAAGAAGCACATAGAAACTTTTAAAGCTCCACAGCCATTTAATAAATTTGAAAATAGAGAACAGTGTAATAAGGGCAGGACAAACTTTGAACGGCCAAGAAATGACTGTCGAGACAGAAACTCACAGTTCAATGACCAAAAATACAATGAAAGAAAACCGTTTAACCAAGGAAAAAGATGGTGTAAATGGTGCAAGAAAGATAACCATAACACCGAATTTTGTAGAAGGAAACCTTCAAACATTGCTGCAATGAAGTCGGGGACACAAAGATTAAAGGTTTATCCTAATGGACAGCAGGAACCTTATCACCCCCCAGTTTGTGAGGATGTTATTTGTAATGGGGTCACCATAAGGTGCCTTTATGATACAGGTTTGGATTATGATTCAGTTGTGAAGTCTAGCCTAGTGGACCCAAGTCAGTATACCACAGAAATAGTGGAAATACAAGGGGCAACTAAGGACATACCACTCATGACACTTCCCGCCGCAAGGATAACGGTGAAAACTCGCTATGTGGAAGGAGAAATCAGAGCAGCAGTGATAGATGAACCAATCTACCCTCTGATATTGGGGTGTAGATACGTCTTCTTGGGGAATCCCGAGAGACCTGTGATCATGGCGACAGTGCAGACCAGGTCACAGAAGAAGGAGGAAGAAGGTGAACCTATAAATGCTCATCCAGAGGAGATGAGGAAGGCGCAGGCTGAGGATAGGACACTCAAGCCATGTTTTAAAAAATTGCCCAAATGCCTCACACCTCCGAGCAAGGGGGAATATTTTATGAAGGACAGATTGCTATATAGGAAGACAGGAACTAGATCCACTGGTCACGGACAGTTGGTTCTTCCCAAGGTATATAGGGCAAATTTAATAAGGAGCTTACATGTTGGAAAAGATGGGGACCATGAAAAAGTCGGTACCATCTGCCAAAAAGTTGCTCGCAAATACTATTGGCCCGACGTAAATGTCGATATTGAAAACTTTGTAGAAGCATGTGGCGTATTTCATGAGGGAACACCCACAAAGGGAAAATATGTGCCAGACCTAGAAACGCCACGGGGCAAAATTAGGCCTGGAAGGAAAACTAATTATACTCAGGTAGACAAAGTGGAATGGGAGCCCCCTTTTCACACCCAGTCTTCACTTGAATGGATTAACATGGCCACTATGCGACGAGTACAAAGAAGAAAATTACCCCAGAATAAACTGACAATCCCTCGGTCAGAGTTATATAAACTGGATGAAACTAAAAGAGAGCGAAGATCTCTCATAAGCAATCTAAAGTGGGGAGACAAACCCAAGAAAAAAATTGGTAGTGGTTGATTTGTGAGTGATGATTCTAGGAAGAAAAGTCCTCACTATAGTGCTTCTAATGGAAGGGACCCGACGGGTTCCATGAAAAATAAGTATGATAAATTAAAGGTCCAGATGTAGCGCTATTAAGGACCTGGACAGATGAGAAGGCGGAAGAGACTGTTACCTCATCTTATCAATACGTGAACGAACTGACCACTCGTTTGAAAGCTGGATGGAAACTGGCAAATGATAATTTGAAACAAGCCAGGAAGAAACATGCAGCATATTTTAATAGGAAGGCAAAGGACAGAGAACTAGCTGTGGGAGAGAAGGTGCTGCTTCTACTACCCGGTAGCCAGAATAAATTACAAATTGGATGGCAAGGTCCATATACGGTTCTAGAGAAGGTGTCTAGAACAAACTATAAAATTGACAAAAAGGGGAAGGAGAAAGTTTATCATGTAAACCTGTTAAAGAAGTATCTGGACAGACCACTCCAGGAAAGCACCCCCTTACTGACCTTGGCTATCGCAACTCAAATGCAAAAGGAACCACTCACCTCACATAAATACCCATTACATCCTTGTGAAACAGCAGCACAGGTAAAAGTCAGTAAGCACCTGACTAAAAACCAGAGGGAGAGAGTTCAACAGGTTCTGGAGGAACATACAGATGTATTAACAGATAAACCAGGCCATACAAATTTGCTACAGTATGACATGAAACTGGTAGACTCAAACCCAATCTGTATGAGAGCCTATTCTATTCCGTTCGCGAAGGAGAAGGCATTGAAGGAAGAAATAGATTATTTGTTGAAGGAGGGGATTATTTCACACAGTGAATCATCTTTTAGCTCCAGTGTCGTTTTGTTGAGAAAACCGTCTGGGGAACACAGACTGTGCATAGATTACAGGAAACTGAATGCTGTCACAGAAGGACAAGTGGATCCATTACCAGACACAAAACAGTTATTTGCCAGATTAAACAAGGCAAAATACTTTTCAAAGGTGGATCTTAGTAAAGGCTATTACCAGATTCCAGTGAAGCCTGAAGTGAGACCTTATTTAGCATTTAGCACATCGGAAGGACATTATGAATTCAACATGCTACCATTCGGACTGAAAAATGCTCCGAGTGTATTTTCAAGGATGATGCGCAAATTGTTGGATCCCCTGAATAACCCATGTATCACGAATTTCATGGATGATATTCTCGTCGCCACAGAGACATTTGAAGAACACATTGACGCTCTAAAATGTTATTTAATAGGCTTAGGGAGGCGAACTTAACTGCTAGGCCAACAAAATGTTGTATTGGATGCAAAGAGTTGGAATTCTTGGGACACACTGTATATCAGGGTAACATGACCCCTGATCCCAAGAACGTGGAAAAACTGCAGAGAGCACCTAGACCACAAACAAAAAAGGACGTGCGATCATTCGTGTCGTTATGCGGATTTTATCAAAAATACATCAAAGATTTTAACTCTATTTGTGCTCCTCTGACTGATCTGACTCGCAAGGGACTTCCAGATAAAATTATTTGGACTGCGCAAAGTGAATTAGCGTTCCAAGACTTAAAGGAAAAACTCACTAGCAAGCCTATTCTCAAACTGCCTGATTTGACACAGGACTTTGTCGTAAGAACAGATGCAAGTAATGTAGGACTCGGGGCGGCTTTGTTGCAAAGATCATCTTCACCTGATGGGGAACTGAACCCAGTCGCTTATGCAAGCCGCAAATTGAATAAGGCGGAACAAGGATATTCCACAAGCGAAAAAAAATGTTTAGCGTTAATCTGGGCAATAAAGAAGTTTCAAATCTATCTGTATGGTAGGACTTTTGTGGTCCAGACGGATCATCAGCCCCTCGTATTCTTATCTCAGGCTAAGCATGAAAACGCAAGATTGCTGAGGTGGTCTTTATTGCTTCAACCTTATCAGTTTAGTATCCAATATATCCCAGGAAAATTGAATGTTGGTGCAGATTTCCTCAGTCGGCACCCCTGTGATCAAAATTAGAGTAGTGGCAGGCGTGAGGAGTAATTTTATCTATGTGTATCACTGGTTTTGGAACTTGCCGTAGGCATGTTTTCAAGTGGGGAGATGTGTGATAAAATTAACCGTGATACAACGTTAAAATATCTCCAAGGATAAAATGTAGGGATAAAAAATAATGCGTAAGCTACTAGAAGACATGATCGCCCATGCCGCGGGTCACTACCCGCCATGAAAATTAACTTGTTAGACGTGAAGGCAAAACGTTTACCCTTGGAACGGGATGAGAACGGAGATCAAAAAGAAAAATATGACTGAACACGTGCTTGAAACTAGCAAGGCTAAAAAGACGCAATTGGTGGGGAAAGGAAAAAAATTCACGTCCCCAAGTTGACACAAGGTAAAGAAATCGACAAAAGGGACCTTAGCTATTATACGCAACAGTCATTTCTTGGACGCTTTTGCGATACTTAGTCCTTTTATTTGAATTCAGCGGCAAACGCATTACAGAAGATGCTCGAACATATTTCAAAAAAAAAAAAAAAACTAACCTTGAAAAGTAACTTTTTCTTAATAATAATGTTAGGAATATAAAACCTAGCTGGCCGGATGGCCCATCTTGAGCAGAGAAATAATATGCTTTCATTTATACAGACGGATAGATAATAATGAAGATATTGACAAAAGACTGTGTTGTTCATATCAGCGAACGACTGCATTGAAACAAAAACATGTCACTAATTTTCAAAAAATTGCGGCCTTGAGACTCAAGTGCTAAAATCTTGTTAGAATGAAAGAGAAGGGGCATTAGTGGATAGTTGTGGCTAAAAATAACTCTAGAGGCAGAATTCGTGTAGGAAATGCATGTATAAACAAGTGTGTTTTGAAAAAAACCCAAGTAGAGACAGACGAACCAACAGACAATAATACATACTTGACTGAGGTATGACTGAATTGACTTTTGGGTAGGAGGTTTGAATTTGAAAAGGGGAAAGGCGGTGATTGGCCACAGATAAACATATTATCGGCGCTCAGACGCGCAATTTTGCCATTCATCATAAATTGTCCAGTAGAGACACAGTAAATAATTCAGTGGGTAATTCCCAGAAGCTAATTGCAATATTTAGAGGGACGCCATACTAGAGCCAGCAGCTCAGCTGAGTTTTGCTAGCATATAACTGTGTTCTCTATTCATAATTCTGGTAAGACTGAAAGTATTTCTTTGTATATTTTAATATTGTTTAATGTTTCGAGTGATTTGATACTGCCATATCAAAATCTATCCCTTACAACAAGTAAGGATTCGCTCTAGATCCCCAGCCCCAGTTCAGGGTCTAGAGACAAACAAAATACATAAACGCCAGCAAGGATTATGAAGGGCGGATCAAGTGTTGAGATCAGTGGAACATATCACCTATCCTATTCAATGGCAGGAAGCTAATGAACATATTTCAGAATATGTAGTCTTGGGGACTTATACTATGTGAAACCAACTTGGTAAGATGTGCTGTATGGTCAGAGAGATCTGACCCCGTCTATGTGGTGTTGTTGTGTAGGTTGAGAGTAGAAGTGGCTCAGGAGGTAGAGTTCTGACACATGACCCAATACTTTTATTTCAGAACTGTGAGTTTTTTTATTTGGCACCAAAGTGGTGTCAAATGCTGTGTGGTAAAATACAAGGGTGGACCCGTGCAGTATAGTATTTTGGCAGAGCAGCCTTATATTGCCCCCAAGCACGGAGAGGTGGGGCCACCAGATTCCAGCACCAGAACTACTCAGTCAAAGATACGTGAGCGTCTGGCCTGCTGGATATTCACCCAACTCGCTTCTAACTACACACCAACTAGATTCCTATCAACTAGAACATACCATGTTGGGAAATAAACTTGTATTCCTCCCATCAGTAAATGGACAATGTTTGGTAGACATAGACTGGGAGTGATGAAGCCACCCCAACAGCACATCCATTAATCGGTCTCCCAGATAAATTACAAATATAAACAGTAGTAATATTAACTAGTCTTGTAAAATTCATATGTACACACCTTTCATTTATTATGCCATATATTCATGCATTTTATTCATAATTTCAAAACCTTTCATATGTTCTGACCAAAATAAAACCTTGGTTCAGAACAAATAAACTTAAAGAAAATTTAATATCAAAATTTTAAACAGCTTGAGTTAGTTCAGTGTGTTATAAATTTTATTAATATTATTAGACTTATTTAATATCTGTGTGTGGGTTTGTATATACTAATACAACACCTTACATTCAGTACCCTAGATTTTTAACGTAGCCACATTCATTAGAAAAAAAAGATATGTGTGAGGTCGTAAGTGGTAGCAAGAAGGGCCTTCTGTAAATTCACAGCTACATTTATCTCAGGAGCCTTCACAGCTGACCTCATGCATCACACTAGGTAATATCACAACCATACAGTACCATCAAAACCACTACATACATGTCTCAAACTCCTCAAAGATTGCACAACACGGCAGTTATATTAATTATGGCCTTACAAATCTCTACATGTCTCAAACTCCTCAAAGACTGCACAACACGGCAGTTATATTAATTATGGCCTTACAAATCTCTACATGTCTCAAACTCCTCAATACACTGGGCTGACTTTCCCCAGTCAATCCCCAGGACACACTACTCTTACAGCACACTCACAGGGCACACCCTGTAAACTCCTGTCATGAGACTCAGCTGTATAGAACACAACTCACAATACATGCCGCTTAGCCACGAGAGCTAATCACCCACGGCTCAAAACACTACAGGATAAATATATCTCAACACTAGAGATAAACAGCGTTCTTCACGCTTTTCTTGTACTCTGACTCATGACTCTAGGAGAAGATATTTTTAACAAATCCATTCCTAATCGGCAAGCAAGTACCATAACCCAAAAATTCAATCTGTCCCACAACGTACTAAGATTTACCTCCCTTTGACCTTAACAATTATATTGCATAATTTTATGACTTTTTACACTGTTGTCTTTTCCTTATTTGTTTCCAGCGTTGTCTTTTAGTCTTTTGTCTAATGTGATGTTATGGCACGCTTTTACATAGGTATTAATGGTGATATTTAGTACTTGAAGATGATTATATTATATTGTTAATTGCTGATATGTTAATATATATGATTATTACAGATACTCTGTGATAGTAGTGGATAAGTATCATATACTTCAGAGACAATTATATCACACAAAACGAATAAATACTGTACATACAGTTGGTTTTGAAACAGGTTTGAATTACCTTACGACTAAGTATAGTCATTTAACTACAAGTGGGATAGATATTCATTTTGCATCTATATCCCATTACTCTTTGATTCCATTATGGCTGACTTTGTAAAAGTTAAGGCAGGATTTATACAAAATGGGAAGGACTTGAATTTCTTGGGTGATGATCTTATAGCCTATGTAAATAAAGAAATAGCTGAATACAAAGAAGAGAAAGAAAGAGAGAGAGAGAGAGAAGAAAAAAGAGAAGAAAGAAATAGAGAAGAGAGGGAACATGAGAGAATGGAAAGAATTCGTTTAGCAGAAATTGCTGCAGAACAAGCGAAATTTGAAAAAGAAAAAACTTTTGAGTTAGAAAAATTGCGTTTACAATCTTCTTGTCCTAGGGAATCGTCTGGTACAGGATCGTCTAAGATCATTAATTTAAAATTACCAAATTTTTCTTCATTACATGACGATATAGGATTCTTTCTTTTGAGATTTGAATCAAGAGTTACGGCTTTAAATTTACCGAAGGCCTCATGGCCTGAACATTTTGTCGGGTTACTTACTGGGGAAAGTTTACAGATTTTTTTTTTAACATAGCCGATGACACAAGAAATGACTATGAATCCATAAAAGCAATATTTCTTCGGAAATATTGTTTAGACGAAGAAGGATATCGTCTGAAATTTAAATCTATGGTGCGGTCACTCATGATAGATCACGCATGCGTAGCATGGACCGGCGATATAGGGAAGACTATCAAAACTCATACAGAGGTGGATACAATTTCCATGATAATCGCTCGCCCTCACGGGGTGGAGAGAGGCGAAACTTTAACCATAATAGTTTTTTTTTTTTTCGTACGCCCGCTAATACTCGAGGCGAAATCTCAGGTTATTATTTTTTATGTCTAACCTGACATTGATTTTACGTGAGTATCCCTTTTTTTCTTGTACAGAGACAGGTGTCTCTCGCCATTCAGGCAAATACTCTCCGATTTCGGAGGTACCCATTACAGCTGGGTCGGCTCAGGAGCCGCCAATCCCTGGTCGACGACACTCCTTCAAATGTTCTCGCCAGGTCTCGAGTTAATCCAGTCCAAATCCCGGTCGACGAAAAATCCTCAAATGCCGTCACCCGGGTTTGATCCTGGATCACCCGGTCGCCAGAGCGGTGTGGTAACCACTACGCTAGCGCGGCTCCCATCATAATAGTAATTCATGGCATAGAAATAAACAATATACATATAATAATTACAATAACAAACATCATATCTCACCGCCATCTCGTGATGATTCTTCTCGCACGGACAAAAAGGAGTACTATCGGTCTGACCGTTCCAGAGGAACACATTTTTCTAGGAGTCAAAGTAGAGCAAGATCACAAGCTCATGCTTGCAAAATTAATGTTGATACGGATAATAATGACAATATTGACAATAACACTCACTCCACTGCATGTAGTTTTGATCTTGAAAATAATGGTAATTGCACAGAATGTGAGACTCTATTTCAACCTGGATCTACTCCACGTCTGAAATGTGGACATGCTCTGCCAGTTTTGTCTTTAAATGATGGGGTTGGCTCCCTCGTGATCCATAGAGGTTTTGTGTTTGACAGACCCGTATCTATTTTACGTGACAGTGGATGCTCCACCATTGGACTAAGGAAGGCACTAATTCCTCCTTATTGTTTCACGGGTACTTCAGTGAAGTGCGTAACTTTCGGTGGAACTATTGAATCTTATCCGCTGGCAGATGTGGAAATAGATACTCCTTTCTTTTCGGGAAAAGTTATAGTGTGTGGTCTCGATCGACCTTGTTGTGATTTGATTATTGGTAACATAAATGGTGTTAAGGAATGTTCTAAACATGATATTCTTAAGTGGGAGAGAGATCACCCGTCTTTGGCTAACGCTAGAACACAACAAGCTGCAGAAACAAGTAAATTAAATTCTTCTATTCCCACACAAATCAGTGCAACTTGTCAGTACATTGACAAAAATATAGCTATTTCTCACCAACAACAAGATTCTTCTTTGGGACTTTTATTGCAATCAGCGAATGCTAGAAAATATGTCAATAAATATACACAAGATAGCAAAAGGAAAGTCTCTTTTCGAGGGAGATATAATTTCCATCCATCCAGTGCTTCATATCGTAAGCATGGTTTTTCTGATGGTTCATGGAGACGACAGGCCAGTGACATTGACATTGATTTGTCAGATCATTATATATCTATTGAGAAGAAAGAGTTATTTGATCAACTTGATCATTATAACGTATGCCATAAAAAGATAGAGAGATGTGATAAGGATGACACAAAGGTTAATTCTTCTTTTAATGAGGTAGTGCATGCTGAGCCTATTGTTAGATTGGGTACGACATGCCCAAAGACTGCATGCTCTGGTAATATTCAGGATATTGAAGATCAGCATGTACGTCAGTCCAACACAACACATAATGAAATGACTGAGAACAATTCTATTCAGTCCAGTATAACCAAGAACAACTTGTGTTTCCCACTTCGCTCTTGCCGAAGTTTGTCTTGTGGTGAAAGACTACACAAACCCGCACCGTGCAGATGCGACATTTACCACATCGCACAATCTGGTGCGCACATGCATATTTCCTGCACACCATTAATGTTCCTTATACGCATCTTTGTCCTGTGCATAATTCTATGCGCATTTGTTTCTTTTGCCTTAATATCGATGCGCACGAAGCTACTAGTCTTCCAAATTGATCTTAGTGTTTGTATTACTGCCTAGATGTCAGATTGGTGCACTATTTTGCACCACGCGTCAGGTTTCATTCTTCCGGAAGTTGACTTCATTTATTCAGATATATATTCTGGAAAGTCAATTTTATTATTTTTTCGGTAAGTTGGTACTTTCTTATTCATTTGGTTCATTTCAACCTTTAGATTGTGTGGTCCTTGCAATTGTTGTTATTTCTTTCACACTTCGTGGTATTTGCATAGTTGTATCTGTCTATTACAATTGCAGTAGCATTAAGTACTAATAAGCAAGTATGAAGCTTCCTGTGGCTTGTACCTTCTATCTTAGGTGTATAGTTCTCTTCTTTGACTTATATCCTATACGCTCTAAGATATGCCTGACAAAATAGATAGAACGGAACGATAAAATGACCATGTTTTACATAACATAATATCACAAAATTTTATATTACGATTAAAAGTTCAATGTTGCGACAATCAGACCTACGACAACCTTTTCTCGTTGCAGATTCCATTAATAAATACGTTGGTCTATGTATGGCACTTTGATGGCGAATACCATCCGATTTTTACTGGACAGAACATTATCTGATGCTGAGTCCAGGTACTCTTTGGTTGGGAGGAGAGTTGTCTAACAGTGGTATGGACTTTAAATAGTTGACAGAAATTCCGGGTATGTACTTATTACACTTTACATACAGACCAACAATCACTCACATATTTACAGACTTTTACGACCAATGCATGTCTCACCCGATGGTTTTTACAAATTCAAGGAGACGTTCTCCCGATAGCGGGAAGGACAATGCCAACGCTTTATCTAGGATAATGAATGGACTCACATTTGGTTTATATTTAAAGTGGACCAATTGAAATAGTGCATAGTGTTTCGTCACAAGAGGTACTGTAGGAAGTGTAGTTCACATAACCATGGTGTTTAATATGGACAGTTGGATACTATGCAAACACAGACCAGATTGTTTAACTGTGATGATCACACTTATTAGACAATAATTACTTATTTATTCATATTGTTATTACTGACATTATTATTATTTTTCTTTAAATCTTGATTGAAATCTAGATAGATACCATGTAAATGTTTGATAGGTAATCATAAGTGCAGTAGTGATGAACAGGTTCACATACCTTGGTAGTACACTATCCCAGAACATCGTCATTGATGATGAGGTGAACACCAGGATCTCCAAAGCCAGCAGCACATTTGGCAGACTATACACCAACGTTTGGCATCGAAGTGGCATTAGTCTACAGACAAAGTTGAAGGTATACAGAGCTGCGGTGCTTCCAGTGCTGCTTTATGCATGTGAAACATGGACTGTATACAGGCGCCACGTAAAAAAGCTCAACCACTTCCATACAGTCTGTCTCAGGAAGATAATGAACATCAAATGGCAAGACAAGATCCAAGATACCGCAGTTTTTGACAGAGCTGGTATCCCTAGCATCGATACTATTCTGATGCAGTCACAGATTCGCTGGGCAGGTCATGTAGTCCGCATGCCAGACCATCGACTGCCAAAGATACTCTTTTATGGTGAGATGCAGAAGGGTAGACGCTCCCATGGTGGCCAGAAAAAGCGCTTCAAAGACACGCTTAAGGCTTCATTAAAAACCTTTGACATAAACCCAGACACATGGGAAGCTGCTGCGCAAGACCGAACTGCCTGGCGCACATCTCTTCGTAAAGGTGCAGTGGTATGCGAATCTTCCAGAAGAGCAGCAGCGGAACAGCGGAGACAAGCTAGAAAAGATCGTGAAATAAAACCTTCACATGAAGCAAACATTCCCTGCCCACACTGTCCGAGATCCTTCCAGGCCCGCATCGGGCTCATCAGTCACCTTCGTACTCATAGACTATCCTAACATCCTAATAATTGGACGAACAGAGTGGTCTTCATCACTTGTGATGGACGAACAACAGTGATGATCTTAATGATTTCATCTCGCGTCACATTATAATTGCCTGACTGAAAACTATGTTTTCAGTTGTTCGAGGGGGCGTAATGTGGCGCTGGCTTTGCACGCCACCTGCCAGAGGATAAATAGGATTTTGGTGCTGATGAGCGCTGCACGATAGTGATTTGTCGATATGTGTATTGCGCACATGACGTGGGCAGTTTTGGAGGAAAAATGGAGAGAGTTTGTGTTTACCCTAAAGGGGCAACTTGTGTATGGATCGTGTTCTAGTAGGAACCCATTTTAATGAAGTGTTAAGTGTTAATCAATCTCAGGGATGGAAGAGGAATTGAGGAATTGGATAATATTGATTATGACTCACTGATTATGAACACTGCTGAATTAACCTAACTTGTCATGCCTTGTAATAAATGTCCGTGTCATGTGATTAAATGTGGAAAAGTTAACGGAATTTAAAGTTCATATAATTCCCGTTGATTTGGGGTAATTGAAATTCTTGTTACGGAGTTATTGTGGCTGTCCTGAATCCTGAGGACCTTAAATATATAAACCCTGGACACAGTGTGAAAACGAGCATAACTAATCAATTAAATAATATAAATTTATAACGCCATATATATATATATATATATATATATATATATATATATATATATATTATATATATATATATATATATATATAGTATATATATATATATATATATATATATAATTTACAATGTTGACGCCCTATTATATTCAATATATTTAATATTGTTTTTTAATAGGGCGTCATGCGAAGTTCAGATTCTTTCACATTTACTTCTTGATCATGGCATAGTTTTGGTTATTAGAAAGACCTAACAAGAATCAAAGCAGCTGACATCTTTTAGATGTGAATTTTTCGACTCGGAATCTGTTTTTCTTGCTCATATAACGATAGGTACATATTGCTTTGCATTGTTTCCGATCAAAAATATTTACTAGGAATACATGTAGAGAGGGTCGAGGAGGAAAAATCATATTTTTTCCGAAATTTACATTTCTTTGATGGTGATAAAATAGAAAAACCAACTGTTCCCTTTCGTGTTGAAATGAACAGTATTGGGACTATGGGTTATGGCCTATACTTTAGTAGAGTGGGTGTTGCTGTCTATTTTGCATATATGTTTAAAGACATCAACCTGTTAATTATTTTGACAGTCTAAGAAAAGGGAACTGGTGATTTACGTTAGTGACAGGTTTGATTCCTGGTTATCTTCCCTTGTCTTATGCTGACTGTTCGTCTTGTCTTAGTTTCGCTCAGGTCTGTGCCATCTCTGGGCATGCGCAGGTTTTGGCGCAAGACCGGGAAACTTCCGTCTTGGGGAGTCTACCCTGGGCGTTCTGATCGGAGAGAGGTCCGATAAGTTTTTCCTAGCCATTTTTCGGGGATCTGGAAGTTCTTTGTATGACTAAGATGTCATCTTTCCTTCCCCAAGTGAATTCTATATGCCAGGAATGGCAGTGTAGTGTTTTGTGTTATATAGGATTATGAAATAAGGTAATGAAGTCAATTTTACTACATTTCGATTGCCTTTAGAAGCCATGTTGAACTCAGCTCACAACTGACTTATTACATAGAGCCCCATCTTGGGTTTTTGAGAACAGGAACCAAGACCAAGTTGTCTGTTGTACCTTAGAAGCCCAGAGGAAAGTTATTTACTGGAGTAACCCGCTATTCAGACGGTGGGAGTGGCAGGAATTGGTACATGAATATATATATATAACACTACAAGGTACCTGATATGTGAGGCCCGCTACTTGCGGCCTAATGATATCGCCATAAAGGTCCGTTGTCACGGCCTTTGTTCTTCAGGAGAAGAAATGTCTGGCATGAGACGCCAGCAGAAGTCTTAGCCTTTTGGTTAGGCCATTAAACCGCCCTGTCCCGTGCGGTATATTTTGTACAGGGGTACCTGACAGGGGTTCTGTCAGGGTACCAGAACTTTTCTAGTATATAGAAGCAGAAAGTGGATTGACAGGCCATCATTGTTGGCTCCATACGTCTGTGATTATGCAAGTGCTTACCATCATAATATGTTCCATGATTATTGTGCCATTGACTGTGTCGTCCATAATACTATCGTATGTCGTGCAATAAATGTAATGAAACGTCAGCAGCAGTTTCTCCCTTCACTGACCTCTGCATGTGGATGAGAGTGGGTTCAGTGTGAAGCTGTTTAGAACCCAACAACGCATTCGTCTACACACACACACACACCACATCATCCCACAGCAATATTCTAGTACTACACGTCAGAATACATGTATGCTGTTTCTGTGAGTGACTACAGTAACACGACACGCTCAATCTACTAACATTCATTTAACCCATCTGTGACGTACGTCTAAGTATGACAAATGAATTTCCCTGACTCGATGGATTATAACAGAATATTGGCCTCTCATAACTTTAGAACCCCTGATCATCTATTGTAACTTTAACCTGCATGCAGCATTTAGACGAGAATTTTACACGCTGGATCATTAATATGTAGCCTGCTATCTTCTGTGAACTTTTGAGTTCGCATGGCCTTTGATGGGAGGTTAAATCACGCCCACGACCATCTCTGAGAACGATTTATAGCAATCTTTTCCTTAACGCCGGCCCAAAAGAGGACGTGGCCAGAGACACTCCTGTTTCTAGAGCAATTAACAGCAGTTCATTTTCTTACCTGGCTGTCGCCCCGCCTGGTGGGAGTTGCCAAAGCTTCTCAGAACAGCGGTACCATCAAAGACAGGCTGATCTTCAGAATTCTACGTGGAGCGGTATACGATCTAAAGAATCAGGGAACTCTCAGCTAACGTAGTTAGCTTCTCGAGAAATTTTCGCACCCTTATGCGAGCAGCCTGAGACGAAGAAGATCGGTAGACCGGGGTAAACGGAGGAAACACAGCGGTTAACACAACGGCGTTGTACCTCGGATTTGCTATACTTCAAGAAAGGTGCGAAAATTCATCACGTCCCATTTAAGTTACATTTGAGATGTATAAAAAAGAACTCCGAAAACTGCATTTTATCGTTCGTTCTGACAGAATCCTAGTTGCACTAGCATATAGCCTAGTCGGATTCCTGCTAGATTTCATCTACCTTCGTTGACTATTGGAGTGTATTCTTTCTGCGCAGACGGTAATTTATACATTAGCTTCGAGTGATCAGTGGTCTAGTTATTTCACTGGATTGTGGTGTAAATTTAACCTTATTAAATAAACCCATTTTCAAAGTTCTAGTGCAAACTAAATGTTACATCTAAAAGTATTTCCTAATACAATTGACGCGTAAAGGGAATTATAACTAGTAAATACAGTTTAGTTCTGTATAGATAGATGTGCTTTTGATTATTTTTAACTCACGGGGAGTTTTCCTGATTTGTTAAATTGACGACGCTAATAAAGTAAATAGGCTAACTGTAATTTATCGCGTGTCAGATTATAATATGATTTGTAATGCATTTCTTGTTTTGATTATCTTTCATTCAGAACGATCATTCAACCTGCATCCCAGCAATTATACATTATATACAGAGTTTCTGCCAACTCAATTCGATAACTCCAGTAACATATGAACTTTTTTTTAAAGCTAAACTTGTGGCGAAATAAATTACTGTAATGGGCCCCGCTACTCTGAATTTAACTGAGAATAAAGCCACCCAAGAAACACTTTTAAAATACTAGTTCATATAGTCCTTACAGTAAACTGGAAGCAGAACATATTTTATTCACTGCCCTATTTGTGAAGAAGAACATAGATCTACCTGAACACTGTCTGTCAAGTATATTCAGTGGATTTTACCCACCCCCGAAGAAGAGCTTTCCTCAGTGTTTTTAACTTGTGACAGTACGGAAAAAAGAAAGTTATCTCCACCAACTGTGCCAATTCTAGGAACCACACCATACCTCACGCCTAGCCAAGTGCCTGTGCCATTCATTAGGAACTTTATATAAACCAACAGTAGCCTTTACGCTTCACCGTCTGGCGATTTTTTGAGACTATTTGTTACCTCGTTAAATCCTGGGGCCTGACACGGAAGAAATAAGAAGACCAGTCCATTATTCCACGGTATTAGCTGCTGTGGTAAATGATTCCTAGAGTGCCAGAATTCACTCATACCCCCATTTGGTAAGTCTGCGTGTGTGACTGTGGGATGGCCAGCCCTAGTGTGTTTTTTTGAATGAAAGGAGATTTAATCTTTTCTTTACCCTTTTAATTAGTTCGACCTAGTATTAAGGTGCATTATATTCCTTGTACGGGACTTCTCCTAGCGGGATTGTGTTCATTCCCCCCTCCCGTAAAATTTGTTGATTAAAGGGAGACATTTGAGAACCCTAGCTTTTCCTCTACCCCCCTTTATTGTAACCCCTTGCCTCAGAGTAATAAATTTACCGGTTGGTTAAATTTCCTATCTCTGATCCCCCCCCCCCCCCCCCCTTTCTTGTCTTTTGGACCGGGTCTTGTCTGTTAGTAAATACAACCGGGAAACGGTGGATGGGATATTTCTCCTTAAACCGCCTCTTCCCTTATCATATTTGTATTCTGTAACCTTTGATTTTTGACTGTAAATGTATAATTATTTGTGACTGATTTATGATAATAAAGGTATTGAACTTTATTTGTATTGGTTGTCGGCTGGCCCAAAACTCCAAACATTTCCCATCTGTGTAGGCTGTATTCATGTACGTTGTGCGACAGAATCACCAAATCGGTGAGTGCGCCTGAGCGACTGGAACTGACAAACAATTGTTTGTTCAGAAGAGAGATATGAATAGTCTGTGAGAAACAGATATTTTCGTAATAAGAGACTGTCCTTGCTCTTCCCAGCGCTTGTGAATCTACTACCTCATTCTCCTAAATCCTTATTCTCACAGAGCCTTCAATATCACTCTACACTCTAAAGGGACCAATATCCATCAGAACCCTCTCAGGTAAAAATTACGACACCATCGAACACTACTTTACAGTGGGTTTTCTGTCAGATTTCGCCAAAATATCTATCGACTCGGCGAAAAATATGTCGACCAAGTCATTAGGGTTAGTTTTAGAGTTAAGATTCTAAACCTAACCCTTACATTTTTTTTTAATTGCATCTCTGAATTCTTATTTACGGCCATATTGTTTTCGCCAGCTTGATAGACATATGGGCGAAATCGGACACACGTCCGACTTTTCATCATTTCAACCCATATTTGTACAACATCAAAGAACAGAGCCCACTGTGCTTCATTTCAACCCCCTAACCCTTACCCCTTATTGTGGCGTCTCTGAATCACTAGTCAACAAATTTTCAAAAGTTATTTGTACCAGAAATTAAAAATACCATTTCTTATTGATTTTGACATGCTGATTTCAAATATCATAATGAAATTCACCAATTGGCTCTGGGTTTTTTTTAAATGATGAATTTACATTACAGTAATACAAATAATGTATGCTTGTTTAATTCTCTGGGGTGAACAGCTAGTCTTTCTACTTTAGCATTATAAAAATTGTGGTTACATACTCAATTAATTGATATTTCAGCATAAAATGATAGAAAAAATAAAAACATTATTTAAAGTTCACATATCATGTTTTAAAAAGGCACATTTGAACCCATTCCGACATTATTCAGTCGCTGTTCGAGCTCTCTTTGCTTGCTTCTTGTAGTCAATCGATGAGGTGTCTTTTGTCACAGTCCAACAGTAATCAGCAAGCATTGAAGGGCTCCAATTGCCTTGATACCTTGTCTTCATAGCAGCAATGTCCTGGTGAAATCGTTCACCATGCTCATCACTGACCGCTTCACAGTTTGACGTAAAGAAATCTAGATGAGAATCCAGAAAATGAATTTTCAAAGACATATTGTAGCCAAGACTCTTATACTTCAGAAGGAGATTTTCTACAATTTCATTGTAATTATCAGATCTGTTGTTTCCAAGAAAATTGTCCACCACTGACTTAAATGCTAGCCATGCTGCTTTTTCCTTGCCATGCAACACGCAAAGAAACTCGTCATCATGAAGAAGTTTTCGAATTTGCAGACCAACAAATACTCTCTCTCTTATTTTAGTTTCACTCAGTCTTGGAAATTTTCTGATGAGGTATTTGAAAGCCTCGTCTGTTTTCTCCATTGCCTTGACAAAGTTTTTCGTGAGACCCAGCTTAATGTGCAAGGGTGGCAACAAAATCTTGCTGGTGTCGACAAGTGCTGGGTTCTCAACGTTCTTACTGCCAGGCTGCAATGACTGCCTGATTGGCCAATGTCTTCTGATGTAATGGTCACTTCGTGCACGGCTTTCCCACTCACAGAGAAAGCAACAGTACTTGGTGTATCCACCCTGTAGTCCAAGCAAAAGAGCGACCACTTTTAAGTCACCGCAAAGTGACCAATGATGATGATCGTAGTTTATACACTTCAAAAGCTGCTTAATGTTTTCATAAGTTTCTTTCATATGAACTGCATGACCAACTGGAATTGACGGTAACTCATTACCATTTTTCAACAAAACAGCTTTAAGACTCGTCTTGGATGAATCAATGAAAAGCCTCCACTCTTCCGGTATGTAATTGATTTTGAGGGCTGCCATTAAACCAGAAATGTTGTGGCACGCAGAAAGGTCACCCTCTTTGAAAAAGAATGTAATAAGCGGCTTCTGGCGGTTCCTATACACAGAAATTGTAACATCTTCTGCCAGGAGATTCTACTGTTGCAATCTGGAACCCAAAAGCTCCACCTTGTTCTTCGGTAAATTCAGATCTCTTATAAGATCATTCAGTTCACCTTGGGTTATTAAGTGTGGTTTAGTGGATGTAGTTTGCTCAAAATCTGGGTCGCTTGAGGTTGATGGTTCAGGACCACCAATGTCCTCTTCTTCATCAGTGGAAGCAGCCGAAAATGATTCTGGCACTTTGGGAACTGGTAGGTCATCGCCATGTGGTACCGGACGTATTGCAGAGGGGATGTTTGGATATTCCAGAGTCCATTTTTTCTTCTTTGATATGCCTTTCCCCAATTGGAGGGACCATGCAAAAGTAACAGTTGTTGAGATGATCAGTGGGCTCTGTCCAAATCATTGGGACTGCAAGAGGCATAGCTTGCCTTTTGCCAGTTAACCACAGTTTAAGATGTGCTGCACATGTATTGCAGCTTATGTGTGGCGCCCAGCTCTTATCTTGATCTCCTATTCTACAGCCAAAATACAAACTATACGCCTTCTTAATCACTTTAGTTATATTTCGTTTTTGTAATAGAAATGTCACCTCACCACATATATAACAGAAATTATTAGCACTGTTCACACATGTCCTAGGCATTTCTAACTACGATACTTTTGATAAGGACAAATGCACTAACTAATGGCAAAATTTTATCAGAGATAAGATATTTATACACAAAGGTGATGTAATCATAGGTAGGATTGCATCATCAACTTCTACTTACATTTTTATTGGTCATTAGAAAAAATTATGCAATCGCCCACAACAGTTGTGTCATATATATAAATTGACCGTAATTAAATAAACTAGTAGCATATATCTTGAAAACTAGAGCCAATCAACATTTTTTAATGTCATTTTCGTTTTCAGCACACCAAAATTAGTTAAGATCAGCTATTTTCATTTCTGGTACATTTTGGTTGTTGACTAGTGTTATTTATTGAGGCCATATGGAACACAACACACAGCCCACTCTTCTTCATTTCAACCCAGTAAGTCGCTGATGTTGTTAGGGTTAGCATAAAGGTTAGGGGTTAGGTTAGGATTCCTAACCCTTACCCCTTATTACTGCTTCTCTGATTTTTTTTTTTATAGGCCATATCGAACACATGGCCCACTATTGTTCATTTCAATCGGTTTTTGAATCCTAAAAGCAGGGTCTAATAAGAAAATGGATAGAAAGTATAAATATGGATCAGAAAGCCATGGGAATTGTACACAAGAGAGCAGTGGCGTACTAAGGTGGGTGCCCCAGGTGACAGCCAGAAGTGGGGTGCCTTTGGACATGTTCGTGATAGTACTTACTGCTAAAAGTAAACTTGCAAGTGTGTTTCTTTATGGAGGAGGGGTGCCAAAGGTAGGATCCGCCCCGGGTTACAGCTGGGAATTTAGTTGATAGCTGTGGGTGTCGATACTTGAATGACATACAAGGTTATTCTAAAGTTGATCATGCAGATAACGCTTTGATGAATGACATGGGTTCAATGGAACGTTCAAATGATATAATATTCTCCGAATGCCTTGTTGGATGGGTCCACAAGCAAAGACATTTTTATTGGAACAAATAACAAGTTCATTCATAGGTATTATAAAAATACAGTCTCCGTCTCATCCATTCCTATCTGGCCTCTGTACTAGCGGTGCCTATTGTAGGTTAACACGGAAGTAATGTGGACCAGAAAATGAAGATAAATAAAGTTACTCCTGTTGGAAATTCTTCTTTATATCGCACGGAACTTGAAACATGAGTCTGGCATATTCTGAATTAAGTGGCGACCTTCGTATCTCCTTAAAAGCCACGTTATAACTGATTCAATCTTCAAATATATAGGGAGCTATAATACCAACGTCTTACTCTGACGGAATCTTCTCACGAAAGGCCCAGAACGACCGTAAGCATAAATTACATGTAGAACGGATTACGTCATAATCACTAAGTGACGTATTAAATTATATCGCGTTCACTTATAATACAAAAGGGTGCAATATCATATCTATACTCTTTAACAGTGACAAATACTCAAAGTACACCTCTGCTAGAGAGAGACTATTCAGGATGAAAACAAACTATTTTGGAGGGTTCTGAATTGTATGATAGGCGGCCAGTGTGATTCTGACCACATCAACCCTAGTGCACTGATAGTAAGAAAATGTGGGCCTAACACCATATTCCCAGTATGCCTCAGTGTGCATGTAACAGGATCCTTCCTGTTTTACCTTTTCCTGAATGGTGTGATGATGTGTGGTAGTTTTTTTTTTTAATTGTGTCACTCTTATAGTTGGCACATGTTAGTTTTTGCAGTAGAATTTGTTTGTGAGAATAATAAATTTGGGTATATTGATAATTCTAACAAATTTGAGAAGATTTTAAAATTCCCAAGTGTTAGGTATAGACTTTATTTTGGAACTTAAAATAACACAGAAAAGATTAGCTTGACTGTGACAAAATAACAAAAACAGTGAAACATAATATAATTAAAATTATTCTTCATTAGTGAACAGACACAAGGAAATAAAGACAACTTTAATTAAGCAAATAAAATTAGTGTACATTGTAAATAAAATGCAAAAAGTTAAAATGTAAATAAAATACAGAAAGTTCATCCACATGTGAAGTGTTCACATGAATGTCTCACAAGAATTTACAAGAGAGTACACTTGATTAATGTCACAAGCAAGATAATTTGAGGTATTTTTAAAAAAAAGATATGAAAACGGAAATAGACAAAAAAGGTTATTTTTGATTTGCATATAATAATTGTGTTTTAAATATTTATAAGCCTTTTTACTTCGATATTCTTTTTGAATTATGTGTTTATCTGTAATAGTTTATGAGTTATCAATGTTCAAAGAGAATCAGATAAGTGTTTTAACATTTTAAAAACTAAACTTTAACGAAAACAGGGCCTGTGATTCACAGTTCCGGTGATATTTTCTACAATTTTAAAGCTATAGCCTTCAAATTTTGCACACTTATAACCCATATTATCTTTTATGGCGTGAACCTCCACTTTTTTCATACATGGTATAGAAACAGAGATATTGCTATACAAAGTTCTAAATTTGTGCTATTTAAAAGGGTCATATTGCAAGAGCCATATCTACAAAGCTAATTGGGGTAGACATTTTTGGGTGGTTCACGCCATAGGTAGGGATGTTATGCACATCATCTGCTGGTTTGGCATTTGCACTTTTTATGTGAGTGAAATTCATTCCCAGGTGCACTGGAGGTTTTCCTTTCATTTTTTTTTTCATCACTTCATGTTAATTAATTATTTTCACATAAAACATTAAAATTTATAAAGTAAACTTTGTTCATCATAAAATATAATATCTCTTGTAACATGTGGCCAAATTTTATGTCAACAAGTTCGTTAGTTATTTTCCTGTTAATTTTTTAAAAAGATAACCCATTTTTGGCTGGGTGTGCCCCCTTAACATATTATATGCAGAAAATCCCATGTAATTCCCGGGGATCTCTGAAGAGACAAAGAAAGAATACGCCTACTGCTTTTTCATGCATGTCATACAAGGTGACTACATCTCTATTACAGATCTGTGGAATAAATTAAAGGCTATATAAGGCAGAACTAGACCAACGGGCTGATCACCCGTTTGCCAGTCACTTCGATTACGGAACAACAGCAAATGGATTGATTTGCCGTTGCCCTAAAGACGCCAATAGGCGTGATGGGAAACAATGGCAAAGAAAGCCTATCTGCTGTTGCCCTAAGACGCCACTAGGCGTAATGGCCACTGACTGCTTTGACGGTCGGTGGCTAAGGACGGAAGAAGAAGAAGGCAGAACTAGACAAATAATACTTACTATAAAAACCCAGAAAGACCAGATACTGACAAACAAAAAGCAAATGTACTGGCCAGATATTACCTATGTTAGATCCATGAAAAAGCTTGGTTAGAATGAGAGCAATAAAAGAAAAAAATACTCAGTGAAAAAGTAACTGAGAATACAGAAGAGTTATCATATTTAAATGCAGATGTTACAAAGGAGGAAGTGGAAATAAAAACAAAAACAGCACCAGGACATGATATCTTGAGCTATGAAATACTGAAACATATACCAAAGAGTACCTTAAGAATTGTAACATCTCTATTTAACAAAATTTGGAATGTGGGAAAATTCCCAAGACATGGGAAGTGGCAGTAGTTATTCCAATACTAAGATCAGAAAAAGATGATCATGATGCTAGTTCATACAGACCAATTTCCTTAACTTCCCATCTAGGTAAAATATGAGAAACCATAATAAAAAATATAATTTCTGTACGGGTTTTTTGCCTAATTATTAAATAAACCAGTATAAATAAATCAAACATCTTGCTCTACACCTTAGATGATATTTGCGTCGTTAGATTCAGCGAGATGATAGTCCACGTGAATAAAAATAAACCAACCAATGAAATCAAGCTGCCTGTTTTTTTTTTCTTGATGCATGATTTGCAAGTCCACATGGCGTGTCTTTCCTTCATTATTATACACTGATGGCAGGTTACTGATTATTTTAACAATTACATTGTATTGAGCATAATTTATTATTTACAGCTGCTTATAAACACACAGACAAACACAAAATTGGATACCACTACATGTTACTTGATTTCTCTAAAACTTGTAGAATCTGTGTAAGAAGTGTACATTTGAATAATAATATAATAAGAATTATGAAACTGAAATAAAAATGTGTATCTTAACCTGATCAGGGCCCTGGGAAAAGGTTTTTTTTTTTTTTGGAGTTACTTCTCTTCTACGTTTTAATTTCACTTCTTTAAAAACAGTGTGATTTTTCTTTCGTGGTTGTATCATTATTCCGATCATCTAGTAATCTAGTGATTTATTTTTATTAAATAAGCAAGTACTTTCACTGTTTGTCATATTGATTATTGACACTAAAAGTCATATGGGTATTTGTTAAGTTATTTTATATTCATAGAGGGGGAGTTAAATGTTTGAGATCCTCACATGTTCGTCTGGTATTTCGTAGATGCACATTTGAGCGCATCTAGGTTAATTGTATGTTTAATTATTTGCCTACGACCGTGCACCATTCTTAAACGGGTATGGCGCGGTTTGTCGCGGGGATTTGTTGCTATCCGGGCAACGTACTTGGAGAAGATCCATAGATTCTTCGTCGTGAAGAGACGTTATTTTGGCCCGGGATCTTATCCCAAGTCCAGGGAGGACGGCCATGAGATAATTATAATCATCTACGAGATGATGTTACTTTTCTTGTGCCCGATATGCCAAGAATAATGTATTGTTAATATTCAGCCATAATCGGCTTATTGTAGTATCAAGCCTCAGATACATGTTCCTCCAGTACCGTTTATTGCAGAGCTTCAACCTGACCAGTGGAGTCGGTTGTTAGTGCGTCAATACAACGCTAGGAGATGTTATCGGATCGTCATGAAATATATTTATGCTCAAAGCTTTTTAAATGGATATTTTTGTAAACTCATGCACCCTACAACTTTGTTGCCGTAGAGCTTCCGTTAACCTTCGTGTGGTAACTGCTAGTGCAGTCAGTCAACGTCCATGTTGACCATTATTGACTATGTACTTTTTCTGCCATGAATATAATATTGATGATCGTCTAGCTGACTGATGTTAACGTTATGTCTTCAATAAACTGTGTGTCGTCACCAACTGTCCACTATGAGTCCAGCATCGATTTATCGCCAGTTTGGTCATATTGTCTTGACCCATTACATATTGTTACCGAACTCAATTATCATCACCATATGCCAAAGTTAAACGGCCCACAACACATTCGCGTTATGAAGAAATACGTCGGCCACATGTTGTAAGCCCGACAGCCCTGACATCAATGTCAATGACAGTCCACTGAAGAAAACACAACAGTAACAGTATTTAAAACTGACAATTAGGCTAACACAGCTATTTTTGTTTTTGAAGTTTGGTAGAGAATAAATTACGCTAGCGCCAGTTTATATTTCCGTTGCAAATTATTAGCTTTTTAGTTTAAAAAAAATAAATTATATGATCACGTGCTTTTATTATTTTTTAAATTACATCAGATATTTCTTGAAATAAATCAAAACTGCCCTATACTCCCCCCAATTCCATTTGATATAATAGGATGATATAGTTAAGTTCAATTTTTCTCTTTGTAATAATAATGATAACGAAAAGGTACAATAAATTGTGAGAACAGTGGGACGTCTTTTCCGATATCATCCTTGTAAGTCCCAAACGTCTTTAGGGTTAAGATCAAGGTTTGGGTTCAGGCTTAGGATTTTTAACCCAAACCTTTATTACCGTGTCTCAGAATTATTTATAAGGTCCTATCGAACACATGATTCCCCAGTCTATTTGGTCACAGTTAAGCGCAGAAATAGACTAAGTGGTGACAATGTCAGACATGATCACATCATGTTTACAGTGTAAAATAAACTCAGACATTTAGTGTTTCGGTTTTAAAATAATTGAAGACCTGCTTTAAAAGTTGAAGACCTGCTTTAAAAGGCAAAGTCTGCATGCCTCAATTATAATGCAGCCCACTGTAACTGAACATTTTTTACTTACTTACTTAGTCGTTCCCCTTCTACCGTGAGGTGTAGAGGTTTGGAAGAGAGAGAGCCAGACTATCCTATCGGCTGTATTAGTCCGTAGTCCGTTCCAGTTCGTTGCCTTTAGAATCAGTCCGGTTTTCTCTCTTGTATTTCACGCGATTGTGATTTAAAGCAAACAGGTGATTGGCCTGTTGTGCCTTTGCACGATGGAGGGGTTGCCTCCTTACGGCCTCCATGTAGGCCGCCCTCCTCCTTTTTCAGATGGGATTGGGACCAGCCTAGGCGGAGTTTGTCCATATTTTTACATGAATTAATTTTTGATACATTTTTTGGGTCTTTGTACAGGTTTTGTGGGTCTATGTTGTGACGTATAATGGAAATATAGCCTACAGTAATCTGACAGCCTTTGTGATCCTGTTAGCGGTCTATGGTTTGCTAGCAAAACCATGCATTTTTCTGCCTGTCTTACTCACACAAGCTTAATTTTCATCCATGCCTCTTTTCCTTGAACATAATCAAACGAAGTTGTTTACCAACTTTCACGACCTGCCAGTCATAACAGGGAGCGAATCAGGTTTGTTAATCAATGTTTCTCACGCGAGCTGATCTGTCAATCATCGGATAACTGACAGACCACACATGAAAAACACCGGACCTTTTTGAAGTAGACGCACTGGAAAAATTTCCCCGAGTACCCTTTGAAGTTCGTACACAGAGGGGAGTTAACTCTTTGATCTTCAGATACGGGCAAAATCTCCGAGAACCCTGTTACATGGTTTTAAGTCTCTTATGTCGATTAGCAACGCCCGACAGAGCGACCGTGAAGTCTGGGGGACTCATGCTTCTGATTCTCTGCTATGCACTATAGTGTGAAAGTAGCATCATCTATAGATCAGAGCAAACATATAAACTGTGTCTTCCGAAACCAGCTATCAGTTGTCACTCAGAATTTTTCGGATAGTCTAAACACGTAGACTAGAACCATTGTGGAAGATGTGTTAATAGCATTCGTGGGGATTGTCATTCTGATGTTCTGGTAATAGAAATTAGTGCTTACTTGTTAAAGGGTTAAAGCTTTTACCATTATTATTCACTTAGTGTTCTAGCTGTTAAAACCAGTGAAATAATAACGCATAGCTATTTTATACCAGAGGTTCAGTTTTGATGTTAATTTTACCACCCGCTTTTAGTTGACTGAATATATGGTAGGCGCGACTGATAGTGGCAGATTCACGTTATATTTCATTTTGTGTATATGTAGTAAGTGACTATCATTTAATAACATACGACGACAAACAGACGCCGACAATTTAATAGCTTTTAACGACAGGCGATATTTATGTAAGTGTGCGTATGTACAATTAAATAATAATTGACATTGTACACTGATCAATAACGCGCGAGTAAAAGGGGCGGGGGAGGGTTGCATACCTTCATCTGACCTGAAATCGCCATGCTAGCGAAAAGCTGACCATATAGTTGTAAAGAATGTCACTGTGTGCCTTTTAACTTTAATCACGACTGATGGAATGGATAATAGATTGTCTAGTCCCCGTCCGTGTGTATATAGAATAGTAGCATTTAAAAAAAAATGTTTGTTTATTCTATGCAGACCTGATCAAAGGGAGTACAGCGGCTTCTTTCTTCAATTATAACTGGACTTACAAAACCCAGAAATATTTTGTTCAATTTTATCAGCCCACTGGGGTGTAAAACCAATAACATTACTCCAGACTTTTGACAGTCGTATCTAAGTGGATTTTTTTTATCCAGAAGAGTTATGATCAGGGAGTTGCTCAGCCTGGGAACTGCCCAGCATCATGCAAGAAACCAAGTAAACGAACGGAAGAAATGAGCATTAAGACCTACAAGCTGAGAGAGCCAGAAATTAAGACCAGATATCAGGGGCTTATTGCTACAGCGGTGAGAAATACAGAAGAACAACCTGATGACTTGGAAACCCTGTGGCTTAAATTCAAGGACATCATAGAGACAGCTGCTGCAGAAGCATGTGGTGAAGTCCGACTTGGGATCAAGAGAAAGAGGACACCTTGGTGGACAGAGGAAGTCAGGGAGAAAATGGGAGAGAAGAAAGTGGCATGGAAACAATACTTGGAAGCTGAAGGCACAGCAGGACAGATAGAGAGATATAGAGAGTGTGTGATGCTCGGAACAGAGGCAAAGAACAAGGTGCTGGCAGCAAAACAGAAGTCCTGGGAAGAGTTTGGAGAGGGGCTAGAGAAGGGTAAGCGGGAAGACCGGAGATTGTTCTGTAGGACCCTGGGGAACATGAGGGGGAAAAGCAATGCCCTCTCAAATTTATAAAGGACAAGCAAGGCAAGTTGCTTACTGCCCCGAAGGAAGTAATGGAAAGATGGAAAGAATATTTCTCAGAACTCCTTGATGGTGAGCAAGGTCAATGGTGCGCACATATTCTTTGGTGGCGCACGGATTACGCATACAAATGTTAAAATGTATTTATTTGTCTGATAAAAATATATTTATCTTTGAATGCACGTTTTTCGGTCTAAAGGGACAGAACTCAGATTAGGCGATGGGTATTCATTCTGTGAGTTATCGCTCCTTGTATCGTTCCTGAAAATAAAACTCAGCGGAGGAATCTACACTTACTTTAATCTATTCTGTGTTTGGTTAGAAATAGATTGTTCTTGCTTCAGAATGTCTATGGCCCGAATCTATGTGTAGTTCTTGTCTATGTAGGACGAGTATGTCTTATATCTTGATATCTTAGTATGTTTAAGTGGAACTATTTTTCTTGTACTGTACTTTAGGGGTCAGGTGCTTTTCGGCGCATGAAGATACGTTAGGGAGTTCTTCGGTGTTGTAGAAGCCTATGGCGGGAAGTCATGTTCAATAACCTGCTCAAAAGTTTGTGATCTCTTCAATTTATCATGGGGACGAAGATAGTTTCTTCCAGGATTGTTTAGTCTATGAGTTCCCCAGTGGTGATTCAATAACGCCGGGAGAGCGTTTGTGCTTGCTAGTGTATTCTTATGTCAAGGTAAACGTACTTTTGCTGACTTCGTTCATTCCTAGGCTTAAGATGGGCAGACGTTTACATGAATCTACCTATGTCAGTATGTCAGAACGACATATTATCTAGCAGCACTGGTTATGTTTCTATACAGCAATTATGAGGACAGATTATGCTGATGCTTGTGGAAACTTTGATATTCATGAATTGAATCTTTATTGAAGCTTTGTCGTGCATCGTTATGGTGAGCGATGTTTACAGGACCAGGAGCCATCTTGGAATCCTACCTATTGTCAGTCATCTATCCGAGAACAGGGATGCCCCTTATTATCCAAGGATGATCAAGAGATCACACTTATGAAAGGAAAATCTATTATGGGTGATTTAACATGCGCTCAGAAGATAGTTGCTGAATGCTATTTAAAGAAATCTCCGCTAGAGTGCAAGCTACACTTATGCTAAAGGAGGTTCTGTCTAGGAGTCACCGTAAACATTATTGATTAACTGACATGATCAGTCAGTAAGGCCTGATGAATATTTATATAAGATATGGAACTCTGAACACTTGTATACTGATGTTCCATTGTGATTTTCCTCAACATGAATGCCAATTTATTATTGTACACCGTGGGTCAACAATATGCTATTGATGTCGACCTGTGTTCCTGTAACTGTACCCGTTCTGTCAAGTGTGTGCGTCAAATTAAACTGTCGAAACGTTCACAGTAGTCTGTATCATTCACTTCTGATACGTATGAGTGGGTATTTGTACTTCCAGTCAACTTTACAGAACAGTTCACACATTCGCGTATTAACAGTCACTCTACCACTCATGATCCACATTACATCCTTGTTGAGTCCTCAAGACGTTTGGAGCAAGATGACCTGTACACCTGACACTGTGCTCGGTTGTTTGAGTTGACTATTCAGTCCCGATACATCTTTACAACATACATTGATAAAACACAGTATACAGCATCCAAGGGTAACAGTCTTTATTAATGTGACCTCAAAAAAAGGCGTTATCAGTCAAGCATCAGAAATGATAACCACTAGCACAAAAGAGGAAACAAATGGTGATGAAGATGACATAAAGATGGAAGAACTGAAGGAAGCACTGGAGAATATCAAGATGGGCAAAGCAGCAGGGCATGATGGTATAACACCAGAAATGGTTAAGTACATGGGAGTATCAGGTGACCTATTACTCTTAAGGGTCCTACAGGCAGCGTGGTGCAACAGGACCATACCAGGGGACTGGGAGATTGCCATCATAACACCAATTTTCAGAAAGGGTGACAATCGACAGTGTGGAGACCATAGAGGCATATCCCTTCTCAGTGTCCGTGGTGAAATTTACTCTAGAATCCTAGAGCAGAGACTCCGACGCCTGGCTGAGCCACAGTTGGATGGGGTCCAGTGCGGATTCCGAGTGGACCGAAGTACTCAAGACCTAATCTTCACACTCAGACAGCTGAGTGAATAGGCCCTTGAGTATAAGAGTGAGATCCATCTTTGTTTCGTGGATCTGGAGGGGGCGTTTGGCAGGGTCCCGTGGAGCAAACTTTGGGACTGTTTGGCAGGGAAGAACATTCCAGCACCTCTGATTCATGCTATACAGAGCTTCTACAAGTCTTGCAGAAATTATGTGACATTTTCAGGCCATAAATCGAGGATTCCTCAACAAGAGAGAGGTTGGTAGGAGAACGAGGGTGGCTGTGTGCCGCTCCACCAGTGTCCCGGTCTTGACATGTGGATGCGAGTTATGGGCAATGACTGCGGCCCATAGGGGCCAGATCCAAACCTCAGAAATGAGGTATCTGAGGGGGAGGCTGGGGTGGCAAGAGATGTGGTCCACGGCCAGACGATACGTCAAGGCCTAAAATCCCACCCCCTGCAGACCCAGGTAGAAGAGTCCCAACTAAGATGGTTTGGTCATGTCTGCAGAATGGGAGAAGATCGGCTACCACGACGGGCATGGAAAACAAAGAGCCAGGGATCCAGACCCCCAGGACGACCCAGAGTCCGCTGGGAGGACAACATTGGACGATCTTTGAAGGACCGAGGACTAGAATGGAGCCAGGCCAGGAGGAAGACAGCCGATAGGATAGTCTGGCGCTCTCTCTTCCAAACCTCTACACCTCATGGTAGAAGGGGAACGACTAAGTAAAGTAAAGAGTTATGCTGTTTCAGAATCAGCACTCACCATAGAGCCAGCCGATAGGATTACCATCATTTATCAATTGTAACAGTTTTTTTTTAGCAACCAGATCTTTCCCAATACTGGAAGTATTTTCCTCTGCTTACTGTGAATCCAAGATCTCGGGTTTTTTTTTTCTATGTTAACTAATCGAAGTGACATTTGTCCATCCAGGAATAAACCACTAAATTAGGTGTCCACCTTATTAAATCTTATTTATTAGAGGATGGACTGTGGCCAATTTGGGAAATACACCTGACATTTTGTATATTCAGGAACCATTGTAATTCCAAGGGATATCACCAAGATTAGGTAAGCGTGATTGAGTGGCCACTGTATGTCAGAGAGAGAGCAAGTATTTTTCTTTGTTACAGGATCACACTAACCTGGACTTTACTGAGTAGCATTTAGTAGGAACTTTGTTTTTGTCTATTCTGTAACATAGTGCTAACCTTTGACCTTTGGGTAATTAACTTTTTTGGGTTCTTTTTCTCAATAAGGGGAGGGCACATTTATTTTGTTATTTTCCTACGTATGTAAATCTGATTTTATTTGATCTTTTGTTAGATATTTGGTGTTGTCAAGTTTAATGATAAGAAACAACAAAAGAAACTTAACTTTGTGTGTTGGTCAGACCCATACCCAATTAGCCATAGTTTTTTACGCTTGTGTGTGTGTGTAGTTAAACTTATATTTACATGTATGAGGAGGGAAAGATTGTCTTGTACTATTTATAGTCATATAGATAGGCTGGACTAGAGAAACTTACTCATTCCAGAGACAGATCTTCTCCTTAAAAGCTATTCACCCGTGAAATCTATTTCACACACCTTTATTTCTCACCTACTTATCACCATCCACTCTACTCAGTCGGGACCATAAATAACTTACAAACCTATGGGTACGACATATGTACAGGTTTTTTTATATGTATGCTGGTCATTATTGTTTCAACTGAGCATAAACAGTCCAAAGAAACTGCCTTCCTTCCTAAAACTAACAACACCATCGCTGGACACTTCCACGTGTAGACGGTCATCTCTTTGTAAACGAAAGACCCCACCTGAAAACAGAATATGCATTGTGCTGACAAAAGCTGTTTTTATACATTAGTACACAATATAATTTATAATATTACTAAATGAGATAAACAGTACAATCTACACATAATAGTTCATTTGTTTCAAGATATTTGTTAGAAAATAATGAAGGTCATTCCACTGATAGATGTAAATAAAGGTGATATGTTAGAATGAACTGGTGATTGTTCACTCCTACTTCTTGTCATCAGTGCCAGGCTGTCCATTTAGAAAATAACACACCATGACAACCCAGTCTTCACATGCATATCAGCTCAGTGTAGAAATGTAACTAGGATTAAATCATTTCTTAACAACAGAAATACAATTATTTCTAAGTTGCATGAAAAAGTCTTCTGGTGCATATTTAGGTTGAAATTTGTGTGTCCCATCATTCTTCCTTGAGCTTACTTGCATTACCCCTTCAGCAATGTGTAAACTTCCATACAGTCCCAGACAGTCTGCCATACGCTTCCAAAAACCAAAATAGTTTCAATTTAGTGTATTTTGAGGTTATATTTCAGTTCTATTGCTCTTTTTTCTTGTTTTGGTTCATTCATATTTCTATTTCTGTTTTTATATTTTCTTCTGTTGATTTACATGTATTTTAATATCTGCTTGTGTCTATCTTTGTCACCAGCCTTTGTATACCTTTGCTTTCCTTATCTTCTCTGCTGTCTCTTGCTTGCTATTTTGGCTGAAGAAGGGTTTCTCCAAAATTGTTCCATGTCACTATTGTAGTGTTCCTTTGTAAAATTGATATGCTCTCTAGTTTCACCATAGTTCTTCATAACCCAGTAAGATAAAAGCATCAAGCTCTAGTTCAAGGGTAACAACACCACATGTGTAGGTGCAGCGGACTTACTATATATTAGTTTGGCATCCCTTTTTGTAGGCTCTGCTTCCTAAAGTTGCACACAATTCTGTATCTGTTTTCATAAACATCAATAAAAATTCAGAGTTTCCAGAAAGGCTTTTGCTGCAATGAGATCTTGAAAAGTAATCCGTCTCTTCAAGTAAGCAAATTTAGCAGTGGGAAATTTTCATAGTGCCTTAAATGGAAGGAACCTGTCCTCCTACTAGGTGCATCAACTGGGTGGTGATGGCTGAATGGCCTCTAGATATAGAGGTTAGCTGTGAATACACTGAATAATCAGCCATGAACTAAAACAGGTGGTTGTCACTGAGAGTGAGGTGGGATAGTTGTGAGGGGCAGCTATTTGTACCAAATCACCTCTGAAGCTTTATGATGTGACAACCAGTGAGATGGAGGCACTTTAACCTCTTCCCTCCCCACTGCCTTGTGGGTTTGACTATTTAGTCAAAGGCTATCTGAGACAACTGTACACAAACCAACAGGAAGCTACCGTCATATTATCCCTTGTACAATCATGACTGGAGACAGGAAGTTGTGGAGTGACATGATCTCTATGCCACTAGGCATGGTACTTGAAGAAGAAGAAGCCTTAAATGATTTGAGAGCATCTTTGTCATGACTGATTCCCAACATTCCCAAGTTTGGACAGTATTAATATATGTGTCACATTAATTTATGCAATGATTAAAGTCCTATTATTATATTAAAGATTTGAAGGTGTCTGTTGTGCTGTCTCTCTCACTGATGCAGTTGCAAGTTCCTCCCATCATATATGGATACTGAGCACTATTTTGTATTAAAATTAAAATTTTATCCAAGTGCTGGTGAAACTATCTTGAATTCTTCATCAACCTGTCATTATTACTACTATTACTTTAGCCTGACATTTAGTATTGTATGACGCCACTCCTCTTAGCTCTTGCACATTGTTTAATCCCAACGTTCTTCCTTCTCTTATTATTGTTCTTCTGAGTGTTTCTTTTGGTCTTCCTTTTTTCCTCTTACCCTCAGGAACCCAAGTGAGTGCCTGCAATGGTATTCTGTTGTTTTGCATTCGTAGGACATGACCGATATATGACCATCGTCTTTTCCTTAAATAGTTGGAGACATATTTCTGCCTAGAGTCTTCTCTTATTTGTCGATTATTCTTGAATTCTTTCCAACTGATGTTCATGAGTTTTCTAAGACATTTGTTCTCGAATGTATTAGGTAAATACACGCCCATAATTTAACAAGAGTTTTTGAAACAAAATAATATACTGAAGCACGTTAAAAACGCACCACTATTATATATACTGATGCCGAGAAGCTGAAAAAAAAGTTGTGGGAATGGATTTTCCCCGTGTTTGTCATGAAATAGAGAGCGAATGGCTGCTGGAATGGAAAGTGCATGATTCAACCCACGGGTTTGTGTACAGACTACATGAAAACAATGAAAGTTACATGTGCAACACGATTCCCAACAGCTATGACCCTAAAAATGTGTACGCATTGTGGCAGTATACTCGGTATAAAAAAGCCGTGTTAAAGATTATTTGGTGGGAGATACTGGTGGGGTCATCAAGAAGATAAATGTTATTATTACTTTCGCTGATAAATGGCGATCAGCATAAGTCGGGCTTACGGATGGCCGACAGGTGTGTGACTATGGAAATATAACATACGCAAATGTGTATAGGTTCTTTAAGTATGTCTATGATAAGTCACTCACACCACAGCAACGTAGAAGTCAGGAAATGTTGTAAGACCTGGCAACGTTATACAGTTTATTAACAAGACGGTCACGTAGACATCATGGCAATAGCACACTGTCACAGGTTACAGAACATGGCAAATCACGAAGCATCAAGTACAAAATATCCATGGAAAAAGTGGATGCAGAACATAGTATCAAATATCCATTACATTGGTTGCATAAACCACAGGCCTCAGCACAGTACACGTGTTACAATAAATATCCCTCAGGAACAAACTTTCCAACATCTTAAATCCATCAAAATGGAACAACATCATGATTCTTATAACATCAGCAACTCTCAGTGCTATTACATCCATGGGAACAATATCCATCAGAGGAAATATCAATCATGATAATCATAATGGCCGGTATAATCCATGGCCTGAACATATCTTCAAAATATCTTAAATTCCCCTTTTCACAAAAGAAATATATATTGGAACACACTAGAGAAATGGTCAAACGGCCATTTCCAAGCTTTACCAGCAAAGTACTGTCACGAAAAATCAGCTGCTTAAAACAGCTCAGTACCAAATTCATTCAAGCGCAAACTCGCAGCTTGAGATGCGAGCAGAATTCATCCGCCTTTCCCCCCAAAACTAATTCATAAAACGTTCGACAGTTTCTTTATCCTGTTTTTAAAAAGCGAACTAACAGCTAGTCAAAAGAGCTGTGTTCAAAAAGTGTGTGTACAAAAATCCGACCCGTACACACGAGTCTTAAACACTTAACTCCCCTTAATTAAAATATGACTTAACAGACTACACCGACCCCCGGGAAAAAAAATGATATGATCATTTTGTTGTTGAAAAAATTACATCGAACAAACAAACAAAAACTGAGGTCGATGCAATCATAATATCTACACATAAGGATTACCTATGTTAAGTCATGTTACCATAAAAGAACAAAAGAGGGATAGAATAAGTGTAAAGTAAAAGAAAATAAAGTATAGAAAGATAATGAGATAAGGATATGAAGATCAACAAATTCAAAGAAATATGAAGTATATCAAGTATAGACTAGCTATGCCATCATAAATGAAAAATGAAAAGAGTAGATGAAGTACAAGAAGAATGAGCAGACAATGATATATCATGGTAAACAATAAGTTTCACAATGCATATTTATACCAAAAGACAATTAACACGTTAACATTTTAAAAAAATAACATAGTGTGCATGATAACGAAGTTAATCAACTTATAAAGTACTAATGATGAACTTATTATAGACATCAATTAACAATATCGCTATGCGTAGTTACCCCTAGCGTACAATCAAGTGCTGGGCAAAGAAAAAATACATACAATGTCAGAAAAAACACCTTTTCTAGCGCACAATCAAGCGCTTGTTAAAGAAAAAAAAAATATCGCAATGTCAGAAAAAATACTTTTTTTTTTTCTTGTCCTCATTTTTTTCCAAAAAAATGTACAATACCGAAATGTATTGTAATGATAAGCTAAGTTACAATAGTATGATCATTACAATTGTCATATGCTCAACGTTTATCAAAACACAGTATCATAGGAACAACATGGTAATGAAATGGTGCATTATCAGAACACAGTCACATATAAAAAAAATATGGTAATGAAATGGTGCATAAAGATGAACCAACACATTATCTCAAAGGAGTTAACTAATCCTAATACAATACTATCTAATATACTATACTATACTATACAAATATACAATTCTATCTACTATCTCCAGAGGTCTTGAACGAATTTATGAATATGAAGATACCAAAAACATCTAGTGTGGCGTCAAACTGCCGACTGGTTTCACTGGAACAGCAAATCTAGCGATCAATACCACAGCCCACTCAATCAACATAGCAGCTCTGACTCTCATCGCAAAGCCGTCGCTGTGAAAAAACATAAATGAAAATCTCTGTTTGGTAAAGGCAGGATTTTATGAAATACAACAGTCAATTTTAATTTTAATCTATCAAATGTGGCCGTGTAAACTTCCGACCCCTGTACAATGTTAATCAAACCTTCCTCCGTTACACAAGAAAAAAGTAACAGAGAAAGTAGCACAGACTAATCTGGAATCCTGAATTAAACAGGGTCATAAAAGTATTTGAGAAAAATAGCAGCATGTAATTTATGTAAAGAAAAGACACGAATATACAAATGATACTAACGTCATGTTGAGTGTAATGATGAGTAAGAGTGTAATTATGGCTGACAATCCGAGATTTTGCGCAAGACAAAGTAAATGCAGTAGACAAAGGCGTACACCTTAAAGGCTGAACTGCAGTCATAGCCTGTGTACTGGGCAAAGAAAAAAGTAAGAAAGATATAATAAAGATGTAAAAGCATACAGTAGTAAACTTGGACATACGTCGAAGTTTAAAAGGAGCGCAGTGAGTGCGACAAAAAGTCGTAAAAGACGAAGGTACCGAGCTAACCGGTCCAGTAAGAAAGCTAAAGAAACTCATAAGGTATAGATATGTACTAAGAACCAAGTCCGTATATGTGGCAAAGAAAACGCTAGTCATTGCAGCAAAGAAGTTGCAATCAACGTGACTGGATGTAGATTCAGTCATAGCTATAAAGTTAGTGTGTGTATCAGACAAAACTGAAGGATCTTCTTCTATTATACTAGTTAAAGAAGAGTCAAAATTATAATAACGACGTACTGAGGTATGTCGAACTGGGCTAAAAGAAGCACTAAAATTAGCATGATGAACAATCATATCATCAACACTGCAAGATTGCACTAAATTAGCAGAATGTATTGCGTTAGCAGAATGCACTTGGTTATAAGATTTTGGTGTAGTGGCGGCAGTAAGATTATGTTGCCGTTCCCAAGCAGCAATTTGTACCGGCGTACATATCTTTATACCATGTATCTGTCCGACAGTAAGGTCAGCGATAGGCGCTCTGAGCATACATGCGTGTATATAACCAGTGACAAATGGTGTGGCAATGTGCACTATGGCAGTCGGAAAAGTCTCAACTGTCCCACCGAATGTCACACATTTCACCACTTTACCTGTTGCGCAAGATGGATGAACTAGAGACTGTCTAATCCCAACAGTCGTGCATCCAGAATCAAAAAGTACTGAGACTGGATTATTATTTACAAATCCTTTATGTAGAGTAAGAGACCCTCTTCCGTCGTGTGCAGACAAGGCAGGAAGAGTAGTCAGAAGAGGATGACCGCAACTCAAGGTAGTTATAGCTGTAGGTTGGAAAAAAGTTGTGCACTCCGGGCACTGAGATGCTCTCTCGAAATCGAAAGCAGAGCAAGCAGTAGCATTAGAGACACTATTATCATTGTTACCTTGATCATTAATAAACTGGGGCTCTTGTTGAGCAGAGTTAGCATGGTGATGCGATTTATTATTTGGAGATCTACTGTCATATCGCGATCTATCGCGACTATTATCTCTATTGGAACCATTCCTATTTCCTCTATTGAAACTATTGTTCTGATTTGAACCCCAGTTAGCATTGTCACGATTACTATTTCCCCTTTGATCAAAATATATATTCGATGGATTTTGTTGTCTTCGAGAAAAGTTATTGTAGGGTTGATAATCTCTATTGTAGTTACCCCTTTCAAAATTTCCATAATTGTTGGAACCAAAATGTTGAGGACCATTAAATTGTCTCCAGTTCCTTGAAGAAGGAGAATTACTACGTGATGGACCCCCTTGGTACTGTCCAAAATCACGATTATCTCTCCTACCAACATTGCGATCCGCACTTAGAAATCTACGGCGCAAATTAGGACCATATGGTATTGCTAAAGCCACGGGTAAACCTTCTCTGACCTCAGAGTGGCTAACAGTCACATTTGGGTGTGCAGTGACGTATTGGCGACAGTATTGTTCCATATCTTTCAAGCTTGTAGGTTTTCGCTCATGTAAAAAAGACAGAAAAGAAGCGTTTACAGACGACATGACTTTGTCACGAAGCAATAAGACCACGAGGGCTTCGTATGTATGTTCAGTTTTTGAAAGTTCCACCCAACGTGAAAACGTAAGGCGAATATTTGCTATAAAGTCTGAAAAATCTTTCCCTGTCTCTGGCAATAGAGACTTAAAACGTAGGCGATAACCGTCTTCATCTAGTTGGTATTTTGTAACAAGACCGCTCTGACAACATCATAGTTATTTTTGTCAGGGCCCTCCAACATACTTATAGTGTTCATAGCTTCACCCTTAATTATTTCCCTAAGTCGTGTACAATATTCCGACTTGTCTATCTTATGAGATTCGCATGAAAGTTCAAATCTATTCAGATAGAATGAAATATCGTCATAGGCAGAGTTGAAAGTAGGCAATCTGATTTTATAAGAATTAGTATTTGCCTTATTAGAAGTTGTTTGATTGTTTGTCTCATTTTGTGTATTACCAATATTCACTACCTTTATTTTCTCCAGTTCCATAGCTAAGATCCTTTCCTCGTGTAGTCTTTGGTTTTCTTCAGCTTGCATCTGAAGCTTTCTTTCTTCCATTTGCATTTGCATTTTTTTCTCTTCCATTTGCTGTTGCATTTTTTATCTTCAGCCTCTAATTTCTGTTTTTCCATTTCCATTTGTTGTTGAATTTTCTATCTTCAGCCTCTAATTTCTGTTTTTCCATTTCCATTTGCTGTTGAATTTTTATATTTTCAGCCTCTAATTTCTGTTTCTCAGCCTTTAATTTCTGTTTTTCAGTCTCCATTTTCTGTTTCTTTTCTTCTGACTTCTGCGCCTTGGCATATTCGGCAAGTGCGAATTCTTCTAATCTCTCCGTAGTAATTCCAAGGGATTTCCCTTGTGTAATGAAATAATCCAAACTAGACATTATGCTGTATTTTACACGATATGTAAGTAATGTAAATATCCAGAAGAAACTCACTCTATCCCAACTTCGTGGGTGACAAGTCCTTGCTTAAGACTTGTACAATTACCTTTTTAACTACTAGTAATGTTATTAATTATATATATATATATATATATATATATATATATATATATATATATATATATATAATGCATTATAATATTGACAGTGCATGACAAAATAGATAATACAAACAAAAGTGACAAAGACAAGATATAAAGCACAAATGACCACGTTCGCAGAATCAACTAAATCTGAAAGCGAAACCAAAGAAAAAATATTGCAAAGAGTGCAATGACACTGCGAAAAGTAAGACAATACAAGCGACAATACAGTGTATAAACGAAAAAGTTGTATATAAATCAAAGATAGTAAGAGGAGGAAGACACTCACAAACAAATTAATCAAAAACTAAGGTACAGAGAAAAATGTAATGACAACAACACTGAGACGTTTCGCCACACTTAAACAATTACTGTCGTGAGGGACAAGTAACGGTCTGAACCTCTGCAAAGTTTTTAACCTTGAACCGGAATTACCGCTCAATTGAAACTCACAATCTCGACCCTATAGAACGCTCATGAAGGCCCTGTGTGAACTGGGATATTCCCTTCATAAGTCACCGCTCCAACCGCCCACATAAAGATGAAACATATAATATAGAACACATGAAAGAATAAATAGATTATGCTCTGAGGAAGGCTCAATGTTACACCGAACAGTGGTACAGTTTACAAACAAACAAACCACTTATCTTCAAAAGGAAAAAATCCCAGCCTCCGCAGCAACAACAATGATGTAAATCCGGTATCACACAGTCTGAATAAATCCAATGGTGATTGGTACTAGAACTCCAAAGTGATAGCGGCTTTCAAATGAAATTCCTGACATCGGGTACTGAAATCCTAAGTTGGCGCACGAGAAGAAAGACTGGAACACTGCCACTCTTGACTTGAATAACTTGTGCATAAAAGTCAATACTGACAACACTGTAAATCCAGCTGAATTGACATCGCAGTAAACTTCTGGACTGTTTATACCCCGAATCACTGGCGACCACTTCTGTTAAAGATTATTTGGTGGGAGATACTGGTGGGGTCATCAAGAAGATAAATGTTATTATTACTTTCGCTGATAAATGGCGATCAGCATAAGTCGGGCTTACGGATGGCCGACAGGTGTGTGACTATGGAAATATAACATACGCGAATGTGTATAGGTTCTTTAAGTATGTCTATGATAAGTCACTCACACCACAGCAACGTAGAAGTCAGGAAATGTTGTAAGACCTGGCAACGTTATACAGTTTATTAACAAGACGGTCACGTAGACATCATGGTAATAGCACACTGTCACAGGTTACAGAACATGGCAAATCACGAAGCATCAAGTACAAAATATCCATGGAAAAAGTGGATGCAGAACATAGTATCATATCAATATCCATTACATTGGTTGCATAAACCACAGGCCTCAGCACAGTACACTTGTTACAATAAATATCCCTCAGGAACAAACTTTCCAACATCTTAAATCCATCAAAATGGAACAACATCATGATTCTTATAACATCAGCAACTCTCAGTGCTATTACATCCATGGGAACAATATCCATCAGAGGAAATATCAATCATGATAATCATAATGGCCGGTATAATCCATGGCCTGAACATACCTTCAAAATATCTTAAATTCCCCTTTTCACAAAAGAAATATATATTGGAACACACTAGAGAAATGGTCAAACGGCCATTTCCAAGCTTTACCAGCAAAGTACTGTCACGAAAAATCAGCTGCTTAAAACAGCTCAGTACCAAATTCATTCAAGCGCAAACTCGCAGCTTGAGATGTGAGCAGAATTCATCCGCCTTTCCCCCCAAAACTAATTCATAGAACGTTCGACAGTTTCTTTATCCTATTTTTAAAAAGCGAACTAACAGCTAGTCAAAAGAGCTGTGTTCAAAAAGTGTGTGTACAAAAATCCGACCCGTACACACGAGTCTTAAACACTTAACTCCACTTAATTAAAATATGACTTAACAGGCCGTTGAGACAAAACACCCAGTATATGTGCTTGAAATGCCATGACTATCTGAAAACGACCGCCAACGAGCCATTGGTATGTTGGAGACCGGAATGAGCTCGTGGGCCATTGTCATAAGGATGAACTGCCACCACAGCACTATTGTACATCTAAATGATCGTTACGGAATCACTGGCAGTGCCCGGGATAGACCTCGGAGTGGCCAACCACGAGTTACTACCCCTGCGCAAGATCGTCATATTGTGCTGAGTCACCTAAGGAATCGTTCTCTCCCGGCAAGTCAAACAGCAAGAGCAATAGTGGGTAGATGTGGGCAAGTCTCTCGAATGACAGTCATACGACGACTCAGAGATACAGGCCTTACTGTAAGACGACCTTATGTTGGGCCAAACTTGACTCACAGACATCGTCAGCAGCGCCTGCAATGGGCAGAACAACATGTCAGATGAACTAGACTGCAGTGGAATGCTGTCCTATTCACAGACGAGAGCAGATTCAACATATCCTTTACTGATGGATGTATGTGGATTTGGCGACAGTGTGGAGAGTGCTTTGCAGATTGCTGTGTTCGTCAGCACAACCGATTTGGAGGTGGCAGTATTCACATTTGGGGAGGATTCAGTTTTCACCATCGCTTGCCTCTTCACGTCTTCCGTGGAAATGTTAATGCTGTGACATATCGAGATGAGGTTCTGGATGCATTGGTTGCTCCTGTGTTCACAAATTATCCAGACTTGCAGCTTCTCCAGCAGGATAACGCACGTGCGCACACCGCATGCATTACGCAGCAATATCTACAGCAGCAGAACATTGTGACGATTGATTGGCCTGCCATATCACCAGACATGTCCCCTATAGAACATCTGTGGGACGAGCTTGGACGCAGAGTCTACAGGCAAGGTTCTCCAGCTAATCTGCAACAGCTCGAAGCTGCTCTTACACGTGAATGGGACTTGATTCCCTGGAATTTCCTTCAGAGACTTGTGCGTTCCATGTGGAGCCGCTGCCAAGCTTGTTTGCAAGCACACGGTGGACATACCAGATACTGAGGATAGTGTGAATGAATTTTTTTATTGGCTGCATTTTTGGTTTTCTCCCTTGCCTGCACAGAATGCAATGAATTTCATAACAATCAAATGTACAAATTAATGACCAGCATGGATTCATAGGAAAATGAATAAAGATTCCAAATATGTAAACTTGTAAACACTTATATTTACATTCCACACTCTGTTCCGGGATTATACAGGTGGTGCATTTTTAATGTGCTTCAGTATACATTATATGAAATTATTAATTAGATTGCATAAACAACATTGCTTTGATCCCTTTTGAACAAATGCATTTTATTACACAGATGAGTGGTTTATATTACCATCCATACAATACTCAAAACATTTTAATCATCTGAAAGTTTATATACAAAAAATAAGAACATGCTTATTTATGATAGCTGTGATCATCACCTTATTATATGCAGGTTGATTTTATTTAGGTATATTTCTGTCAATGAGTGCATCTTGTATGGTGGAAAATACAGTACCGGTAGTGTTAAGCCCATCTTCCTCTTGAGCATCTCATTGCTCTGAAGTTATATATCCTGTGTAGGGATGTAGGATAAAGAGAGAGGGATAGTACCTCACGGTGAGAGACAGCCATGTCCTTTTTAGGATAGTCAGGATCCTATTTGGTTCTCCTCTCTTTATCTAGCTCATGTATGGCTCCACGGATACCGCTTGTGTACGGCGGTGGCCACATCCCGGGCAACAGTCTTGGCTGACTGGCTAAACTACATGAGTGGAGTAGGAGTAATCTTACTCAAGGGAATGTCCATCCCTAGTACACAAAGACTGAGACGGTGAGTGAGGCGAATGAATCTGAGAAGATCAACGGCTCGCAAAGCGGAACAGCAAAGTGTGTGGCGCACTAGAGGCGTGTCGGACATAGAAAAAGACAACGGCTAGCCACCGTGGAAGAGATTGGGGCCTTACCACGTACTTCCTACAGAATGTAATGAGATCACAACAACAAGATAAGAACCGATATGTAGAGAACTCTCTGTCCCCTGGGGAAGAATCTACTGTACAAATTAACAGGGAAGAGGCAACTCCTCTAATGAGTAAGGAAGTACATAATGACGAGTGTTCCTTAGATTCTGTTGAAAGGGAACATTCTGAGAAAGACCACCTAAAAACTAGTAGGAGGAGCCTAAAAATAGGAACATGGAACGTTAGAACTCTAAACGGAGAAGGAAAGCTTGACAATCTTATATTGGAGGCAACAGATATGAAACTCGATATTCTGGGAGTTGCAGAGGCAAGACTTTTGGATACAGGCTACATAAAAAGAGACCAGTACACGCTTGTACACTCAGGAGGAGAAAAACATGAAAGAGGGGTAGGAATGTTGATAAAGAAGGAGTTAGAAAAATACGTATGTGGATACTGGACACACAATGACAGAATGATGTTACTAAAGATGAGAGCAAAGCCATTCGACATATCAATCTTACAAACTTATGCACCAACTAAAGATCACAGCGAGGAAGAAATAGAAGAATACTATGAAGAGCTACAACACACACTTAAACCAGTCAAATCTACAGATGTGTTGATAGTAATGGGTGATATGAATGCAAAAGTAGGAAAAAGAAAATACAAGAATATATTAGGACAGTATGGATTAGGGACAAGAAATGATAGAGGAGACAGACTTATCCAGTTCTGTGAAGAAAACCAGCTGGTCATATGTAACACCTTTTTTGAACACCACCCAAGGAAATTATACACACGGAAAAGCCCAGGAGATGTAACAAGAAATCAGATTGACTATATCATGATAAAACATAGATTTAAGAACAGTGTCACAAGTGCAAAGACACATCCTGGTGCCGACATAAATTCAGATCACAATCCAGTTGTCATCAAAGTAAATATAAAGCTGAAAAGAGCAGGAAACAGAAGACAGGAGAAACCCCAGATAGAAATATCAGCGCTGAAACAACCAGATATAAAACAGAAATATTTAATCGACGTCAAAAATAAATATCAACAGTTATTGACAGAAAGCATGGAGCAGTATAGAAGAGAAAACCCAGAACAAAAAGTAACCGCAAAATGGGAATGCTTAAAAACAAGCATGCAATCAGCAAATGCAAATTTACCTAAAAACGAGTCTAAGAAAAATCAAATTTAGATGACATCTTGAATAAAATGGCAGAAAGAAAGAAAGCAAAAAACACTCCAGAATATAAAACAATAGACAATGAAATACGTACTATGTGTAGACAAGCAAAAGAACAGTGGATAGAAACAAAATGCAAGGAAATAGAAGACTTGGAAGCAAAGCACATGACAAGAGATATGCATGAAGAAATAAAGAAATTATCAAATAGGTCGCGGTTTGCACAAGGAGGAAGCTGTATCAAGAACAAAAATGGTGTAATATTACTTGATGAGAAAGACATATCAAACAGATGGGCAGAATACGTAAAAGAACTATTTGAGGACAACAGAGGTAAAAAACCATCACCAGATTCTAATGAAGGCCCAAACATTCTCAGATCAGAAGTAGAGAATGCCATACATATGATACAAAAAGGAAAACCAGCAGGCATGGATAACATAAACATTGAAATGATAGAAGCTCTGGAGAGCTTTGGTATAGATACAATCACAGATCTATGCAACGATATATACAATACAGGATATATACCACACGACATGAAGACTTCAGTTTTTATAACATTGCCCAAAAAAACAAATGCAACAGAATGTTCAGACTTCAGAACAATCAGCCTGATGAGTCATGCAATTAAGATACTGCTCAAAATCATACAGGAAAGAATAAAAAGTAAGGTAGACAGCGAAATCCAAGAAGAACAGTTTGGTTTTAGACGGAACAGTGGAACAAGAGAGGCAATATTTTGCCTAAGAATATTAGCAGAAAGATATACAGAGATCCAAAAAAGTATGTATGTGTGCTTCATTGACTATAAGAAGGCTTTTGACAGAGTCCATCAAGAGAAAATAGTTGAATGCCTTGAAGACATAGGTATTGATGGCAAAGATATAAGAATACTCAGTAATCTTTATTGGGAGCAAACTGCCACAGTAAGATCTGGAAGGAATTATTCATCATACATAGACATAAAAAGAGGTGTCAGACAAGGTTGTGTGCTGTCCCCCTGCCTATTTAATTTATACACCGAAAAAAATTTTCAAACAGATACAGGAAATACCAGGACTGAACATCAGTGGAAGGTCAATAAACAACCTTAGATATGCAGATGATACCGTGTTGTTAGCTGAAAGCGAACAGGAATTACAAGAACTAGTGAAGCAAGTGAACAGTATAAGTCATGAATATGGACTCGACATTAATATTGAGAAAACAAAAACTATGATAATTAGCAAAACAAACGATAAACCACATTAAAGATAAGCGTAAATGGGAAAATCCTGGAACAAGTCAAAAGCTACGTATATCTTGGTCATATAATAACAGAAGATGGCAGATGTGAAACAGAAATCAAGAAGAGTATAGGAATGGCCAGAGCTACATTCAACAACATGAAACATATACTGACATCTAAACAGTTATCTCACAAATTAAAACTGAGAATCATAAAGTGTTATATATATTCTGCATTTCTGTATGGTGCTGAAACATGGACGATGAATAAGCATTTGGAAGAAAGAATTGAGGCTCTTGAAATGTGGATATATAGAAGAATGGGGCGTATCTCATGGAAAGAGATGAAAACAAATAAAGAGGTCCTAGAAAATCTAGGTATGAAAAGAGAACTAATGAGGGAAATCAAGGTTCGGCAGCTAAAATACTTTGGCCACATAAAAAGGCATAACACCTTGCAGAACACCATAACAGAGGGGAGAGCTGAAGGCAAACGTGCAAGGGGAAGACAGCGCTATAAGTGGGAAGATAACATAAAGAGATGGACAGGAAAGAGTTTATCAGAGTGCACCACCAAGACAAGAGACAGAAGACGTTCGAGATCCATTACAGCCAACCTTCGTTGTGGAGATGGCAACTGATGATGATGATGATCCTGTGTAGAAAGTTTGCAACAGTTGTATACAGGCACCATTTTAATAAAGTTTAAAAATCATTTTATTTTCTGTCTTTCTTTGTTGCAGGTGGGAGCCAGGGTAGCGCAGTGGTTAGTGCACTGGTTTCCTAGCTCGGTGGTCCATGGTTCGGTGGGGTTTTTTAGACCTCAAATGGCTCCGAGGTCGAACCAGCTGCATGAATTGGGTACCAGAGCAACTCTGAGAAGGTTACGGCAGCCGGCATTATGCTGACCACATCACCCCTAGTGTGCTGATGGTCAAGAAAATATGGGTTTAACACAATATTCCCAATATGCCTCATTGGGCGTATAACAAGATCCTTTGTTGCAGGTACAAAGTGTTGTTGTTCCTTCAAACTTGCATGCTGAGATGAGCAGCTTATTTTCAAACAGTTTACTTAGTAAACTGTGCTCTACCTGTAATCATGTTATTAAAATAGTAACAATGATTGATAATTATGATGTAAATATAGATACTAGCTGTTGCTTTGTTTTAAAGGAGTAAAAACTGCACACTTGACTGGCTGATATTTATCAAGAATTAAAATTAGAACAAACATGGAAGGTCCAGCCACCATTTTATTATTATCATTTCAGATTATTTTATAACAAATCTGGTTGAAAAACTCTATAGGCAAACAAATATTTTGATTATCCTTATATTGTGACTCATAAAAATTAAATAAAGTTAACACATTCAGTGACATGTTTACTTGTTCACTTCTGTTAGGCATTGCATATACAAAAATATATTAACACAGTTAAACAGTTATAAAAGTCGCTCAGTTGTTAGCATTGATGCTTTCCATGCAGACAGTCTGGATTTGATTCCCATTCATGGCACGAGCATTTAAAAAAAAAATTTCACTCATCTCTCTTTAACTTATTTTTGACAGATAGTTTAGGAAAATAAAATAGTATTAGGTGGCTCTCATAAATTACAACTAAATTATTAAACTTCCTTCCAGTTTTAATTTATCTGAATGCATGGGAAATGGTGATATCCTCAGGACATGAGGCAGAAAGCTTGCACCATAGTTCTTTCCTATAATTTCTTGACAGGTTACTTGTTAGTAATAATTTTAAATTATGAACATTATAATTTTTATTTATAACCCATATGTTGTTGTCTGTTGTTGTTTATGAAGAAAGATTTACAGTTCATTCTGTGATGGGTTGTAATTATGATACATAGTATGTCTAATTCCAGATAATAATTTCAGTTGCAGATACTGGATCATGGTATCGATTCATCTTTCCATTTATTGTAAACAGAGTAAATTAATAGTTCAACTTGTTTTTGATGTGCATGTGTGTGTGTTTTCCTTTTGTCCTAAAACTTTAGTCTTCGCATACCTGTCATGTTGTTTATAAGGATGACGAGGGTGGGACAGTCTGGGTTTCTTGGGATGACACAAAAGCTACTATTTATTTGTCATTTTTCGTTAAGTTACTTCGCTGCTTCTGTAATTTATGAATTCGTCTCGCATCTAAAATATATGGGCACATACTTATGTCCAGTAATGAGATATGAAAGACATCTACCTGCATAGCTGGTTTCCTTATGGCCGACACAGTCATCACAGCATGTGTAAGTTGTATTGAAGATTATCCCACTGTGTTCTTTATCATTATTCCTCATCAATAAGATGTTATGTTCCCAAGTCTGTGGAAGACAACAAATGCAAAGATAATGATTTGTCACAGTTCCATGCATAGGTAGATGATGTTATTAATAATCTTGATGACATATGGCTGTGAGTAGTACAGCCTTTATATATTGCTTTGAATAGAGTCAGCACCTGGCATGCTGAGCAAAGTTTAAAACTGCATTAGAATGAACATGTGCTAAGGAAATGGTCACATATTTAGGGCTGCCAAGATTGTCACTCTTTTCCAGCCAATGCCAAGTTGAAGAATTTGCCTGAGTGTTGTAGCTGTTGAATGGTGCTGTAAAGAGTGTTTGTGATCTTAGGGGAGCTTGGCAATAGCCTTCTTCTTTCTGTTGAGGGATGACAACTGCAACAGTGGAAAAATATCCTAGAGACTTTTGCTAGTCAATTGTGCTGGGGTTTTCATTGTGAACAACAGGTATCTGAACATTACAGAATGACTGGTCAACAATATAACCCTATAACTTACAATCAGCATTATTATGGTTATCACTGTCACAGGGTTAATCCGAGGATTAACCAGGGAGAGTTCTCGTTGTGGTGCAGGCGTTGTCAGTGGCTCAGATTTGCCTTGCAACCAGTTGAAGATAGGCAGCAGGAGTGGGAGAAGGTGAATTTGAGGCTTTGTGATAAGTTCCCAGCAGATAGCCCCAGTGATTCTGAATCTCGTGACACTGTCACTCCTACCAATCTATCTACCCTCTCTATTATAAGCTCGCGAGCCCCCACTCCCTCTATCCCACTGAGTGAACAGAAGAGGAAGAAAGGAAGAAATGTATATCTCTCTTGCACACTTTCTTTCCTTCTCTATGTATGTAAGTAACGTGTGTTGGTAACGCAAACACAACTACAACATTTATTGGATTACTCATAGATAACACAACATCTAAATACAATAATACAAATGCAACGACGACTAAAACTAACTATACCTGGAAAAGAAGGTAGTAGTTAATACATAAAATACACAAGCTAATCTTAAGTCTATACTATGTGATGATGATGATGAATTTGATCTAATCCTAACTACTAAAAAAAGGATATCTTGTTTCTTGGCCTCTTGCTGACTGTCAATAAAACTCTGGGTATTTGTATAAAATGGACAAGTCTTTGTCTGCATTCAATAACACTGGACGGTCCCCTCAATTTCTGTCAGGGTCAGGTGTCGATAACCTGTTCTTTTGTTCTTCACAATGCGAGTGTGGACAATACAACGCGTGGCTGAGTTGGCGTGTTCATAGGTTGTGTTGAACGCAATGTTAGGCTGCAGAGCCTCGTCTGGTAGTCAGATGTCTACTTGTTGTGATGACTGTTTGCTCATGTGGTACTTGATATGAATTTGTTATATATTGGTATATGTTGGCGCATCAGTTTTACTTGGAGAGTCTGTCCATTACCGCAGGTAATTTAGGATCTCAATAATTTTCGTAGGCACTGGGTGTAAAAGATCGTCCGTGTGCTCCTGCAACTTCTGATCAAGATTTCTCAAAGGCACTAGTTGTAAAAGACCGTCTGTATACTCATGCAACTTCTGATCAATAATTCTCATAGGCGCTAGTTGTAAAAGATCGTCCATATACTCATGCAACTTCTGATCAATAATTCACGTGGACAGCTATTTGTAATACATCCATTATTATAGGTAATTTCTGATTACTTTTCTGTGTGGGTGGTTGTGTGCAGAAAGTATCCTTTGCCACCTGGCAAATTCCTTCCTAACCCCCTTTGCTTGTTGGTAGGTGTTGAAGCCGTTAAATATCTGCGAGATACGTGTCGTCGCAGTATATCTGGTTGGACCTACGCCAGCCAGGGTAGTAAGACATAGGCTGAGTTATCTCAAAGTGTCCCTGTCTCTACCACTTGGTTTTCATATAAAGAATCACTGACTACAGGTCCTGACTCATCCTCGTGAAATATAGAAACAAGTCAGGTCTGGCGGAATGCTTTCTATTAGCAATCATGAGAGTTGTTGTTTTGAAGAAGTGATGGGTGGAAAGCATGCACTTAACAGCTGAACGTTATTGCCTCTCCTCGTTCCATCTTGGTCTACCCTGTTCAACCTGAAAATTGGTTATAATTGGGGTATTTAGTGTCATTTTATTTACTAATTTTGTATTCAATTTAAATAACTATTTTTGCAGTTGCTGATTTTTATTTATATTAGTATTTGTCCATTTCATTTTCTCTTTTGTATTGTTTAAAGATAACTATTGTCTATTACCCTTGTTTTTAATTTGTATTATTATTTGTTCTTTTTGAGTTGTTGTTGTTTTTTTTTAAACCTAGTTGTCTTTCCTTGTCCTATGAGTAGTTTTTTTTTCCCAGTTGTTTTTAAAAAAAAAATGATTTGCTAGTTCTTGTTGCTTAATTTCTATGAAGTACTAACCTTATATGTTTTCCTTTGTTTTATATATATATATATCTTTTAAGTATTGATTGGGCATCTCTTGGGGCATCTATACTTAAAACCTTATCACCTGTCATGTCTATATTGTGATTTCTATAGTAAGTTTTTAATTCAAGCCTTTGTTGTTAATACTTTTTACAGTGGATCAGTTAGTGGTCTATGCCATTCTCTTCCTGACATTCTTGGTAGTGTGGTTCCTCTATCATAAAGTATGCTGCTCCGAGACAGAGACGCCACAGTTTTTTGTTCGATGGTATCCTTAATTCTTCTCTGACCTGGCACGTCCTTGTTGGTTCTTTCAGCAGTTTGAATGCGTGTCTGCCTTTTATACTTTTCTTCCATGTTGTCTTCCATTCCTCGTTTATAGTTATCTTCACTTGGCTCTTGATCTCCAACCTTCCAAGTCCTGCTCTTATATTGTTTTTACTTATTCTTGGTGTTCTGATCTGCCAACTTGTTACCAGCTATACCTATGTGTGCTGGAACCCACACTAGCCTCACACTACATCCTCTGTTCCCTAGTGATGTATTAATTGCTAGAATTTCTTCCTTTATGTCTGGCCGGCTACATTTACCTGGGTGTTCTAGTGCTTGTAATGATGATAGTGAGTCTGTAAATATCGTAAACAGCTTCTGGTGGGTTATCTTCGATTATTTCTAAACTTTTTAGAATTGCTACCATCTCTGCGGTAAAAATCGAAGCCCCTTCAGTTACACTGTAGCTCTTTTTGATTCCCCATTGTGGTATTACAACTCCGGCACCTAGTTGCCCACTATCACCCTTGGATCCATCAGTGTAGACGGCCAGACTTTGTTTAGTTAGTTGATCTATGAACTTTCTACATATCATTTTGGCTTCCTTATCTTCTGTTTTGTTTGATCTTTTCAGTAAGTGAGTAGTCTATGATTGGTGTTTTTAGTTCCCAGGGTGGTATTTCGCTTCTATATTTATTACTATTTTTAATTGTGTTTGATAGTTCTTTGAACTGTGTTAGATCTTCTATAGTTCTCCACCCTGTTGGATATCTATCTTTATTTAAGTCCCATACACTTCGTTGGTTTTTGACAAATGCTTTATGTGCTGGGTGGGTCACTTCTTGTGCTACTTTACTCCAATAATTTAATCTTAGTTCTTTCCGTCTTAGACCAAGGGGTGGTATGCCAAGAACCACTTCTAGCGCTTCTACTGGTGTTGATATAAATGCCCCTGTAATGGTTCTCATGGCTGCATTTTGAATCCTGTCTAGTTTTGCTTTGTTAGAAGCTGCAGCTGAGTCATAGACTATGCTGGCATAATCCAGTTTCCCCCTGATGAAAGACTTGTAGAACATAAGCGTTATTTTATTGCTGCCCCCCCCCCCCCACCCATTACCTTTTACTATCCTTAGTATATTTAGGGGTCCCCTACAGCTTTCTACTAAATTGTCTTTATGTTTATTCCAATTTAGTTGTTTATCTAAAGTTATGCCCGGAAATCTTGTTGTTAAGGAGGTAACAATTTTCTGTCCTTTAATGGTTCGGTTCCGTAAGCGTACCCTGGCGATACTACATCGTGTGGCTGAATTTAGTAAAGAGTGGAGAATTGAGAGGATATATAAAGTTTACAAATCACAATCGATCGGGCCAATATCCTAAAAGTTGAATCCCAAGGGGATTCCGCTCGCCAACGTATGTAATTACCGCCATAAGCGAAATATGATCTTGGTTCCCTATCGGTGGTTGTGGATTTGCCATCTGAACTTTGTTACTGTCAGCATTGAACGACGTGTCGTTAACTGTTTGTGTTATCTGGTGCTGGCCGACCTTTTTGTGGTGTATAGTTTTTGTTGTGTATAATCATATGTTACTTTACCGAAACTTAACTGCGAGATCATGTTTACCATAACTCTCAAAATAAGGGTTCTCTTTATTAATAGGTACACAGACAAGTACGCGGGTTTCTGGCATAGACTATTGATTGCTGGCTGTGTCTGCGGAATTTTTCTTCACTCCTTCGCCATGCACTCCTATACTAGCATTATGGATTTATCCCGCCCTTGCAGACATCTCTGAAAACCTCGACAGCCACTGTAAAATAAAATCACCCCTTCTTGGCCGTTACCTGCTTCCCGAGGAACCCTAGCTAAAAATACGAAATATAGAATCTTGTCGGATGACATAGGTGAGGTTACCGTAGTCTAACCAAGACTTCTGTATCCAGCCCTCTCCGAAGATCCGAAGTCGGTCGGATCACGAGGAAATATGTGTGGACCGGATGCGGATAAGAACATGACGCTGGAATATTATATGCCCATAGGAGGTCCAACTGGAGCTATGTTCCATCTTCTCACACTCCTAGTCCTTACCAACTTTATTAAAAATATATCGCGAACCAATGCATAATCACTGTTGAAGCTGCCAACCGAGCCATGAGGTCGGGGCTTACTTCTTTCAGAAGTCCGTGTGACCGGTGTAGTAACGTGCCCAGAAGTCATTACTGTTTTTTCTTCCTCGTTGCAGTACGCACCAGGCCTGTTCCTCCACTGACGTATAGTGGAGCCCCCTATGTGGGCTTAACAATCATGGTATATCTAGACCCATGTGCCTCAGGAACGTCGCTGGTCATGACGGGCAATGCCAATCTTACCGAGCCCCATGTAAAGGAGCAGGTACAAAAGCGCTCTGACCCGAAACGGGCTGAATCTGCTAGCAAGACTGTTTTTGTACATGTCGTGCCGTAAGAAAACCTGTATATTCCCAGAAGCATATGCGTCTCCTATCGCAATTCCGGTATAATGGGGGATCAAGTGAACTGGAAACCCAACCTTAGCCATTCGTAAAATCGAACTATAATCATCATGGGGACGACACAACAATACCATGAGAAATAGCAAAGAAACTGCCCCGAGACTATAGTAATCACTTTACGCACAAGTGACCCCTTGGACCTCGTCCCCACAAAGACACTAATACTCCCCCTCTCATCGTGAGAAATTGTACAATGAACAATTCACCCCCTCCAGTGAAGATATAACCAAACTTACAATTATAAAGCCCACTAATATTCCAGAACCTTCAAATCGTCCTTCCCTACATCTCCTTAAGCACCCTATTATCCCACCCTTACCAGGTGATACTGCTGCCCTTATCGACGCACCCACCCTAAACTCCTGAATTTTGTAAATTTATCTCCCAAATGAACCATACCAGACCGCACCAATCATTCCTCATACCACGCCCCTTCCATACCTTCTCTCCCATCCTCCCTACAACCCCAGGTTTTACCATGTTTTCCAGCATCTGTCTCACCTACACACATTCTGCTTATCATTTCATGTTCTAAAATCATCTTTTAGCAGAAAATGCCGGGAAATCTAATCACACACGCTACTAAGCAGTCCCCTGCTACCCAACCTACTATAGCCCCGTCATTGCTACACTGGAGCTGGATAAGCTTAGGAATGACGTATTTGCACTGCAGCACATAAAAACGAATAAAGACAAACCCATGTATGCAACACTCTATTCTGGAGCCCTCCATGCCAATCTCCTCAAACCTCATTTCTCCCCCTACCATCGCCGTTACTCCACCCAAACCAGCACCCGACTTCCTCACAGCAGAAGATTCGCCCTCCCTGTTCTCCCAACCCCTCACTCCTAAATGTCTTCTACCCCAAATAATCTCCCCCGTCTTCCTCATTTTCTCTCTAAAAAAATCCCACAAATCCAATCCCACCGCAACGCTTAAAGCCACATTGCCATATTCTCTATGGTAAATGGTGTAAGCCCTACAACCCGCTCCGATTGCACTACAACCGCACCTTTCATATTACCAACCCTAAACCCCCGACAATGTGCTCACAGGATTCGCCTATCAAATTGTCCACATCCAACTATCATATTCTGACCCATAAAAGGCCAGAACCAAAACTCCTAACAATCCGTGTAAACTTCTGACTTGGAAATACTACACAAGAATAGACATGGTACAGCAACCAGACGATACGTCCCAAGAGGCCTTCAAATCCTACCCCCTGCAGAACCCAAGTAGAACCAGTCCCAATTACGATGTGTATTGGCCATGGTCATGCAGAAATGGGAGAAGATAGGATACAACAACCAAGCATGGAAACAAATAGCCAAGGAATCCAGACCGCCCAGGACGACCCATAGTCAGCTGTGCGAGACAACAATTAAGACAATCTTTGAAGGACCGAGGACTAGAATGGAACCAGGCCAGGAGGAAGACAGCCGATAGGATAGTCTGGCGCTCTCTCTTCCAAACCTCTACACCTCACGGTATAAGGGGGACGACTAAGTAAGTAATTAAGTGAAGTATAAGGAGATAAGGTCTATATGAACTTACAATCATGGGACTTCCTTATGGGGTTTTAAGGATGGGTACTAACATAGCTACTGTTCCCATGCCTTTTGTATCTTTCTAAGCTCCAGAGTTTTGTATATAGTGGAATAGTTTATTTTGTATATAAAGTTTTTTTTTGGGGGTTACTTTCTTAAGGATTTCCATAACAGAAGTATATCATCAAATGCCCTGATGCACTAATAGTTTTCATCTTTTATCTGCACTAGTTACTTCTTTCTCTGTTTATATCAGCAACTAAATTAGTTTGTTTCATCTATCTGGTCTGGTATAGTTCTTCTTGAAAACTGTATCCGAAGTCTTTCTCTTCTCTCTCATTTTCTTCCTGTCCAAGACTAACTTTTTGCTCTTGACGTTAGAGAAATTACTCAGCCAGGGCATTAGCTTTTTTCTTTAACTGTTTTTTCTGCTCTCTTTGGTAGTTTGATTGTTGGCATTAATTTTTTCTTATTGTTCCCTTTGATTGCCTTTAGATTTTTCCATACTTCTTTAATTTTTGAGTGCAAGGTTTAAGTGACTGACAGAACTCCTTCCAGTTAGTTTTTCTTTGGCTTTAAATATTATTCTGTTGTTTGATTCATTCCTAAATGTGTTTAGACGTCATCATAATTTTCTTCTGTTCTGTTATTTCTATATTTTTGTAGGAGGCCCTTTTTCTTCTGCATGAATTTCTGCACATCTTTTATTCCACCAGGCAACTGGATCTTTATTCCACTGAGTTTTTCTTTTCTTTATTAATGTTTTGTTTATTGGTTTTAGGTGCTGTGGCATATTTGTATTTGGTATAAGATTTTTATTGCTATTTTCGGAATTTCATTGGTCATTGTTTTTCTGCCCACAAAGGTCATTATGCAACCTGTTTGCCATGTCCTTTTATATTTCCTTCACCTCACAGGTCTGATTGGGAAAGTCTTCCCATTTGCTTTTTTTTATATCTGAAAGTACGGATTTCCTTCTCTGGTGTCTGGGTTTGGAATGACGTTTTCTCATGCATGGATATTTACAATTGGGTTCAGATGGATCTGAGTTTTTGTCTTGTAACACTTTCTCCAATTTACATTCGCTAGGTAGTTTAGTTGCTATACTATATGTCTATTGCAGAGCTCTGGCCCTGTTTAGCTTGTGATCTGTAATTCTAGTAGATGCAGTTCCATTCATTTCAGTCTTTCGAGCAGGTCCCATGTGTTTTCTATGGAAGTCAAGTAGGCATTTTTCCTGCATTTGTCTGCATGTTTGTCCATCCCAAGCAATAATGAAATGGGAATTAAAATCGCCTATCTAATAAACTGCTTATTGGCTCGGGCCTAGTCCCTGGTGCTTAATGGCTGAGTATTCTCCATTCCATCTTTAATTGCCGCCATCTTTATACGTCTACATTTAGGATTGTTTTGAATTTGTTTGGTTCTGCTGGCTATACGATAGGTGTTACCTGGATACCTATACTATGTATGGTTGTTATCTACATATTGTCCTCAGCTTCCTATAAATTTATAAATTTGTTTCGCTAACGAAATCCTGAGAGACGAATTTCTCTGTGGCTTTATTATGTGACCGGAATGGCCCTCCTGCGATTCCCGTGTTCTCTTCTGAGATGTCAAGTGAAGTTTTCATTCGTCTTACTTTAAGTTCAGAACCAACCAGTCCCCCAGTTATTGTGTAAAAAGTTTCTGTAATATTTTGCAAGTTTCGCTTTCGTGTATTTTGTCTTCGCCCCAAATAATCCCGTCAGCGTCTTCGTACTTTCGTTCGGGTGTCTGTGCAGTGTTGTTATTCTCTTTATAATTTCTTCTTTCATATTGATCTTCGCTCAGACTATGGGTCTCCGTTAATCCAATATTACTTTGTCTTTTCCATGAGAACCGACTTACCAATTCATATTAATTTATCATTGTAAAGTTTCCTCGCTAAACTGTCTCCGGTCATCCTTTATGCTCTGTTACTAAGCAAATTAATACTTGTGTATTACTGCCGTTGTGTAAACACAACCGAGACGTAGTGGTGACTACTTCTAATTGTCCCTCGATGGTCTGTTGATGTACTGTCTCATTGTTATGTAAACATTCCCTGCAACATTGGTTGCTTTCCCAGGACTTATGAAGAACGATATCTATTGTGAACAATGGGTTTTTACCCTCGACTGCTTTCTCATACCTTGTGAAATTTGTCTGTAACTGTTCTGCAATAGGTTGTAAGGATCTAAATGCAGCCTTAGTCGCATTCCGTGACAATTACTTAGCTACAAGAGACAGAAAGAATTATTCAGCTACAGTTTGAAGGTTTACCAATCCAGGGAAAAATATGAAAATACAAAATGCACTGGATGCCTGTCAGCTGTTTTCCTTCAAAAATTGTTTCTTATTAACCTATGACCAAGCGTGTGTGCCTACTTGTTTTTTACAATTAATTATAGAGTTGACTACATGGTTAGCAAGTGGAGTTGAAAAATATTGTTTTACTGCTTCATATTGTACAAGAAACGAGAAAGAACTGTATTAATAAGTTGTGTGGCACAGTGAAGTCAGAATTAATGAGATCAGCTTCTCTTATTGTTGTATTGAACTTTTACTAGTTATTTTCTTGAATTTTGGAAACTTTGCTTTTAGTGTTATTTTAAAATGAAGTAAACTGTTTGAGTTTTTTGTTAAGCAAATCTACCCCCCCCCCCCCCCTCCCCCGGTGTAGTTCCCAGTAGTTTTGTCTAAAAAGAGGAATAGAACTACTGAACTCTCAGGCTTGTCATACAAGGTGACTAATATGAGGTAAAACAAATAGCCACAGAAACCGGAGCTGCAAGAGCATGTGAATGCTTGGTACAGGCTTCCTGAGGAGGCACTAGCAACAGTGTTTACCTCTTGCTCCATAAGGTATGCAAAGAAAAACGATGAATGAATGATGATGAAATCTAAGGTTCTTGAATTTTGGGTTCCTTGGATCTAGCATCTTCCTTTAGAAAATTTGCCACTTTTTTTTTTTCTGAGTTGGCAACTCAAAAATTGTTGGCGACCAACCACACTAATTATGTTTGGCCAAAAATAACGAGTTCATTATATTAATAGGTGAAGTCACAGATTACAGTGACATTAATTTATAAGGTCATTGTGGGGTTTTCAAAACAAGGATTGCCTTGTGACGATATTAGCTAATTTCCTAAATGTGCATCCTTTCTACAGCCAATGTATTTTCCTCATTTCTTTTTCCATATGTATTTGTCTGTTTCTTTCTGTCAATTCCACATTGATGATCCAGTTGCACTATTCTAGTTCTTATGTTCTGCAGTAAACCCATTTATGAATGCCTGTAAACTCTTGGTTGTTTGAACTTTACCATTTTATTTCACATTTATGTTTTTCTCCTTGGGTTAAACTTAATCTTGCACGATGCATGGCGGCGTATCTGGAGCCATCCTTATATGACCACCAGTTATGCACAATGCTACAATATACATATATGAAGGTGAACCACTGTCTGTGAGGCTAATTACACCCTCATTGACTCTTTAAATCATCCACACATGCCCAGAGTTTTCTCCTGTGGTGCAACATGTTGAGAACCCAGCATTGCACACTAAGCTTGGAGAAGTCACTTGAGCCCCAGACGTGATTCTTTGGCTTTGACGTGTTTGACTGCATGTAGGAGGATCTCAGTATGGACCCAGTGATAGGTAGGGGGTGCTGAGAAGTGGCTCTATGCAGAACGTGACAGTTCCTTGGGAGAGCCCAAAACCAGAGCACAGTATTTTAGCTCTGCATAGTTGGAGAGCCCCCTTGGATGGCGGGGAATGCACAGTATGCCTCACGCTTATTACTCCTAGTTTGGGACCAGATACACAACAACAAAACTTAATCCACGAATACAGAACACACGACTAGTGTGGATAGCGTGGACTGACTGTATGGAAAGTTTAAATATTATTATATTGTTAATAATCATCATTTTCCTTTGCGCTCCTTCTCTTGTAGGAAGCTCTTCATCCTCTGTTTCCTTACTTAGTCGTTCCCCTTCTACCGTGAGGTGTAGAGGTTTGGAAGAGAGAGCGCCAGACTATCCTATCGGCTGTCTTCCCCCTGGCCTGGTTCCATTCTAGTCCTCGGTCTTTCAAAGATTGTTTAATGTTGTCCTCCCAGCGGACTCTGGGTCATCCTCGGGGTCTGGATCCTTGGCTCTTTGTTTCCCATGCTTGTCGTGGTATTCGATCTTCTCCCATTCTGCAGACATGGCCAAACCATCTTAATTGGGACTGTTCTACTTGGGTCTGCAGGGGGTAGTCTTTTAGTTTTACAACCATAATGCGCTCCGAGACAAAGTTCCATCCCTTGATACTATCTTCTTGATTTTGGGCCACAATGCAACCCACGCCCACTTTAGCTCTTTCAGATATGGGTACACCACTGTAGAGCAGCGTGTTGCCATCGAGATCCATGACTCCTTGTCCTTTTTTCTTTGTTTCCGTTATAGCCAGGATTTCTAGTTTTGCTTTCCTCATCTCTTCCACCAGCTCCTCTTCCTTCCCATTTATACTTCTTGTGTTCCAAGTTCCATAAGTCGTAGTCCGTTCCTCTGTTTCCTTCTTTTTGTTGGTTTAGTTGTGCAGCCAATTCTTCCAAGTTTTCATGTGAAAGAGTCTCTGCATGGCTTTCCAGCACCTCCGTTACTTTTTCTTGTGTAACTTCGCCCAATTCTACCTCTTGTGCCAGTCTTCCATTGTCTTTAATTTAATTTTGTTATAATATAATAATAATGTCTTCTTCTTTGATCCTTGGCCGCCGACCGTCAAAGCAGACAGTGGCCATTACACCTGGTGGCGTCTTGTAGGGCAGCAACAAATTGATTCCACTTTGCTCGGTCAGTGGCCATCCTTTGTACAGTGCCCCAACTCTGGTTCAATCTTTGCATCTCAGCCTCCACAGTCCTCCGCCATTATAATAACACTTCATGTTAATGTAATAAAAAGTTTAAAATACGTGTTTTTCTTTATCCGGCATATTTTTACCTTCGGGTTTCAAAATTGGCGTTATTTTGAATCAGCGCAAACTGGACAAACACAAATCGAGGGCTACCTGTACTCTTCTTTAAATAATCATTTATCTGCAACAGTGTGTCTTGAAACTGGCAGTCATGTATTGATTCTTCAAGAATGGTCTATACTTAACTGCCTATGAGACGCATATGACAGAGATGAGTGTCATTCATTTCTGCAACCAGATTCCGTACACACATCAGCTGATTGTTTAAAATGTTGTAAACTTCTGCTTGTAAATGACTCAATGTAGATATCTCACAGAAAGTTAAATATCTCTCCTCTCTTCCTCCCCCCCCCCCCCCCCCCCCCCCCCCCCACAAGGTTAAACAAACTGAGATTTTTGTTTAATGAAAAGAAAAGGAGTTCAGTTAACTCAAACTTTTCATCATGAATGTTTGATAATCAAATACGAACTGCGTTTACCTGCTATTAGTCCAGTCATACCCCGCTAATAAGGCGGGTTTGGGGCCAGACCCCTGCTGTAAAGAGAAAATCGTAGAAAAGCAAAGCATAGCATTTTTTTAGCTTGCAAATGAACGTAGGGTGCATAAAAGCCAAAACTTAGGTACCACAAAGTGATTTTTGTTTGCACAGAAACACCAAAGAAAACAATGTAGTTTGGAAGCCCTTGGGAAACCATGAAATTTGGTAGTTTATTTTGTGAAATCTGACAATAAAAAAAAAAGTTATGGTATTTTTAAAAGTGTGGGGACTTTGAATATTTTTGCAAAGTTGAAAAAGTTATATCACACCAACTTCAGAGCACTCCCGTCTTTTTATATATAATCTTACAACCTTCTCTAACAAATAGTATACAGTCTGCGATATACTGATCACACAAAGAAAACAATAGGGCTATATCATGAATAAGTATCAATATATTTGAGACAAAAAATTGCAAATCTGCAAAACACATTACCGAAAAACGTAGTTTTTTGCATGACAGTCAATTTTCACATCATATTTCTAAAAGTATAACAGCTAAAAGCTTTTTTTTTTTTTTTTTGTTTTTTTTTTTTTTTTTTTGCGTACGCCCGCTAATACTCGAGGCGAAATCTCAGGTTATTACTATGTCTAACCTGACATTGATTTTACGTGAGTATCCCTTTTTACTTGTACAGAGACAGGTGTCCCTCGCCATTCAGGCAAATACTCTCCGATTTCGGAGGTACCCATTGCAGCTGGGTCGGCTCAGGAGCCGCCAATCCCTGGTCGACGACACTCCTTCAAATGTTCTCGCCAGGTCTCGAGTTAATCCAGTCCAATTCCCGGTCGACGAAAAATCCTCAAATGCCGTCGCCCGGGTTTGATCCTGAATCACCCGGTCGCCAGAGCGGTGTTGTAACCACTACGCTAGCGCGGCTCCTAGCTAAAAGCTTTAAATTTGTATATATTAATCTGCATATTACACAGATACATCCCAATTTTTTCAGAGGATTTTAACACCTGTTTGTTCTTTTATAATTTTTTTAAAACTGTCCAGAGGCCAATTTGTCGCAGGGGAAGTCAAAAATGTGAAAATGAAGAAAATTTTTTTTTTTAAGATATTGTCCATATTTCATAAAAATCATTTGTTGGCAATAATTAACAACATTTAAATGCTATTTTTGTTAAAACAACTGGTTACTAGCATTTAAAAAGACAATTAAAACTGGAGGAGAATGATCATGGAGCACTTATTTCCTGCGAGAGGGCAATGCCTTAAATGCTTCAGAAGTCTTAAATGCTAAATACTGTTGCAGCTCATGATCTTTGCTGCCAGGTAGAAAATGCTGTGCATTTTGCAGGACTTTCAGCACTCAGTGCTCCAGCCTTCCTCTAGTTACAGGTTGCGCAGGAAAAAGTGTGAGGAACCATGCAGTCACCTGATGGATGGATAGATGATATGAGTATAAACATTAGTCTATCTGGGTTCAAAGGTTTGAACATGTGGACATAGGAAAAATAATTAATTCATTGATGTTTCCTAATCATCTTATAAACTTATTCACATTTATTGTGTTCTCCTTCCTCACTCTTGCATTCTCTACTTTTCAACTTTTATTCTATCTGCTCCTCCCTCTTCTCCATTTCACTTGCAGTTTTTATCTGTTTGTATTGTGTTAGTTTGTAGTCTGTCCGAGTGTCTGTTGCTTTATAAAAAAACAAAAAAACACTACAAGCAGTGTACCTCAAGCCATGTTGCATTCCCATCCTACTTCAGATAATAGAGTTGTGCAAAGACCTTGTTTGTCAGTTTGATAGCTGCACCTTTGGACGGCGGCCCTTCCGTCATTAAACAACGGTTTTTCATAGCATCGTTGTACGAGTCATCTGCAACAATAACATTCCAGAAGTTAATTTTTTTTTACATGTACAAAGAATTACATGTATTATTATTATTATTATATATATATATATATATATATATATATATATATATATATATATATATATATATATATATATATATATATATCTATATATATATATATATATATATATCTGCCATCAATGGTAGTTTTACTCCTGGTAGGTTCAACCAAGCTGGACTGGTCTGTGTGGGTAGGGGTCAGACAAAAGCTGGTACCCTGGTCCTCCAGGTTGGGGGTTTTAGCATAGGGCTGACACCCCTGTCTATGTAAAAAAAATAATGAAGTTACGGAAACAACATCAAATGAACAAACTTTGCTGCGGGATGGACATTCGGAGTCTGTGGCTCGTATGACTGTCAGTGGTGAAAGCCGAAAGGAAGCCACTGACATGAAAACGGATGTCCTGACCGCAAAACAGGATACAAGAATAGGATTTTGGAATGTCAGGACAATGTACGAGACAGGTAAACTAAGACAGGTCACGGCAGAAATGAGAAACTATAGGTTACACATCCTGGGGATAAGTGAGAGCAGATGGACAGGGGCAGGAAAAGTTAAAACAGCAACAGGAGAAACAGTACTTTACTCTGGAAGAGAGGATGGACAGCACAGTGAAGGCGTAGCCATTATTCTATAGAAAGGGATAGAAAGGACATTACTGGAATGGAAACCCATCAACAACAGACTGATACGATTGAGATTGAGAGGGAGATTCACCAACACTACAATAATACAATGCTACGCACCAACGAATGATAGCGATGAGGAGGTCAAGGATGAATTCTATCAACAACTGCAGAAAGAAATGGAAGACACACCTAGATATGATCTTGTTATAGTAATGGGAGACCTCAATGCGAAAGTTGGTACACACAATACATATAATGAAAGAACAATGGGGAAATGCGGCAGCGGAACAGCAAACGAAAATGGGGATAAGCTAATAAGTTTATGTAGCATTAACAACCTAATCATTGGAGGAACACTTTTCCCACATAAGGAAATTCACAAGTTAACATGGGAATCACCAAATGGTCGGGACAGAAACCAGATAGACCACATCATGGTTAACGGTAGATGAGACATGCATTACAAGATGTGAAGGTAAGAAGAGGTGCAGATGTGGGAAGTGATCACCATTTAGTAGTAGCAAAACTGAAAGTGAAACTAAGAAGGGCTGGACCAACTGTAACTACACAGAAAAGGTTTGACATCAGCAAATTGAATGACCCCCTTACCAGAAAAGCTTTTGCGGCCGACATTAAGAAACGATATCAATTTGCCAAAAGCCAGGAAAAGACATTGACTGATGATATAGACCAGAATTTCAACACCATTTCAACAGTATATAAGGAAAGTAGCAAATCATGCGTAGGATTCCAGGAAAGGAAGAAGCAAGACTGGATAACACCAGAAACACTAAACACCATAAAGATGAGAAAGGAAATGAAAAGAAAGAAAACAGAAGCGAAGTCCCCCAGGTTAAAGCAACTATATAGCGAACAGTACAGCCAGCTGGACAGGGAAGTTAAACGCCAAACCCGAGCCAACAAAAGGAATTTCCTAGACGATCTTGCAAAACAGGCAGAAGAGGCAGCACTGAGAAATGAACAAAGCACAGTATACAAAATAACTAAATTCATCAGCGGAAAACAAGGTGCAAACAATATTACATTAGTAAGAGATAAGCAAGGAAATCTCATCAAGACAGCAGAGGGACAGGAAACAAGATGGGCAGAGCACTTCAGAGAAACTCTGAACAAGGAAATACCAGAGACACAATTGAATGTTCCTGAGGCTGAAAACGATCTAGATGTAAATACAGACATTCCACGAAAAGAAGAAATCATCACAGCAATCAAAGGGTTAAAGAACGGTAAAGCTCCGGGCCATGATAACTTAAATGCAGAGCTATTTAAGACAGACCCTGGGCTAGCAGCAGAACTATTAGAACCACTATTTGCACAAGTGTGGAAAACGGGGACAACACCATCAGAGTGGAACAAAGGAATAATTGTCAAATTGCCCAAAAAGGGAGATCTTGCAGACTGCAATAATTGGAGAGGAATCACTCTTCTCTCAGTTCCCAGCAAAATACTAGGCAGGATAATTATACAGAGAATTTCAAAGGCAGTAGACTACAAACTGAGGAAAGAACAAGCAGGATTTAGAAAGAACAGAAGATGTGTAGACCATATATTCACTCTCAGGAACATTATAGAGCAGTGCTCAGAATGGCAAAGACAGCTTTACATACATTTTGTTGATTTTGAAAAGGCTTTTGACAGCATACATAGGGACAGTTTATGGAAAATACTGAGGGCTTATGGAATTCCAAGCTGCATAGTGACAATCATAAAAAGCCTCTATGCCAACTTTACGTGTAGTGTTGGGCAGAGCAACCTAATCTTCCAGGTGAAGACAGGAGTACGACAGGGATGCCCCTTATCAACCACTCTTTTTTTAACAGTCATAGACTGGGTGATGCGCCAGACAACAGAGGGCAGTCCAAGAGGAATAAGATGGACTACATTTTCTACATTGGAAGATCTGGAATATGCAAATGACATTGCACTGCTGGCACATTCACATCAACACATCCAGGAAAAAACGGATAGACTTAATAAATTTAGCCAGCAGGTGGGCTTGAACATCAATTTAAAGAAGTCTGAGGTCATGACGCTCAATGTGAGCAACCCTGAGCCCATATCAGTAAGGAATCAGCAATTGGTACAGACAGATACCTTCACATACCTAGGAAGCATAGTAACACCAGACGGTGGGGCAGGCAAAGACATCAACATCAGAATGAATAAGGCAAGAACAGCCTTCTTTAGCCTAAATAACATCTGGAAGTCCTCCCAATACAGCACAAGCACAAAATTAAGATTATACCAGAGTGCGTGCTTTCTGTGCTTCTCTATGGTGCGGAATGCTGGAGAGTCACAGAGAAGGAAATGTCAAAATTGTCCTCTTTTCACACAACATGCCTAAGAAAAATTCACCGCATTTTTTGGCCGAATACCATCACCAACCAAGATCTGCTTACTCGTAGCAAGCAAGAGGACATGCACACCATCATAGCTGGCAGACGCTGGAGCTGGGTTGGTCATGTCCTCAGAAGAGACCCCGATGCCATCACAAGAACAGCTATGCTTTGGACCCCTGAAGGAAAGCGAAAGAGAGGCCGACCAAAAACATCTTGGCGGAGGACTGTGGAGGCTGAGATGCAAAGAATGAACCAGAGTTGGGGCACCGTACGAAGGATGGCCACCGACCGTGCAAAGTGGAATCAATTTGTTGTTGCCCTACAAGACGCCACTAGGCGTGATGGCCACTGACTGCTTTGACGGTCGGTGGTTAAGGATCGAAGAAGAAGAAGAATATTAAATGTATATATATATATATATATATATATATAAATATATATATTATATATATATATATATATATATATATATATTATATATATATATATATATATATTATATATACACACAAAACATTTTGTATTGAAAAACAGGATAACCTTAAAACTTGCAAACGGGCTTTAAACACTGCTTAATGAGAAAAATGCATAAATAATAACAAAAATACATGAGTCTGAACATGTAAAGTGCATTGTATGAAAGCTGTTTATATGTATTTCTCTTTTCGAAGAATAATTAATTCGACTATTACTAGTGGCTGCAAAATCCAGACATTTCAGTACAATACCATCACGCCCATTTAGATTATGGAATTTCCGGTCTCCTAGCCTTTGATCAATATGTCGACCATGGGCCTTGACCATGCGATACCCTTTCGTTTTGAGATCGTAAATAAACCCTATTATGTTGCAAAAGAAAAGGTTCATTTCAATTACACATTAATCAAATACAAGCATTTTTTACTAGAAATTGGTAAAACTTTTCAACAGCTCGTGAGTAATTAGGATTGAAACAGTGAATGTCCGAAGTGGTGATAACACATTCAAGCCACTAGCTGTTAAGCAACACTGAGCGATCGTGTTTTTTGCTAAATCTAATTTGAACTTCTTTGTTTTTACGATGCCTGAAGTTAAAACATGTTTTAATATTTGATATACTTTGTACAGTCCTCAACCTCAAATCAGAAGATGGGATGAAGTTTTGAACATGAACGTACTGAAAATTGGTATTTTGGCGTCTCGATCTTCATCGACATCGGGGGTGACCCCATGGTAGTGGAAAAGCTTGCCCTACAGGTTCGCTAAAATTTGAAGCTGAGTTGAGCGTTACTCAAATGCTCAATTCTTTTGACCATCAAATTATAGAAGTCTTTGAAATATTCACACAAAATTTCGATGTAAACACCAACACTTAGAATGTCAAATTGTGAAATTTTTCCAACACACTTAAATATCAATAGTGCTCTGTCTACTATGCGTTCTCTAGCTTGCGTTATATGAAATTAAAGCTACACATCTCCTCCTTCTGGTAGTGAAAACCATATGCAAATTAGAGGTCATCGGGTTGAGAGACAGCCATTTGAATGAAGCGAGGTGAGACTGCAACGTTCAGAGTTCGCAGCGCGCGAGGGCAAACCACGCGTAACATTGCTGTTTGTATTTATTAGTAAAACAAAATACTTCAATAGCTTTTATTATTCGGGAGAAGAAGATAAAGAGGATCGTCATTTAAATGTTATTGCAATCCGCTTAATAGCACAGGGACAATGACGACTTAAACTTAAGGTGACCATATTTTCAAAACCCCAATCCGGGACAAAATAGTAGATTTGACCTATTTCAATGCAAGAAATCGGGACAAAGGGGTAAAGAAAAGGTCAAAAGTCGGGACACGTCCCGGAAAAATCAAGTTGATGTCACTTTAAAATAATATACATTTTATATATACATTTGAATAACATTGAATAACATACATTTTACTGTATAAGTTTAACTACTTAAACTAATAAGAGAGAAAAAACATCAATAATCCTTACTTAAGGTGAAGCTGAGTTACTGTACTTTTCAGATGAGTGGATTTTTATCAATAGGTCCTTCTTTGCAAGCAGCATCTTAAAAAACTCGACACATGTTTCCTCACAGTTCACTTTGGTTGTCAACATAGCTTTCAAAGTTTCAACACCTAGCTGTGTTTTATCACTTGCCCATAAGCTGTTCATCAAAGAAAACATTCTTTCTGTGGCAGCATTTGTTCCAGGTAGACAGAAAAAAAAACTCTGCCAACTTCAAAATATTTGAAAATGTCACATTATTGTTTTTGAAGTGGGAAACCATTTCAATCCAACGTTGTGGTGGCAATGTTTTTTTTTTTTTGGCACTCCATTCACTAATTTTCCGAGAAGTAACAAACTGCTTCATATAAACATATTCGTCATAAATTTCAGTTTCTGTAAAGTGGGCTGAAGGTAATGTTTGAATCACTAGTGATAATGATATCTCAATATCTGCCCAAATTGGTATTCTGTTCAGCGTTACCCAGCTGTAGGATTCTAGGTCTTAAACATTTTTTGCAGCCCATTTATTCAAATAATTGAAAGTTGTTTCATAGAACATAAGAAACGCTAGCATGAAACTTTTTTACATCCTCCTTTGGAAGTCCTTCCATTTCCAGCTTTTCAAGGATTAGCTTAACTCTTGATGGCAAGAAACAGTCTTCCAGTTTGGACTTCAAAATAGTTTTCAACCTGTTGATCCTGTCAATGACTTCAAACACAGTGACCGTCTGTCCCTCTATTTTTTGCACTGCTTCGTGGAATGGAGAGGCCTGACTGTGAACAAAAACAAGCCATGCCTCAGATAGAGGATTTTCAAAGAATGTCTGTATAAAAACTGGGCATCTGTCTTGAGATTGAAAATATGATTTTAGAGGCAGGAACATCTGAAGAACCGTTTCAACAGCAGGCAGCAGAGCAAGCCACCTAGTCTGAGCATAACCTAAGATCATCTGGAAGTCTGTTTCCACAAACTGGCAAAACTCCTTGAATCTTTCAACTCGTACTGTGTATGATTTGAAGAGTAGATAAATTTTAGCAATAATCAGCTCGACATCAACAGGCAGTACATCTGCAGCTGTTCGAACAGTGTTGTGGAAAATATGACCTGCACACCCAACTCCTATAAGACCATGTCCAAGGTTTTCTTGCAGTTTTTTGAAAACATTGTTCTGTCCTTTCCTTTCAGCACCTCCAAAATTGGAATTTGTGTTGTCTGCGCATAATCCAACTACTTTCCTGTCTAAACCATTTTCAGTTATGCAGTCATTAAGAAAACTACTTACAATATCAGATGTTTCACCTGGCAATGACTTTAACTCTAATATTTTAATTTTCACTCCATTACTGTGATCAAAGTATCTGACAAGCAAAGGAAAAATCTTGAATTCTTTGTGGTTGGATGCATCTGTCAGTACATAAATAAATGTAGACTTTTCTAGATCACACCTTAACTCATTTAGAATATGGGGTGCCAAGACATTTCGAATAATGGCTTCTGTTTTCGTACGTGCACATGCAAATTTAGGCTCTAAAGTAACCTGAAGTAATTTTGATGTGCAATCCATAGACCTGAAAGTATGATTGTGTAGCACTGTATGGTATGCAAAGGCGCCTTCTATAGCAGCTAATTGCTCTTCTTGGTCACCAATTTTATCAGCTCTGAAGAAAGTGGTTAACGACGAGCTTGATGCAGCTGTAACGACGGCTCTCTTATTTTTCTCACTGCTTATGTGGTTCTTAATATCACCACGTCCACTATGGCTTATCGAAAACCCGGAGGCACATATATTGCATCGTACACTGAAGTTTGATGTACTCTTTTTAATAAACGGATATTCCTTTTGTAAATCTTCATTGAAACTGCATTTACGCTTTGGTACCATTTTCTTACAATAACAAAATATGCACAAATAGTTCACCGTTTAAATTAAATAAACGTATACCGTATGCAAAATCTTGGTACTTTACCACTACCTAAGATTTCAAATAACTGCGAATATCACATTGGAACTACAAAACTAATTCGCGGTCCTGACAACCTCTTGTGCTGTGTCGGCGCCAGTTCACTAATAATTAAAAATTCCCTCAAGTCAGCCACGGAATAATATATATTTTTTTTAATCTGTGAGATTTATGCCAAAGTGGCAAATTCGTCCAAAACCGGGACAAATTGGCGTCCCGGATTGCATCGAAAAAAAGTCGGGACAAATTATCAAAAATGGTCGAAAACCGGGACTGTCCCGGAAAAACCGGGACGTCTGGTCACCTTACTTAAACTTGACGAATTTCCCTCAGTTTTCTCCACAAAAATTTTACACTACATATGCAATAATAAGTAAAAAGTTTGTAAAAGTTTTGAAAACTGCCAGTAATACACAAAGAAAACCAGAGCGAACAACTTCTATAAACAGACTGAATGACACAGGTTCTAAACAACTGAGAATAAAAGGGTGCAGGCGCACTTGTTTCTCTTTCTCAGCTGTTGAGTGCGAGCTTCTCATGGTGAAAATCGCTGAACAAGCGAGGCAAACGCCAAAAATTATGAATATGATTGGAAAGCGCTGTATTAGCAAAGCACTGAAAAGCTGGGTATGACAGTGCATGGCTGTGGCCCATGTAGTTCCCAGGAGTGAGGATGGGGCCTTTAGGGAGATAACAAAATAATAAGGTTACTGCTCCCAGGGGCATATCTAATATGAGGTTGTGCATGAGGCTGGCAACCTCATCAAGTAAAATAAATGACTACAGAAACTATCACTGCAAGAGCACATGATTGCTTTGATGCAGGCTTCCTCGGGAACAACCACAGTGGAGGCTCCATGCTCCACAGGAAAGAAGACAGTGAAAAGATGAGTACTAGGTTGAGCTCAACCCTCTCTCTCGCTTTGGTTATCAGACTACAATCCATTTTATGCTACACTGTATTTTTATATTACCTGTTTTGTTAAGTGTTTACATGGCAAGGAACTGCCAGATTTGAAAAATATGCTGCTGTAAATGAAGTACATCCCTGGCTGTTTCACAACCATGGCAGTCTTATTTATTTCAACATTCCTCACAAATTCAGTCCGTAGGTCTTCTGGATAGATCTCAAACTCCAGGTTCATGTTCTCACCATCAAGGAACACTGGCTCTGATGAAACATTGTACAAGTTATGTCTTTATTTGAAATGGATGCTTTAGAATATTCTTTATTTCACAAAAGCATAGCCAATTTCTGCTGTTCTTAATTTAACACATACTTTATATTTAACAAAATTCTAAAGAATTTTACAGTTTATTTTTTTTCCTTTACCAATTTGTTAGCATCCTCTTTCTACACAATCTGCCTAAAGGACATTCTCCAAAAATTTTGGCCGAATACCATCGCCAACCAAGTGCTGCTTACTCGGAGCAACCAAGATGACATGCACACCATCATAGCTGGCAGATGCTGGAGCTATATTGGCCATGTCCTCTGAAGAGACCTTGATGCCATCACAACAACACCTATGCTATGGACCCCTGAAGGAAAGTGAAATAGAGGCCGATGAAAAACAACTTGGCAGAGAACTGTGGAGGCCGAGATGCAAAGAATGAACCAGAGAATTTGTTAGCAATTAGGTGACTTGCAATCAATACAGGTAGCCCTCGATTTATGCTGGGGAAGCATTTCAGGACAAACTGGCAAAATTGTAATCGGCGTAAATTGAAACGATTTTTAGATATATGTAAGTCAATCGGAAGTCAATGACTTACGTTCAAGCACTTAAGAATGTACAAGTAATACAATGCTATTATATTTAAAACTCTGAAATAAAATAGATCTGGAAAAGGCGTTTGACAGGGTCCTCTGGAGCAAACTTTGGGACTGTTTGGCAAGGAAGAACATTCCATCACCTCTGATTCATGCTATACAGAGCTTCTACAAGTCTTGCAGAAATTATGTGAGGACAGCAAACCATAAGTCAGAAGAGTTCAGGACCACCACTGGTGTAAGACAAGGTGATATCCTGTCACTTTACCTTTTCATACTCCCCATGGACGATGTCATCAAGGCATGTAAGGAGAGAACAAGAAAGTATTCAGTGGGGTACTGGAAGATGAGACAGGTCTGTATTTCGGAGCTGGCATTTGCTGATGATGTTGCCCTGATTGCTAAATCAGAGGCACATCTCTAATCCAACCTGCAAGTCTGGAAGGAAGAGCTGGAGAAGAGAGGGATGGTCATAAGCAGCTCTAAAACAAAATCCCCGGTGATATCACGAGAAGAAAGAAGACATCAGATTAAGCTGGGAGAACAGGTCCTGGAGCAGGTCGACCACTTTAAATACATCTGAGCTATTATAGACCGAAAGGGAGGCATCAAAGAAGAGTTGGCCACTCGAAAAGAAGCAGCTGGGAGACTTTTTCAGGCCATAAATCGAGGATTCCTCAGCAAGAGAGAGGTTGGTAAGAAAACGAAGATGGCTGTATACCGCTCCACCTATGTCCCAGTCTTGACATACGGATGCGAGTCATGGGCAATGACTACAACCCATAAAAGCCAGATCCAAACCTCAGAAATGAGGTATCTGAGGAAGGTGGTTGAAGTAACAAGAAGAGACATGGTACGCAACCGGACGATACGTCAAGGCCTTAAATCCTACCCCCTGCAGACCCAAGTAGAACAGTCCCAATTAAGATGGTTTGGCCATGTCTGCAGAATGGGAGAAGATCGGATACCACGACAAGCATGGGAAACAAAGAGCCAAGGATCCAGACCCCGAGGACGACCCAGAGTCCGCTGGGAGGACAACATTAGACAATCTTTGAAGGATCGAGGCCTAGAATGGAACCAGGCCAGGAGGAAGACAGCCGATAGGATAGTCTGGCGCTCTCTCTTCCAAACCTCTACACCTCACGGTAGAAGGGGAACGACTAAGTAAGTAAGTAAGTAAAACAAATTCCTCCAGACCTTCATAGGTAGAGGGGAGCTGTGAAAGCTCAAGGCACTTTGTCAGATATCCCTTTAGACGAGATGAGAACTGCTGAAAAGTTTCAGAGCTCTCCTTCCTGCTGTTGCGATACAGTTGCAGAAACTTTCGCGCATTCATTTCAAAGCGCTCAAGCAAAGCTTTCTTCAACAAGTCATAGTTGTCTTGTTGGCCAATTTCCAGTTTAGAATAAACATCATAAGCAGAACCTTTAAGGGCCTGGGAAAGTTTCATACACCAACGCGACCTCTCTAAACCGTACAGAGTTGCAATTTTCTCAAATTTTTCTAACCATGTGTCAATCTTCTCATTAGGACAAGGGAAAGACTGAAGAGTGAAAGACATAGCGTTGAGTTGAAGAGATTGAGTGTTAGAAGGATCAGTTAACTCTTTCAGTCCCAAGCAAATAAGTAGGTTTGGCCCAAGCAAAAATGGCCACCCCAGTGCGTTTTTATTGTTGTTGTTTGGAAATAATTTTTTTAAATGTTCATATGCATAAATAACCAAAAGTCCAAAATGGATGGCTATACTTTAAGAAAATAGCGTTTTTGAGTTGTCAAAATTAGAAAACAGCCCTAGAAAGAATCAAGAGATACGAAAGCCAGTACACTGTTTATCGGGCCAAATGGGTCTAGAAGGAAGTACAGTATACTGGCTGTTGGGACGTAAAGAGTTAAGGAAGAATGAGGAGAAGACTCTCCATTGCTGGAGGTAGAAGCAGCACCAAGACTTTGGACTTCTAAAGCCTTAAGAGCCAACTCATGCTGTCATCGTTGCTCATTTTCTCTTTACAAATGCTGTCTCTCCTTCTCTCTTTCCTCATGCTGTCTTTCCTTCTGTCTTTCCTCATGCTGTCTCTCCTTCTCTCTTTCGTTCACCCTGCGAATTTCCATTTCCTCATCCATCTTCTTCTGCTCTAATAGACGGTCTTCCGCTTCTTTCCTCCTTGCTTCTTCTTTTTCCTCTTTAGCTTCAGCTTCTTTACTCTCCGCGTCATATCTGTCAAGTTCGTCCCTGACAAAAGCTTTCGCTTCTTCTCCGTCTAAACCTTCTTCTCTCACCTCGTCCCTGAGGAGCTGTCTAAGCTTTGCCCTCTCGGCCATAATAAGTCAGTGGCTGAAATTTAGACGAGAAAGAGATAAGAAAAGGATACACTGGTTCCTACCACTTGCGAGAAAAATACCAAACAAAAGATGATATTCTTATAACCTGGGATACCTCCTCCAAAAAATATAGTGTCTAACTATCGCTGCTATTAATCGGCAATTAAGCACCTAATGCACACGACTACGCCAAATAAATGGTAGTTAAGATTACTCACTGAAAAATAAGTTGCTACAGTGGAAACAAAATAATTATTGCAAAAATTTTTAAGGAGAAAAAAAAATCCCTTAATTTTTTTAATCCACTATAAGTTCACCCCTGAAGATAGTTAGGGTAAGGGAGGCAATTACAGGACGTATAGTCTGATCGCGCTCCTTAGCTTAGCTCAAACACCTACTCCTTCAGAACCCTGTGAATGTTATACACTCACAAAACTTTACCAGCGTTCAGTATTACAAAATCAGTAATAACATATATTCCGACAAAATCAACCTGTAAACCCAATGTATAATGCTCAATAATGCTGTGGAAAAACAATTATTAGCCGTGTGGTCAGCACGCCCATAAAACAGATCGTTAGTCTAGGGGATAGTTATTTTTAAAAAGTACAAAACTCACAAGACATCACACTCTTACTCTATATCAGAATAAAGAATCTTAAAGACGAGCTGATATTTGTCGTCTCTTCTTCCTATTCAAAGTTCAAAATCCCGATAGACGAGACCGCATTTGTCGTAGATTTTTGATAGGAGAATTAAGACTTGGGTTGGTCCCTTCTGAATAGATTAGAATAAGTGATAGTCACAGTGAGAAATAGTAATAGCAATAGATTTCCACGAGTGAGATGGTAGAAATGTGATAGAGGCTGTCTCTGAAATCAAGAAAATCTCTCTTTCACCTATCTTCTACGACAGAATTTAGATTGAGTCAGACAGTCTACACACATATATATGAAATATATATATATATATATATATATATATATATATATATATATATATATATATATATATATATATATATATATATATATATCCACTCACATACATACACACATAAGACGACAGTTAGACGTACAGACGTGGGAAAAAACTATGACAGTGATTATATGAATAGTTTGGGAAAACGAACTGACCGACACGCTGGAATAAATTTTATGAGTAGTTTATTTATCAAGACTAAACTTCTCTCACAACATAGCAAATCACATCAAGAATATAGAAAAAAAAATCATAAACAAAAAAATCAAGAAATGCTACAAGAATGATAGACCCGTTGGTATGATCCTTCCCTCAATGTATAGCCCACAGTCCCGTTAGAAGAAAGTGATAGCCCAAAGAGTCACAGATACATATGATTTAGTCTAAAATTCTTCCCCCTTTAAGGTATGAACAGACTGGATACTCTGATCTAGTATAAGGGAATATATAGATATATAGTTAGCAATACCTTGCATAAAGAAATGTTACAATTGTGAGTGAATCAACAAAGAACATCCCTCAGTCTACTTTCACTCGGTTCTTTCATCAGGGCCCTGTCGTGCATTTCTCTCTTTCTTACCCTATAACTTGCCGTTGTTCACCGTCTGGCGCACGCTATGACACAATCTGTTTTATCGTTTGGTGAAGCGAATACCCAGCTCTGCAGATCTTGGTTTCAACCACTTTGTCTGGGAGCGTTCTCTTCAGGCGATAAGTTTATTCAGATTTTAAGTGAGTGTCACTTTATCAGTTCAGGTAAGAATTAGTGTAAGCGGGTTCACTGTGTCAGAATCACGAGGTTTCCACTACTTAGGGAAAAAAAGTCAGGCTTGTAACTTTCGATCAAAGGTAGCCTTCTTGGTCACACCACAAGTTGACAAAAATTGTGGAAAAAAACGTTACTGTTTGTAATAGTTTACTTGCCACCAGGCTGCACTGTTCTTAAGTTTTTTTCTCAGGAAGAATCAAAATTAGGCGCAAGAGGCCCGTTATCTCATTTAACCGTTAAAGTACTCGTAAAGATTTTGCACCAAGCCACTCTAAGGTAAATGTTTTAGTTCTTCACAGATATCACTCATACGTACTTAGCGCTGGCAAAGTTTGGGTACCACAGTTTCATTATATATAAATGGAAAAAAAAAACATATCAAATAATTATACATACTATGTACTCGGATATAACTGATAATTTTAAATTGCAAGCGTAGTGCTTGACTTATCATTTAAAACTCCCGTGAAGTAAGTTATATTTAAAAATCATCTATCCTCATGAATTAGGAATACGTGCGTATTCCGTCAACACTCATGAGGCTTCTAGCATTTATAAGTTAGTTTAGAAAGTTTATTGTCGTCTGATTATTTTAGCAATTAAATTAAATTCATTAAGGGACCCAAAGATGCAGCAATAGAGAATGCAGTCAGCGACCCATAGCTTGACTGCTTGCGTCAGGGTCAGCGAACCAGAGCTGACGAAGATCCTACTCCACCTCCACGTGGTGGTCCTGGAAACAGGCTGCATCACTACAGTCTGGCTGAGAGAGTAGGGATCGAAGAGGGAAGGCAAACCCGGTCCCAAAAATGCCGTGCTGAAGTCGGATGTGTCGGCCGAAAGGCGCAGATATCGCAGCTCCAGCGTAAACAGACACAACGCAACCAACGTCCTTTTCAGGACGAACGAAGAAGAAGAAGAAGCAGAAAGAAGAAATTCATTATAGCTACATTGTTGTTTAAGCTAGAAATTATAATGTATTCTGTTTTCCATTGAAACACGTCACTAGAAAATAATACAGTTTTATGTATTAAGCGCTCTGCACCAAATCTAACTAGTGAAATAAAATAAGCGATTTTAACACTTTAAACACTTCACAAAATACTAGAATATAATATATGATATTTTACCTCCAAACAGAATTACGGTTTCACGACGACTAGGATAATTCACTAGATAGGTATTAGAAGCCTGGCAAAATTTGACGAGAACTAAATACTTCGCTATTACAAACTTCATTCACTAGCACGAGTGATTCTGTCTACTGCAAGTTGGAGAATGAGGATCTAGTTTAACCTTCTAGTTAATATCTCTCAAACAGACAAAGAGTTGAACGTTTATTTCGCGAAACGAAATAATCCCCCTTTCCGTTTATAACAATTACGGTAACTCCAAGAGGCTGTCGTAACTGCCACTTTGCGTCTCTGACACCTCCGTCTAAGAAACGGCCGTAGCGCTACGTGTCAGATGCAAATGTAGACAACTTGTCTGCAATGCAGGGGCAGTTTTCGCACCTACGCCGCGAAATGACCATTCTGAGCGAAAGCGTGATGGCGCCTTCTCCACCCTGACACTGAGAATCTACCGAGTAAACTACGTGTCAGATGCAAAATACCAGACAAATGTCTGAAACTGCGCTGAGGAGATGTCGGCTATCGCGCCTCACTGAGCGTTCAGCCGATTCAACTCGTTGTGGCAGGTGAAAACGCAGACAAATCTGTCGCCTACAGGTCTGGCGAAAGCGAATATTCACGGTGTATTTCGTCAATCTGCAGCGATTGACCGAATGCATTCTCACGCCAAATCATCTGGTGCTAGGGACTGACGCGTTACTTAAGGAGTTACTCGTTTAATCAGCCATGAAATGCGTTTCTAAATGAGAAACGAAACTGGCGAAAGTGAGAATGGGAAAAAAATATATTTTTCGCAAACGAATGGATGCGAAAAATACGGAAAAAAGGTAAAGAGAGATAATAAATAGAGGATACGGGTGAAAGAAAAAGAAGAGGATATAGGCAATTTAATGATCATAAAACCTATGTGACAGAATCTATGTCATTAATGCTATAGTAATTATAGAATTAAGGAAATATAAATAAAACCTCTGCTAAGTTAGCTTGATTTCGTACAGATAATTAAGACATAATTAATCTATGTTTAAAGACAAAAAATATACTTCCCAATTTACAGCTCTCAAGCTATTTTTTTACATCTCATACAAATGTATAAACACTATCTCCATTTTAATATTATTAACCTCTGTTTTTCTTCTAGCATTTATATGATCTTTAACCAAAAGCTGCCAGCTCTGAATTGTTGGCACAGCACATTTCAACACCTCCTTCAGTTATTCGGTTCAGACTTTCAGTGAGACTGGAGTTATATTTGTCAGCCAGCGACAGACATGACATGCACACCTGATGACTTGATGTTTCATTCTGTAATTATGAACAATTCTAAAATTAGAAACTGTGCCATCAGATATTGATTTTGTTTCAAGTTCAGGACACCATGTAAATTATTATATTCTTCTTTCAGATCCCCACAGAGCATAGGCCTTCAACAAATTTATTCCAAGTATTCCTGTCTTATGACATCAGCTCAAGGTCTTTCTATGTCTTTTTCATCCCATTCATGTCTGTCTTCAGTTCTCTTCTCATTGTGTTCTTTGGTCTCCCCCCCCCCTTCCTTTCCAGAACAATGAATGCCTTCTAAAGCTATCAATAGGTGTCCTCAATGTGTGTCCTATCCATCCTCATTATTTTCACTATTGTTCCACTGTCACTTGTCTTGTTCTTGTCATCAGTTCCACATTACTATTGAATTATTATGAATCGAAAAAAAAATGAATACTATTAATAATAAAAAGCCTTTCCTGTTAAAGCCACAGATGCATCAATATCATAGGCAATTTACTGCAGTGGAATAATTTAGCAGTCTATATTCTTAGGGCACTTCAGTAATGTAATTTATAAGTAATTCTAACTACTTAATTTTTCTATTCACACCCATTAACATATTTCACTTACCTAACTAAAAATCTGAAGCTGTTTTAGCTGATGCAGGAGTAGTCAATATATAAGTAAATTTTAATGTTCTGAAATGATATGTCGCTTCAGAAAAATTCAACGAATATTGAAACTTCATCTTCAGTTGACACTATATAGTGTTCATTTAATGTAAATGTACTTCTTACATGCATATATCAGCTGAGGACATCTTTATTAGACTATGTAATTTATAAATTGCACAAGTTGACATTATCAGACAACCAAAACAATAAATCAGTGTTATTTGATTCCTATGAATGACTGCATGCATGCATGATAGAGTCTCTGAAGATATGCTTTTCACTGGATTTACTATTTCAGCATTTGTGAGTCAATCTTTTGGCAGGTAATTCTCACACTGTCTGCTACTAGGTCCTCCCTTTTTTCCATAAGGAATTCTACATCAAATCATAGAGGAACTCTGTGCTTCATTTCAACACCTCATGTAGTAGTAGTTATTGTAGCAATTTATATTACATGATGAGGTTGGCAGCCTCATGCACAATCTCATATTAGTCACTTCTTAAGACATGATTAATAGAACTGTAGAGCTATTTTTTCTTCATCTCCTCAGATTGTTATTGTTGTTCAGAATCAATATCATTGTACACAAGGCAAACCCATAGGTGCTAAGTCTCCCTCAACAAAGGTTGAATGGTATGAACACTCCTCTGCATTCATGTTTCCTCTTTATTTTTGCCAGAGTTATTGACAATACAGCAAGATCTCCATTGATAATACTCTATCAGAATCATGATTCTGACTTTGTAAAACATCCATTTATTAGTTTTATTAATTGGTGGAACTATCCAGTCACCCTCATAGAGCTACATACTTGGGAAAAAACAAGGGATGTCCCTATGGCAGTCTTTGTGCCTAGTGCAAAACTATACAGTGATATGTAAATACAGAAAACTGTGTTTTCAGATTATCTGAGCAGCTCAACTCAGTTTTCCTTTCTTAGTTTGAATCATTCTATAATTTTCATTTTCAACAATTTTGTTTGTTGTAAGGTATGTTTATTTCCAATATTGTTGGTAGCAACAATACCTTACTTACTTAGTCGTTCCCCTTCTACCGTGAGGTGTAGAGGTACCAACAATACCAATAATTGTTATTAATTTTGTTGAATAGAATCGACATCATTCCACTCTGGGCAAACCCATAGGTGCTCAGTCTCCCTCAGTATATGTCGAACAGTATGAATGCTAACTGTTCCTGTAGCTCACTGGGTGTATACACGACAGATGCATCCTCTCATACATCCATTATTGCTAGCCTTACGTTTGATGCCAAATTCCAGCAATCTTAACCTTGATGATTCATCCATTGCAGTATTTTTCTCTAACTGGTGATCATTAATTGTATTCAGTATCTCTCCCTTATCCACATCCAGTATCCCCAATATCGGTGCTCTTGAATCTAGTTTGGTTTCGTTTTTGAACCCTGCACTTGAAAACTAATGTCTGTTGCGTGATGGCAAGTTTTGTATTCTCAAGTACTCCATGAGTGGTTTTCTGTGCTGTTCATATTTTTTTGCATGTTAGCACATAATGGGCTATGGTGTTTTTCTCCAGACATGTTACACAGTAGGGTTCCTCCACCATGAAATAGCCTGTTTCTAGTTGAAGTCTAGTCAGTTTTCTATTGCATGGTATTTTTTGGTTCTCTAGATATTTGACTTATCCGTGTTGGATATTTTAGCAGTTTGAAGACATGTTTGCCTTTCTGACTTTGTTTCCAGTTTTCTGTCCTTTCCTTTGTTATAATATTTTTAATTATATTTTTGATCTCTGTTGTGCCTAACCCTGAGTTTATATGGTTTGGACTGCTTCTCCCTGTTTTTGCTTCCTTGTCGGCCACCTCATTTCCTTCTATTCCCTTGAGGCTAGTCTGTCAGCTCTATCGTATACGCCTGTGTGACCAGGACAGTAGATCCACACCAGTTCGTGCAGATTCAAAGCTTCTATGAATGTTTTCCACTCATGCTGTAGCCATCCATTTTCAACCTTCCGAAGCATGGAATGAGAATCTGACACAATGACTGGCTTTGTCCTACCAATTAGTATTGAGAACTTTTCTGAAGCCATTATTTACAACTGTTCACTGTTGTCATTTTCTTAATCTCTGAACTGCACAGAACACTGCTATAACAAACTGGTATATTCAAGTCTAAACGTTCAAGCAATATTTACCCTTTCCAAAACACTTTATGAAGGAATATGAATGCTGTCACTACTCCACCCCAGCTTGATGCTGACCACATCATCCCTAGTGTGCCAATGGTCAAGAAAATATGGGCCTAACACCATATTCCCAAAAGGCTCAATAAGCGTGTAACGGGATCCTTTACCTTACTACTCCACCACTTGTTTTGATGAATGAAATACCAGTTCAGTTCAATTCTGGGTTATAATTTTGGTAGTGAAATATGATGTTCTTTATTATAGATCTTTTACGAGATATATATTTTATGGATTGATAGTCTTTGTTGATTATTCCAGACTGGATACAAAACAATTTGTTGTCATTATGCTTCTCTGTGACCATAGTGTACATAGTATAACCCTGTCCTGCTATGATTCTGTTATTCAATCAGTCAATACCCTTAAGCTCCCCAAGGAGTATAGGCCATCAACAAACACTTGTCAAGTCCTCATGTCACGTGCCATCAGGACAAGTTCTTTCCACATTTTCCTCATCATTTTCACTTCTGTCTCCAGGTCTCTTCTCCATGTGTTTTTTGTATCTACCTCTGCCTCTCTTACCCTGGGAATTCCAGAACAAAATCTACCTTGTAATGCAATCAACAGGTTTCCTCAATGAGTGTCTTATCCCTCACCAGCATCTTCTTCTCATCTCTTGTTCCACTGGCACTTATCTGGTTCTTGTCATAAGTTCCATTTTGGTGACTTTGTCATACCATTTCAATCCTTCTATTCTATGCAAGCACCTATTTATGAACGTCTGTAACTTTTTTAGTTGTTGTTTTTGTTGTGCTCCATGTTTCAGAGTCATACAATATGACTGACTTAGAAATAAAGAATTAGTGATGCCTAGATGGCAGGGAGGATAATGTGATTCGCTTGCATAGCTAGGCGGGGTTGTCGCACGGAAGGTCCTGGGTTCGAGTCCTGGGTAAGCCACTCACGTCTGTTGTTTTTCTGTTGTCTAGTTTTCTACTTCTTTATTTCTTACGAGTGCCTGAAAACATACCTTTTTTGTTTGTCTAATATTTATTTACTGTTTACAGGCCTCGGGTTTCCCTTCCTTATGTGTTATAAATGTTTATACAATACCAAAACCTACCCTCTGTCCTGTACTTACTGTTCTTAGTCTACTATCATTTACTAGACACAGTATTAAGGTCTTTGTCTTGTGTAGTCTGACCTATACTGTATAATAGGGGAACGACAGAAGTGATTGCATCATTAATAGGCTGGACTGCCCGTGGTAAATGTCCGGTGTTATGTGTTACACCCGATGGTAATGAGCTACACATGTGAAATCTGCTCATTTGGGAGTTGTTGATAAGCATACTCGTTTGGATGATCACAAGTATAAACATAATTCCTCCACCACTACGACATGTAATGAACCATGTGTACGTAATAATACTTCCGTGCGCTTCACTCGCACGACACATGATAGGTTCAATGATTCTCGGGCTCAGTTCAGACCTGGCCAAGATCATATTTCATTGAATCGCACTGTTTTGGTGCGTAATTTACCTTCTAATGTTACTTGGTATACACTTAGAAAATTTTTTCGACGTATCGGAGATGTTGAATTTGTTCGTATGTTTACACTTCAACATTCTTCTCACCAACTAGCGTTTGTTCGCTTTTCGAGGTATTATGATGCTCGTAAGGCTGTAAAATTCAAAAATGGTTCTCGGTTTGCACACCATCATTTAGATGTGCAACTCGCTTGCAATTCAACACCACGCACTTTGTAGTTGCGTTGGACTATTTGTTTTCTTCTGTCTTTGGATGTTTTCTTTTTATACATCCATAGTCTGTTGTGCTACTTTCTATATCTTTTTGCACATGATAATCTTTTGCCAATAATATAGACCTTACTTTCTCTTTGGATATTTTCTCTGATTATAACTGTCATCAGTGATACTTGCATTATTTTTGCTGACTTCACTGGTCTCTACACTTTATCTTTACTGATTTGGGCAACGATGATTCGTTACTTATGTGCGAATGATGCGCCGCCTTCTTGGCGATCAAAAAGATGTCATCACATAGGTCATCTTGGGCTTAATTAACTTCTATCTGCTACTTTGTCTGGACTGCAAGCTAAAGGTAGTCCAAATAAAATTTAATGGACATCAAAATAGCGCTTTGGTGAAATTCAGGGAATTATTTATTGTAATTACACCTATTTTGTTGTTACCAAACCTACACATTACATTTGTAACTCACAGATGCGTAAAATTACGGCATCGGGAGCATCATCCCACTTACTTTCATCACATCAAGAACTATGCGGAACGTGAGAATTCACCGTTGGTACCTGATACTCCAAGAGTTCTCGTTTACAATATTGCCAATCTCTGGAACGGACAACAACCTCGCTGATTTGTTGTCAAGGAAGTATTCTGGACAGGATGGGAATTGAATTTATTTTATTCATTGGTACTACTATATTTAGTATTCTTTGACAAACGTTGATATTAATGATGTTAATATAATTATAACTATTATATGTTAATAATTCCTCAGCAAGAAAGAGGTTGGTAAGAAAACGAAGATGGCTGTATACCGCTCCACTATGCCCCAGTCTTGACATACGGATGCGAGTCATGGGCAATGACTACAACCCATAAAGGCCAGATCCAAACCTCAGAAATGAGGTATCTGAGGAAGGTGGTTGAAGTAACAAGAAGAGACATGGTACGCAACCAGACGATACGTCAATACCTTAAATCCTACCCCCTGCAGACCCATGTAGAACAGTCCCAATTAAGATGGTTTGGCCATGTCTGCAGAATGGGAGAAGATCGGATACCACGACAAGCATGGGAAACAAAGAGCCAAGGATCCAGACCCCGAGGACGACCCAGAGTCCACTGGGAGGACAACATTAGACAATCTTTGAAGGATCGAGGACTAGAATGGAACCAGGCCAGGAGGAAGACAGCCGATAGGATAGTCTGGCGCTCTCTCTTCCAAACCTCTACACCTCACGGTAGAAGGGGAACGACTAAGTAAGTAAGTAAGTATATGTTAATATAATATTCATAGATTGCGTACGGGTACGTCTTCTCCACCACTCTCACACGTGCCACAAGTGTCACGTTTGGGATCAAGGGGGATTTTTTTTTTCTTTCGTACGCCCGCTAATACTCGAGGCGAAATCTCAGGTTATTATTAATGTCTAACCTGACATTGATTTTACGTGAGTATCCCTTTTTTCTTGTACAGAGACAGGTGTCCCTCGCCATTCAGGCAGATACTCGCCGATTTCGGAGGTACCCATTAGAGCTGGGTCGGCTCAGGAGCCGCCAATCCCTGGTCGACGACACTCCTTCAAATGGTCTCGCCAGGTCTCGAGTTAATCCAGTCCAAATCCCGGTCGATGAAAAATCCTCAAATGCCATCGCCCGGGTTTGATCCTGCATCATCCGGTCGCCAGAGCGGTGTGGTAACTACTACGCTAGCGCGGCTACATGATCAAGGGGGATGATGTTGAGGATTGTTTCAGGGTTTGCAAGCATCTGGGTTTGAGCTCGATTCAGATGGTTGCACCATGAAACACCTCGGCTGAATAAATAAATGAGATGGATCGCATATATCGATGCATGACGCGTTAGACACAGTAACGACAATCGTTGTGTGGCCTTCGAGCCAAATGGCAGTGTTTCGAATGTGTGGCATAGCCACTTATCCAAAGTGTTTTAAAGGTGTGGTATAACCACTCAAGTATGATAGTGCATAACTAGAAAGTTATATTTAAAGCAGAAATAAAGAATGTATAAGGACTTTGAGTCTTAAAATATAAGATGGCAATATTAGCCGCAATAATTTATGATTAACGTAAGTCATAAAATATGAAACGCAGTTAGAATATGTAGTGCTGATTAAGCCTGGCTTTGAATGCCAAAGTAAATTAATATATTAGACAGTGTATCTAATAGAATTAGCAGGATGTTTAATTCTGTATAAATATAAGAATTATGCCAAACAGATTTGGCGGAAATATAGTCAAACGTTAATTATAACGGTAATGTATCGGACAGGCAATGTCTGTGAAATATATAGACTCTACGCTATAATGTATCCAGAGCTCTTGATGTAAACGATATTAAGTAGTGTCTTTGATTCATGATGGAAGAATGAATCCGTATTAAATTATTATGTCGTCAAAAACGGGTCTTACTCGATAACGTATTCAAGGTTCCAGTTATGACTGTTTTTTATGAAGAATGACCATTGACCTTCAAATGAATACACACGCTGTCACACTGATAATACGAAATGAAACAATATAACACGGTGTTAAGTCATATTTCTGAGGTGGATGATGGAGTGAGTGGAAGTAAAGAGCCACCGAAGTTGTTGATGTTTAATGCCATCAAAACGTTGCCACCAGATAGGTGGAACATAGATGATCTCTTCGCATTATTGAAGATACTATGCTATCTGGAGATACTTTTGTGATCATTGTAGTGATAGTTGGTGAAATTGCTTGAGTGATGGCAAGAGAGGGTGTGACACATTTTACGTTAACAGATAGTTGAGAGCTGATGAGAAGACAGTGCAATTGGTGACCCATTATGGGAATTGGAAATTTGTTACCTTGGTAGTCAAGACACAGTATGTGGGGTTAAGATCATGCTGAGTTAAATTTATCTCTGAGCTTATGTCCCTGTCCATTAATTATATATGTTTACCACAGAAGAGAACGTTTGAGTGGTATGGACAGTGGAGTATAATGTGGCATGAAAGGAAATAATGCATTTTGGAAATTGGTCAAATTTGCTTTCCTAATCTGGATCATTATTTTATTTCCAGAATTTAGGTATCCGGTGGGATAGATAAGCCTTGGGTTGGCACTACTTATTGTACTTTAGGCCATCACTGACAGTGTCTTGACATGATGATCAGGCATCAAGTTGCTGAGAGGGTCTACAGAATAAATGGTTTTAAGAAATTATCTCATACCTTGATGATCTTTACAGAGTACCAGATGCCAGAGAGCAATATTTGTTGCTGATGTACTTAGTTGTATAGTTTAGATGATATTGCATATTAAATTTTGAAATGTTGACGGTTTAGTTTATTGTGATCATGATATTTGACTACATACACTGCACAGTAGTTGTTGAGGATAGGGCATCAGCAGTGTGCTAAATAAAAAACTGTCTCATGGTAATTAGTTGTAGACATCAACACTTATGCAGTCATGGCTTAATGCATGACCATTTTGATTAAATCAATGCCCTTAATGCTAGCAATTGGTATAGCATGTGTTGAAATTGTAATGTATGAGACTATTGGGATATGCCTATGTCTGAAAGGATTACAATGAGTTATAAGAATGTGGGTATCAACTTTGTTTTCGAAAGAGAATCAAGAAGCTGGAATACTCATGCTAGAGATGAGCATAATGGTAGAAATTTAGGAAGCAGTGGAGCAAGAGTTATCAGTATCTGCTAGAACTTCACAGATACAATTTTGACCAAGCAAAGTTTTGGATTGGAGAACTTAAGGAACATGAGAAGAATTATTGGATTTATCTAGGTGAAATAAACTGATCGTGGTGAAGGAAATTAGATCTTTTAAGAATGGATTAGGAAGAAGTAAAAGCTTTGGTGTTGAATAGTAAGTGAATTACACCATTCACTGAAACCTTATTAAAATTGTGGATTATTCATTGAATAATGGAATGCGTTAAATGTTATAGGATGTACATTACAAATATGACATCTTGGGTTGATTATACATTTTTAGGTTGTAGTTATATGACTTAACATAGTATAATTCTTTGTTGTAGATGTTAGAATTTGATCGACCTTGCTTTTTTTTCGATGTAGTTTTTGTCAAAAAAAATGATATCATTTTTTTCCCCGGGGGTCGGTGTAACTGTTAAGTCATATTTCTGAGGTGGATGATGGAGTGAGTGGAAGTAAAGGTCACTGAGGTTATCAATACTTAAGTTTAACTCAGCGATTGAGTTTATGTCTGACTTCATGTCAGTATGTTGTGACTTGGGCGTGCGCGTAAAGAATGCGTGTTTGGTGAACTAGTCTGGGTGACTAGAATGGAGTCTGTGCTTGATAGCCGAGCTGTGCGCTTGAGGCTGTGATTTGTGATCGAGCTGTGAGCTCGTATTATGTGACAGATAAGATATTATGTAGTGATTATGAATAATGTGATTATGTCTGACATATTGTTGTATAGGCGACGTCTTCCCGCCTAAGAGTGTTCCAGGAGGAACTTTGTTAGTAGTTATGAAGTAGACATAATGGTTATGTCATAGGCGACGCTTTTCCGCCTAGGAGTGTTCCTATTGGAACTATATTTATATTCCTGTTCGTGGAGAACAGTATAGGGCGTGGCAGTGTCCGCCCCTGGAGCTACTGTCAGAAAGGCGACGCGTTTCCCGCCTTGTAGCGGTATTAGAAGATAGACAGGCGTTGTTGAAGTCCCGCCTGGAGGAGATTCTTAGAGAATTTATATGGCGATGAGTAATGTCATCAACCAGTTGGAATAAGTGATATACACCTGGATGGTGTTACATGTGCGAGGAGGATATACCGCACATATTGATATTTAGTGTACTGTCTGTGAACGTCAGGGAAGCCAGTTCCATGGTTATTGTAAAGGTAAAGGAACCCGTTACACGCCAATTGAGGCATATTGGGAATATGGTGTTAGGCCCATATTATCTTGACCGTCGGCACACTAGGGGTGATGTGGTCGGCATCACGCCGGCCGCCTTAACCTTCCCAGAGTCGCTCTGGTACCCATTTGGGGCTGGGTCGACCCAGGAGCCGTTTGTGGCCTAAAAAATTCCCACCTCATCTGGGGATCGAACCATAGACCACTGCGCTAATGGTTATTGTAGTTAGTGTTATTTCCTACAGGCAATGTCAGCCTGGATGTGATGTCAGTATGCTCGCCAATATAAGTGATATTCAGGACACGTATGTTAATGTTTAATAAATGTTATGGAATTGTAACTAGTGGCGTTGGGTTGATTTGTGCGAGCCATTGTTGATCACCATCTTCATACACCCACACCCACCATAATATTTGTTCCTGACAACTGGGGACGTCATCGTCAATAAACAGTTCTCTGACATACTGGGAACTTGCAAAAGGAGTATTTTGGAAACCTGGGCAGCTTTTAGAGAATCAACAGAAACGCCCAGTAACATAAGTGTTAAAGAAAAAAACATAATTTAACACATGGTCATTCAAATATGTATGAACTTTTATTGACAGCAAGTTTAAAATGCAATTACTTGAAAGAAGTATCAAAAGAATCCAGGGTTATAATCAAAATCGATACCGGGTGGAACACAGAACAGAAGATCAAATAATTGTAGAAAACATAATACTAGACTAACCCATTTAAATCAGTGAAAAGCCCATAACACTTACAACTAGTTGAAGTCAAGCCCTGCTATCTTGTACTATTTATTCAAGTTTCTTCTACCCCTTCTTTATCCTTACGTCTGTCTCCAATTTGTGGGGTTTTTGGGTCTTCTCCTTTTTCTTGTCATCTTGGGCTTCCAGTATAAACACCATATTTTCTTTTGTCCATACAGAAAACATGCACCCTCAAATGTTATTTTTGGGTATCCCCAGGGTAAGAGAGGCAGAGGTGGACCAAAAAATACACGGAGAAGAGAACTGGAGACAGAAGCGAAAATGATGAGGAATACCTGAAAAGGTCTTGAGCTGATGGCATGGGACTGGTTGACTTGGTATGTGCTAGTTGATGGCCTATGCTCCTTGAGGAGCTAAACGGTATTGACTGAACGTAATGTTTCAGCACCCCAATGGGCATTATCGATGTATTTTGTCGCTATGGATTTTCTATCTGTTGCAATTTTACTCTTTTTTCTTTCAATTCCAGGAATGTTTTCTATCATTTTAGGAAATGGGAAACGATTTTGTTTCCAAACTGGAGGCTTGTGTGCAGTGTAGATGGGTTTAACAGTGGATATTTCATCTATGGATACTGCTCTCATTTGTGGTTTGGTTGATTCTACAAAATTGCTTCGTTTGAGTCTTTGCCTTCTAAGAGCATTTATTCTATGGCAGATTGGGTGGTCTGTTAGTCTTTTGAATTTTTCGGCCTGTTGCTGAGCCCTGCAGTCTCTTCTATCTGTCATTGGCTGGAGGCATGTAATCTTTTCGAGTTCTTTTATAGGTGTTGACTTCATGCCTCCCGTTATAATTCTCATTGCTTGATTTTGGAGTCTGCTAATTTTATCGAAGTTTGTCTTAGCTGCTGTTGCCCACGCTGCCATGTCATATTCAAGGACTGGCCTCACTCGCTCTGTGTACAACGTCTTAAGCACTTTCTCATCTGCACCCTAAGTTGTTCCAGCACACCACTGTAGAGCAGCGTGTTGCCATCGAGATCCATGAAACTGAAAGCATCTCTGAATGATCAACAAGAAAACCATCTGGGTAAAAATCTTGCCAGAGAAACGAAAGTTTATAATACTAAATATTTCAAAACTGGTATAATAAAAACCGGCCTCAGCTGATGGAAAAACCAGCAACCAACCAGATAGCCTAATGTTGAAACTTCTTAGGTTTGAAGCTCAAACTGTATCAGCTGATTAGTAAAGCCAAGCGTACTAACATTGAGACTGGTTCATCATCAGTACATAAGGGATTCTTTTCTTACTGACCATTTTTGTTCCTTATGGAGCATGGGGTCACCACTGCAGTTGGCCCCTTTGCAAGAAGCCTGCATCAAAGCGTTTGTGTGCTCTTGCAGCGGTAGTTTCTGTGGCAATGTGTTTTATAAGATGCTTTTGCCAACCTCACATTTTTAATAGGAGTTTTGCCTCGTTTTTTTTTTTTTTTTGCGAGGCGTGCCTCGCTGGGCTCCGTTCAACCCAGACACAAGGTCCGTTGGTTATAAAAGGCCGCAAGTCTAATTATAAAAGACCTTGTGGTCTGATTAGGCCTACAACTTCAAATTAGTCACCGCTTACGAGATGTCTGAGGAAGCACTGTTCCTATTCTTTCTTTGCCTCCTCTGCGACCCCCAGGAATTACACAGGACACATAAAGGGTTAAAATATAGTAAACATCCAACGCTCTTCACATATCCTACTAATAATGAGAAATATGATCGGTTGTTGGCACACAGCAAACATTCTAGTGAGAACACAGTGGTTAGCAGACGATTAAAACGCCATGTTGCATTAAACATGTGACCTCTTAAAATAGCTCCTAAAATGTATTTTTTTTTTTAACCACAAGAATAGTGGATCAGATAAAAAGTACGACTTTTCAAAAAGTTCAAATAATTCGTGTTTGATTTGGATCGAATACTTTGTTTGTTTGTTTTTTCTCATTCATTGTTTTTTATTTTTTATTTTTTTTTTATTGTTTGTTTGTTTCTTGGATAGAGGAGGGCACATACACAAATTTTGTTTTGATTTACTCTACTTGGACTGAGTGTAGGGGAGAAGTTTCTATTTTGTCTTGAATTTATTACACTATATATCCTAATTATAACCTGATTATAACCCATCGAATCACAACGGGCTGATCACCCGTTTGCCAGTCACTGTGATTACGGAAACAACAACAAATGGATTGATTTGTCGTTGCCCTAAAGACGCCATTAGGCGTGATGGGAACAACGGCTAAGAAAATCTATTCGTTGTTGCCCTTAAGACGCCACTAGGCGTAATGGCCACTGGCTGCTTTGACGGTCGTTGGCTAAGGACGGAAGAAGAAGAAGATAACCCATCGAACATCAGATCAACATCGAGGGATGCTCTGGAGGTGGCCTTAGGAGTCCTCCCTTTGGAACTTTGGAGAAAGGAACTAAGACTAAATTACATGATCAAAATTATGTTGGACAAGACTCATTCTGCTTTTCCAGCATTTGCAAGGTATCAATTAACAACAATTCAGAACAGGTTCGTGAATACCAGTAGATACCCGACAGGTTGGAAATGCATGGAGGAACTATTACACTTGGATACCCTAAATGCATCAATTAATAACAGTAGTATATACAAGCCGGTGGTACCATCCTGGGAACTCAAGAAACCAGATAGAGACTACCATCTGGCAGGCATAATTAATAAAACAACTGATATGGCTACTATCAACACCAAAGCCAGGAAATAAATTCAACAAATATCAAAAGGACAATATTATGTTGTACACAGATGGATCTAAAGGAGAGGATGGCAAATTGGGGATAGGAATTTATGTTCCCATAAGGCAAATGGTGAAAGGAAATAGTTTAACAGATAATACATCTATTTTCATGGCAGAGATGGTTTTAATTCTGAAAGCTCTGGAAATCGTCTACAGCAACCCTCCTCATAAATTGACAGTATTAACAGACTCACAATCTGCTATTCAAGCTATAATAGACTAATAAGAATGCAGTAGACCTGATATAGCAGAAGATATATTACTGGCAAATACTTACCTATGCTCCAGAGGATGTTCTGTTCTAATAGCTTGGATACCTTCACATGTTTGGCATAGAAGGAAATGAAAAGGCGGATAAAGAAGCTAAGAAAAGTAGAAATAATAGAAACCAAATAAATGTGAGGATGAGTAAAACAGAGATCAAATTAAAAGAATAATAACTGAGGAATGGACAGTAGAGTGGGGCGGAAGTCTGAAGGGCAGACATGCATATAAATTGTTCAAGGCTCCAACAAGAATGTGTCAGGTATCTAGAGAACTAAAAATTCCTAGAAATAAGAAACTTCTTAGACTGCAACTAGGAATTGGCTATTTTAGAATAGAAGAACCTTACTGTGCAGAGTGTCTAGAAAAAAGTAATATAGAGCATTTCCTGTTAAAATGTAGGAAGTCTAAACAACGGAGAAAACCAATATTACAATATTTACAGGCATGCAATTCATCCAAAACTGAGGAACAAGTGTTGAGAATAGATAGACCTAGAGAATTGCACAATATAGTAAAACAGTATATAACCAAAACTAAAATTAATGTATAAGAACAAATGATGGTGAGAGGAAAAGGGGTAGTCTGATGGGGTGCTTGTATGGCTGATGGCAGATAATTGGTGGATTTAATGTAATCACGGACACCCACCGGGCTTTCTCACCCCTTTTCACATTGTAAACAACAAGGTAGTTATGAGAGACTTCATTTTAGTTTGTTTATTGTTTGTATTTTTATTCGTTTTTTTTTTTAATTGTTTGTTTGTTTCTTGGAAAAGGGAGGTCACACACAAAAACATTCATACAAATTTAGTTTTGATTTACTCTATTTGGACTGAGCAGAGAGTGGAAGACGGTACTATATTTGGGTTTTGGAAACCTGGCTTTATTTACTCGAATTGGTACACCATATGACCTAATTATAACCCATCAACGGTTGAACGGGATACTTTAAAAAAAAAAAACATCGACGGTGGAATGGAATACTTTGTTCAAAAATATAAATATATAAAAATTAGACTGAAATTGAAATCGGTCGACACATCTTTCGCCAACGTCTTTATGCGAAAGAATGGTTAAAATCGGCCCAACAGTTAATGAAGCAGACACTGGAATATGTGCTATCAGCTTGCAAGGTGTCGTTAGGGCAAGGGCAATACACATGGCGCCACAACAGAGTGCTAAATGAGCTGGCTGCTACAACAGACCTGGTAAGGGTGAGGGCGATCAGCAAAGTCAGCCTGAATACCACAAATGCTATCTTTCTGAGAGTAGAAAATTCAACACACTCCAAACCACACATCAGTTTACCATCTATACTTGATTGTGCAAATGACTGGGAGATGGCAGTAGATCTACCTGGACAAGGGACACATCTGGAGATCATTAGGAGATCTTGAAGGCATCCAGATATAGTACTTCTACGCTCCTTTTTTGTTGGACCAGATTGTAATGATTGAGCTGACAGTGCCATTTGAATCCAAATTAGATGAGTAACACTTATTCAAATTGGCTGAGTATAATGATCTGGTCATGGATTTGAGATATGATGAGTTCACAGCAAAAGTCATAGCTGTAGAGTTAGGTGCAAGAGGTACAGTGGCTGACTCGGTGTATAATTTACTGAAACTATTGGATGTGAAAGGACAGTTTAGATCGAAGACACTTAAGAGGCTCGGTGAAACTGCGGACGGGACGTCATGTTGGCTGTGGAGCAACCGCAACACGCTTTGGAATTCAGGGCAATAATTTCTTCTTCTTTGATCCTTAACCGCCGCCTTTTAAAGCAGTCAGTGGCTATTATGCCTGGTGGCGTCTTGTAGGGCAGGAACTCAGTATCGGGAACTCATATTAACCAGAATCGAGAGAAAGCGATCCAGTTGTTAAAATCTTCTTCTTCTTTGATCCTTAGTCGCCGACCGTCAAAGCAGTCAGTGGCCATCACGCCTAGTGGCGTCTTGTAGGGCAACACAACAAAATTCCATTGATTCTACTTTGCTCGGGTCGGTGTACCATCCTTCGTAATCAGTGCCCCAACAACTCTGGTTCATTCTTTGCATCTCAGCCTCCACAGTCCTCCGCCAGGTTGTTTTTGGTCGGCCTCTCTTTCGTTTTCCTTCAGGGGTCCAAAGCATAGCTGTTCTTGTGATGGCATCGGGGTCTCTTCTGAGGACATGACCAACCCAGCTCCAGCGTCTGCCAGCTATGATGGTGTGCATGTCCTGCTTGCTTGCAGTCGGTAAGCAGTAGGGATCGGTTAGTGATGGCATTTGGCCCAAAAAATTCGTGCGAATTTTTTCTTAGGCATGTTGTGTGAAAAGGGACAAATATCGACATTTCTTCTCTGTAAACGGTCCAGCATTCAACGCAACCGTACTTTTCAGGACGAAACGAGAAAAGCAACAGCTCTGATATAATCTTAATTTTGTGCTTGTGCTGTATTTTATATAGGACTTCCAGATGTTGTTTTGTTGTTAAAACACCAGGAATGCGGCACAGTTTATTAGAACCCAGAAAGCTCTATCAGAGAAAGCGAAACGTAGTGGTCCGCAAACAGATTCACTTTGCGGAAACCTTATAGTGCTATCAAAATTCCACGGCACACTACAATAAATACTTGGGTTAAAAAAAATGTATTTTTTTGAAATTCTATGTTAATTTTTGAGAAGGTACCGGTACTAAAAATGTACCTTAAAGTTTGTGACGAATGATAACTCAGCTTATTATTTGCAAAACTAGATGAATGCAGTCAGCGACTCATAGCTTGACTGCTTGCGTCAGGGTCATTGAACCAGAGCTGACTAAGACCACCTCCAAGTGGTGGTCCCGGAAACAGGCTGCATCACTGCAGTCTGGCCAAGAGAGTAGGGATCGAAGAGGGAAGGCAAACCCGGTCCCAAAAAAATGCCGTGCGGAAGTCGTATATGTCAGGCCAAAAGGCACAAATATAGCAGCTTCGCTGTTAGCGGCGCCACAACGCAACCAACGTCCTTTTCAGGACGAACGAGGAAGAAGAATTGCAAACCTGTACGTGTGAGATTCTTTCGTAATATTTTATAAAAACGTAGTCTTATTTTTATGCCATAATATTGTATATTCTGCCTGATGTCACGGCACACCAGGCAGCACACCAGGCAGACATCGGCGGCACACCAGGCAGACATCGGCGGCACACCAGGCAGACATCGGCGGCACACCAGTTGTATGGCACTGTTCTAAGGAAACTCTACTATCTATCACCACAACTGAAACGAAAACAATCGTTCAAAACAGAATTACAGCGAGAAATGTTACACCACAACTGCTTTTTAATCCACAACTGCTTCTCACTCATTCACTAACTCAACTCACACACACAACTGCTGTGTTTTTAAAAAAATTCTTTTACACCACTGCTAAGTTTACTTTTACCACAAACTGCTACTTTTACACCACAACTTTTAGTAACCACAACTGCTATTACACCACAACTGCTACTTTTACACCACAACTGCTACTATTACACCACAACTGCTACTTTTACACCACAACTGCTACTATTACACCACAACTGCTACTATTACACCACAACTGCTACTTTTACACCACAACTGCTACTATTACACCACAACTGCTACTATTACACCACAACTGCTACTTTTACACCACAACTGCTACTATTACACCACAACTGCTACTATTACACCACAACTGCTACTATTACACCACAACTGCTACTTTTACACCACAACTGCTACTTTTACACCACAACTGCTACTATTACACCACAACTGCTACTATTACACCACAACTGCTACTATTACACCACAACTGCTACTTTTACACCACAACTGCTACTATTACACCACAACTGCTACTATTACACCACAACTGCTACTATTACACCACAACTGCTACTATTACACCACAACTGCTACTATTACACCACAACTGCTACTTAACCACAACTTACACCCACAACTGCTACTATTACACCACAACTGCTACTATTACACCACAACTGCTACTTTTACTGCTACTTTTACACCACAACCACAACTGCTACTATTTACACCACAACTGCTACTATTACACCACAACTGCTACTATTACACCACAACTGCTACTATTACACCACAACTGCTACTTACACCACAACTGCTACACACCACAACTGCTACTTTACACCACAACTGCTACTATTGCTACACACCACAACTGCTACTTTTACACCACAACTGCTACTTTTACACCACAACTGCTACTATTACACCACAACTGCTACTACTACACCACAACTGCTACTACTACACCACAACTGCTACACCACAACTGCTACTATTACACCACAACTGCTACTTTTACACCACAACTGCTACTATTACACCACAACTGCTACTATTACACCACAACTGCTACTATTACACCACAACTGCTACTTTTACACCACAACTGCTACTATTACACCACAACTGCTACTATTACACCACAACTGCTACTTTTACACCACAACTGCTACTATTACACCACAACTGCTACTATTACACCACAACTGCTACTATTACACCACAACTGCTACTATTACACCACAACTGCTACTATTACACCACAACTGCTACTATTACACCACAACTGCTACTATTACACCACAACTGCTACTATTACACCACAACTGCTACTATTACACCACAACTGCTACTATTAAACCACAACTGCTACTATTAAACCACAACTGCTACTATTACACCACAACTGCTACTACTGAATTACAACACAACTGCTACTATTACACCACAACAACTGTTACTATTACACCCCAACTGCTACTATCACACCACAACAACTGCTACTATTACACTACAACTGCTACTATTACACCACAACTGCTACTATTACACAGGGTTGTCTTCAAGCCTTTCCTAACAAGTCTCAAGTCTATACCAGCATCTTTAAAGTCGACTACGTAGTCGAGTCTCAAGTTACTAACAGTAGTTTTTAAATCGAGTCTCGGTTTTTTTTAAAATCTAAAAACTTTATATAGTTACAGTCGCATTTATTCGAACAATCATATCAGTCACTATAAATGATTAGGAGCAGTAATAATCTCTATTTTAAGTATGTTATTTCCGGGCTGTTTTAATTAAATCGATTTAAACTTAACTATTTTCGGTTTCTCCGTAAGAGTGCGTTGTGAATGAAGGCGGTACAGTTGGTTCGCCAAAATTGGCAATTCCCGATTCGAGTTGAGTCGCTCATAAAAAAAAGTTATCGTGACGATTCTCGAGTCAAGTCGTTATGGTGACTAAAGTCCAGCGGATCGGCTCGAGTCAACAACATTGCTACTATCTATCTTCCCTGCCAGTCATTTCTGACCATAAGAGCGTACCTCCCGAAATAACTTTCGGTGGCACGAGGTTGGGCAATTATATCGAGCTGTTGCCCATGCAGCAAGACCCGCCTGGACGCCAGAGGAACGGACTAGCCGATACAGTCTGACACCAGTAGCAACCGCCTAGTCACTAGTAGGATACGGAACTTGCCCTCGGTAAGCATGTATTAGCTCTAGAATTGCCAGTTATCCAAGTAGGATCGTGTCATCTAAGGAACCTCGACTGATTTAATGAGCCATTAGCGGTTTCACCGTGAGACAGTGTGAACTTAGACATGCATGGCTTAATCTTTGAGACAAGCATATGACTACTGGCAGGATCAACCAAGATAACTGTCCGAACAGATTTCGTCGCTCGCGCGGGGAGGGAGACAGCGCTCTGTGCGGAGCGGATCCCGGCGGCCCCGGCGATTTTATTCTTGCGAGAACCACTGGCCGCCTGCTGACAAGACGTTCCCCTAGTCGAACTGGACGGGCCGAAAGCGACACCAGCTTACTGACTGCCGGCCCACGACTCATTGCGAGAGCGGGGCTGTTTTCGAGACTATTGTCGAGCCACGATACGGAGGCTTACAAACATCACGACCGGGGGGTGACTGCAATTTACGGACACAGGAGCCAAACTACTGCCTCGCTAACCGATGAACTGAGAGGGCCCGGTCGTACCGGGATCACCACGCGCAGTCTCTCGAGACAGCGACCGCCAGCGCTCTGACCGCCAGCGCTCTTGAGGAGGGAAACGAAACGAAAACGCTTGCCCCCACAGTAAGCATGTATTAACTCTAGAATTGCCACGGTTATTCAAGTAGGATCGTGTCATCTAAGGAACCTCGACTGATTTAATGAGCCATTCGCGGTTTCACCGTGAGACAGTGTGAACTTAGACATGCATGGCTTAATCTTTGCTACTACAAGCACTGAAATTGCCAGTGGCGTACTAAGTGACTTTGCGAGGGGCGTACCGCCTCGGGTGATAGCCAGGAGGGGGACGCCATCGGACACTAATATTACAGTACTGTAGTGTTTAACTCTTTAAGTCCCAATCGACTTTATAAAGGCTCAGGGGTTAGACGCGCTTGGCCCAATCGACTTTAAAAAGCCTTTAGTATATGTACCTCTGTTTGAGACTGTTTCTAATTATAACTACCCACAAAGTCATTTCCGACTGCAAGTACATTCTTTTAAATACCGCACGTGTTTAAGAGTGAACGTGTTTCTGTTTTGAGATATTTATTTTAGATTTTTAAAGCGATTTTTTAAAGCGCATATCCTCCATTTTACCTTGAATAACTAATCATTTTTCAATGAAAGCTTTTATACTTGTAGCACAAGAGTAAAGTACATCCAATTACCTTCAGTTTCATATACAACAACAAAGTTATTTATGCATATGAAAATTTTAAAAAATTATTTCCAAACAACAACAATAAAAACGCACTGGGGTGGCCATTTTTGCTTGGGCCAAACCCACTTTTTTGCTTGGGACTGAAAGAGTTAAAAATGTACTGAAATTTATTTGGATAAGTAAATAAAATAAAGGTAATTAACCCAGGTACTCGTTGGACGTAAAGGATGACACCAGACAACAGAAAAGAAAATATAAGTGATAAGCTTACCGGGAATCGAAGATGGCGCCGTTTGGTTGGTCCTAGGTTATATTTTGTTTTATTTATTTATTTATTTTCTTATTTATTTACTGTTCACAGGACTCAGGTTTCCTCTATTATTTATTTACAATTTTTTTTCCTTACATCTGTTATTTTGCTGTTATACCCTGTTGAACCAAAACCCCTTGAAGGGTTAAAAACGGTTATATTGGGGTATATAGGGTGTTAACGTCGTCGCTGGTATCACGTTCCTAGTCCTGGTAATGACTGGTCCTGAAAAGGACCACTAGCTGCCTGTTTGGTCCCTACTCGTTGTTGTCTTTTTCGGCTGTGTGTTGTTCATGACTGTCTTTATTATATTTAGTAGGAGGTCCTTTAGGGTTTCGGTAATTATTTTGTCTTCCGCTTCTTTGCTTCTTTCTCTTACTTGATTGTGTTTTGGAAGGCGTTCCTCTACGATTTCGGTTATTATTTTGTCTTTAGTTTTTTTGCTTCTTTCTCTTCTTTGATTGCTTTTTGTTATGATATCCTCGTCGATCCTTCTCTCCGTTTTAATTCTTTTGAGGACTTCTTCGTTCTCTTCCTTTAGCTCTGCGAGTTTGGCGATGTCGACTTCTATTTGGTGTTTGATGGATTTCATGTCCTGTAACATTGCCTGGGCGCTCTGTAAGGCTCCTATTGTTTCGTCTCTTATGGCATCTGAGTCTTCGTTGTGCTCCTGTTCTTCTCGACTGTGAGTTTTCGTTTTATGTCTCGCACCTCTGTGGTTAGTTTTACCAGCTGGGCTCTTGTGTGCTGTTCCTGTTTAGCAATGCCATCTGAAGCCACTCGGTGTCTTGCTTCTCCAAGGAGATGTTTTTGGTTACAGATTCCTTCAGTATGGCGTTTGTTTCATAGAAGATCGGACAGCCACGGTATCTTGCCCCGTGGTTCCCGAGATAGTTTGCGCAGGTTCTGTTGGAGTTGCGCACTTTATAGCTGTTATCCGTTTTCGCATGAGAACATTCATTGTAAGAGTGACTTCCCGCACAGTACCGACAAAATGTCTCTCTCTTGCATGTTTTCCTAGTGTGCGAAAATTGCTGGCAGTTTGAGCACTGCATAACAGGAGGAATGTACTTCTGTTTTTCGTCTAGGTTAAGTTGACTTGGTCTTGAAGTCCCTTCAATAGTATGATAACTAGATTTGTGTCCTTCTTGTCCCACGTCTTCAGTCTTTCAACCTGTGTTATTTTGATATTCTTGTTTTCTGTTTGCAGGCGGCTGTGGACTTCTTGTGTAGACCGATTGTTGTCGATCCCTCTTACAACTATCTTTTTGGTCTTCTTGTAGATCTCCACAGTAACTTTAATCTGGTGGGGCAGCTGGACTTCTTTGTGTCCGGACTCTAGTTCGACCATCAGTTCTTTTGTCTTCTCCGTGTTATTTAGAGCTAGTATAACTCCTTTTTCGTGTCTTGCAACTCTAGTTATACTCCTCCTGCCCGTTATTGCCTCGAGGATACCGATCACTTTATCGTCGGGTAGGGCTCTGAGCGAGGCCTCACCTCCAGACATCTGAGTGATCTTAATGATCCTCTCCTGTAGTGTCACGTGAGAAACGGCATTTCTTTGGTTGCGAAGTTGGCACGTTCCGACTTCTGTCTCAGTTTGAGCGTGTGGTCTGCGGGACGGATTCACATTCTGGCTTGTTGTTTGCCTCTGATCTCGTTTTACCGAAGTTGCCTGGTCACTGCATGATGGAGACTCGACTATGACATCTTGTTTTGGCGGTGGATTTACTTTCTCGGGCTTCAAAGCATTGTTACCTTCTGTCGTCGAAGTTTTGTGGCCGTGTTTTGCAGATGTTGTCTGGTCACTTGCACAATGGAGCCACCGCCTCGACATCTTGTTTTAGCGGTGATGTTGCTTTGTCAGGCTTCGGAGCCTGGTTGTCCGCTGTCTTCGAAGCTTTGGGTTGCTCATCGGTCGTAGTGTCAATGGTTGCGTTATTCGGCTTCTGAGAAGGACCGGCCCCGACGCTAGTAGTTGGGGCAGTCGTGCTCCCACGCTGACTGTCTTTGTTCTTTCCAGATTCATGTTTGCTGTCAAGTGTTGGAGGGCTTCTATAGATTTTCCTCTTTTTTGCTTGTGGCTTGGTACGAACCATTTTAGTATATTGCTATCGTACAATGATAGTGACCATCACAATTGATTTGCAAGAATGATACATTTTTATGTGTGTTTATTTATACAAAGGGGGAGCAAGTGAAGGACCCCACCTATATGTTTGTCTACTATTTATTTACTGTTTACATACCTCAGGTTTCCCTTCCTTATGTGTTATAAATGTTTATACAATACCAAAAACCTACCCTCTGTCCGTACTTACTATTCTTAGTTTTCTATCATTTACTAGACACAGTATTAAGGTCTTTGTCTTGTGTAGTCTGACTTACCCTGTATAATAAGGGAACAACATAAGTGATTGCGTCATTAATAGGCTGGACTGCCCACGTTAAATTTCCGGTGTTATGTGTTGCGGGTCGTACTAATGACCCGCCATCAAAGCATCATTTTTGGTGATGCCTAGATGGCAGGAAGGACAGTGTGATTCGCTTGTATAACTACCGTATATGCCAAATCATTTATTCAATTCCGTAATGAAAAAGTGAATAAGGCTGGCGTAAGATTACACAGCCCTACCCAAAAAAATTTTTTTTAGTGCCAAACATTTTACTCTTGATTGTACATAAATGAGGCCTGCTCACTCCAAATATCACATTTACTTGTCTGTAGCAGCTCTAGTTTTTGAGATATAGACATTATTGTATTTCATTAATACAGGGTGACCCCAAAAAAAAAAAAACGGACCCGCGCGCGCACAAGAAGTGCGCGCGCGGGTTCGTTTTTTTGGGTCACCCTGTATTATTACAATATTTTCTATATAAGGCTATGTAAAAAAAAAAAACTATTGCTGTCTAGTCCTTTACAAAAGAAAACTGCTTGTTTACTCTCAGTTTCAGTTTTCCAAGAATCTTCCCAGAATTGCCTTTTTTAGATTTTAAGCCACTGCATGCATGTTAGTATGCTACTTATTTTATTACACTTCTAACAGAGAATGGCATAATCTTCAAGAAGAGCATGTTTTCTTTCACCGCATTTATTTTGTTATATTTGTGGAGAGTACACTTTCAAAGAAGAACATAGGAAGCCACTATGATGACTGTTATTTCTGTTTTGTGAATATTAAGGGAAATTAATGTGTTAACAAAATGGGTGTAAGTTATACACCAGATGAATGGCACAATTCCAATTGCTCATTCTACTACAATGAAGGAGGAGTATGCTACAATAAGCACAGTTCTGGAAAAATTGAAGTATTTAGAACATAACTGGATGGTTTGTGTAGATTTTAAAATGATTAACTTCTTGCTTGGCCAGCAAATGGGATTCACCAAATATCCATGCTTTATATGTTTGTTGGATAACAGGGCAAAAGATATGCACTGGACAAAGAAACAGTAGCCGTTGAGGGGTGAATTTAAAGTTGGAGAAAAAAATATTGTCAATAAGCCTCTCATTGATCGAAAAAGAGTTCTACTGCCACCATTACATATAAAGCTTGGCTTGATGAAGCAATTTGTTAAGACACTGAACAAAGATGGTACCTGTTTTAATTACTTATGCAGAAAGTTTCCAGAATTGAGCATAGACAAACTTAAAGCTAGAATTTTTGATGGACCTCAAATTAGAAAGTTAATAAACGATCCAAATTTTATTGATTCCATGAACAAAGCAGAGTCCACAGCCTGGTCATCATTTGTTTTGGTTGTGCAAAACTTTCTGGGTAACTTTAAAGCAGACAATTATTCTGAATTAGTTGGAAACATGCTGTCAAGTTTTTGTGAACTTGGATGCAACATGAGCATAAATTGCACTACCTCCATAACCATTTACATTTATTTCCGGAGAATCTTGGCGATTTTAGTGAGGAGCAAGGTGAAAGATTTCACCAAGATATAAAAACAATGGAAGAGAAATACCAGGGACTTTGGGATGCCCACATGATGGCAGATTACTGTTGGACCCTTAAGCGTGACTGTCCGGGCATATCACATTCCAGGAAGTCCTCGAAAAGATCCTTTTTGCGTGTTGACTAAACAAGTGCTAGTAATAAAGTTTTATTACATTTTTGGTAATATATGCACAGTAATTACATATAATATGAATGCAGACTAAAGTCAAAATGCCACTGATAGCACCTAACTCTAGGATTGTACATAACAATTGCCCTACTAATATGGTCATTCTTAGTTATCTCAAAAACTAGAGCTGATAGAAAAAATATGATTACATTTTTGGAATCAGCAACCCAAAATTACCCAAGAACAGCTATAACATTTAAGGCACCAAAATGTGTGTATACCAGTGTTATATATCGGAAATTTCCGGGTTTTTTTTTCATACACTGTACGACTCTTTTTTAATAGATTAAAGGTAAAATAGAAAACTTTCTTGTGAAACAATGTCACCCTTGTGTTTGTATTTTTATTACACAACAAATATGTATACAGGAATTTAAAATAATTTTATAATTGGATATGTCGGGTGTCGATTTTTTAAAATTGCCCTATTCCGCCTCCCCAATAGGTTAGAATCTAATTACGCATTTGGGACTATTTTTTTTATTTGTCTCTTCCGTGATGGTATGGGGAGTGGGGCAAAAGAAACGTGACGTCACATTTTAAAAAAAAACAACAACACACACGAGTAAGGGTCGCTTTTTACATAAATCTCATTCCTCATAGTGTACGTTTATCCGCATTAATAGACAACTTCCTGGGACACGACTTTTAATGTTACAATTGCAGCTGAATATCGGATGATTGTGCTAACTTCAACTGGTTTAAATTCATTGTTTCTTCTTCTTCTTCTTCTTCTTCTTCTTCTTCTTCTTCTTCTTCTTCTTCTTCTTCTTCATTCGTCTTGAAAAGGACTTTGGTTGCGTTGTGTCGCCGTTTACAGCAAAGCTGCGATATCTGCGCCTTTCAGCCCGACACATCCAACTTCGGAGCGGCATTTTTTAGGACCGGGTTTGCCTTTCCACTTCGATCTCTACTCTCTTAGCCAGACTGCAGTGATGCAGCCTGTTTCCAGAATCACCACTTGGAGATGGAGTAGGGTCTTGTTCAGCTCTGGTTCGCTGACTCTGACGCAATCAGTCAACTATTTAGTTTCATATATGTGTGTTTGTGTGTGTAGTACACGACTTAAATTAAAAGACAAAATGCAGACTAAATAACCTGTACTGTTGATAAAACATGGAGTTAAAAAAAAAAGTAAAGCAATAGCAATTTAACAAAATCCCGACTAAAGAACATTGGGATCAAAGACAGAAATTTCGCAAGTTGAAAATATTAGGCCGGACGTGACGTTACAATTATTATATTTTTTCAGTCATTTTAATTTATTATTATTATTAATTTTTTTTTGGGGGTGGAAAATGCGAAAGCATTTAGCAGGGTAGGACAACGGTTAGACCCCCGCCTTTTTTTTTTTTTTGCAGTTATACCCTGTTCAACCAAAACGGTTACATTTGGGGTATATCGTGCGTCTCGTGATGGAAGGTGGCATATGAAAGGAATGATATTTGTAAAAGCTGGATTAATTAACCACTATTTCTTTTTTTTTTTTAAAGGGGTGTGACGTTGCATAAAGGTCGGTCTGGGTTTTTGTGACGAGGGAGGGGGTAAAATGGCAAAAATTGCGTGACGTCATATGTGAACGACCTTTTAGTGCCAGATGTTGTTCCAATCCCACCAGCGAGAAGACATTGAACAGAATACAACATCAGCCTCAAAATCAACACCACTTGAAGCTCTAGGTAGCACTATGAAATAATACCTTTAAAGCTGAGACGAAAAGAACTTAGGCTGAACTGTATGGCCAAAAGTACTAATAAAAATAAAACCACCCGGATGGACTTTTCCTATCCTCTAGGTTCACTCTTTTTTCCTTGTGCCAGACAGAATCTCATCAAGCTAATTAAAACTAATCAACAGCTAATTAAAGCACTGTATTTAAAGCAACAATGTTCTATTGTCATTCGTGCTAGTGGAATAATACCCAACTAAAGTTTAATATTATGATTAAAATTCATATCGATTATGTAGGTATTATAGTTGGCTGGACAGGGCTCCTTTTCTGATAATTTTATACGGACTTACTCACTAATAAACAGTGTTGCCACAGCTAGGTATTTTTACTAGATCTGGGTTTTTTTGGCTTCCTTCTGGGTATTGTTTTTCCAAATCTGCATTAATCTGGGTTTATTTGACTATTGACATTTACAATGTTTGTATATTCTGTGCACTGAGTATTATACATAATATTTATATTATAATTAAATGTAAAATATTATGTGCTATATATTTTTTATTCCACTTAAATTTAATTCTTGTTTTTAACCACATCAATGGCGTTGTTTTTTTACTCATATACATCAACTATCTATTTCCTGTTAGGCCTATTCTGTTAACTCATTCCCCCACCCAAGGCTGTTTTGGTGTTTTACGCAATTTTTTCAGACTTGTGATGTTTTAAAAATAGACAGAGGACAAATACATAAGTTCAGTAGGTACTTGTGTTATACATTTAAATGTGTGAAATTGACTGGAGAATCTTATGAATTGCTTCATGTAATTAATTTATATGAATAGGTGTGTGTTATGTCTTGTGAAGTGTAGATTTGATTAAAAAAGTGTTAAAATTTTTTTTTTTTAATTGTATAGCCTACTTAAACTTAAATATTTCAGATCCCAATTAATGTATGGCAATAAAATATTAAGAATATCAGTGCACATTTAGTTTGAAACATATCTAGACACTTTTATCACTATCACTTCATAGATGTAATTTTTTTGATTTTTTTTCTCAAAACCACATATGTTTGTAAAAACAACCGCTCAAAATGTGTGCAATTTTTCTCTTCAGGTTATATTTTAAAAACAGGCAGTAGATACACATTTTATTTAACTAGATGTTGCCATGTGGGAAATTGACTGAAGAATCTTGTGAAATGCTGTAGATAATTATTTGATGTAGGAAAAGTGTCTGTCATGTTATGTGAAGTGTAGACCTAATCAAAAATAACTGGAAAAAAGATAAATAAAACTGTACTTACATATGTCAGCTCCAGTTTAATCCATTGCAGAAAATCTCAGAATATCAGTGCACATCCATTTTGAAACACAACACATTTTACCACAATCACTTCAAATATATAATTTATATGATTTTTTTCCTACACCACAAATTTCTGTAAATACCAAACAACTATGACTAATATTATTTACACCAACCATATTCTATTTTACATTTCCCAAAAGAATTTGCCACTATTCACATGATTTTATGGTAGTCATAAAAACATTGTGGGTGTAGATGTAGCTGGTCTGGACATCCAGTGCAATAATAATGAGAGCGCAGACATAATAACCAACTTTTTGATCCAGGAGATCACACCCATTCATTGAATTGTTGTATTTATCTATCATTTTTGGTTTGACAATGTGCTTCCACTTTGGCCTGAGAAGATACAAGGAAAACCAATTTCTTGGCTTTTTTGTCTCTAAATGCTGTACACAACACTGTGCTTGTTTGTGTCATATACCATCTGTATTCCAGATAACTAAGGCGCAGAGTCTTCAGCTGTAATGGACAATTTCTCCGGATAATGTTCAGAGTACCAGTGTAGTATTGCTTCTTGTCCAGTAAGAAGTCAATGCGTTCTCTTGTGGTGTAATACCTGTCAGCAAATAAATGGTGTCCTGTACCCAAAGGCTGTATTAGGGTCTGAAAAATCTTGACAGCTTGCCCACTGTTTGTATCCACTTCAGGATCATATGAAGTTTCAGAACCAAAATATGTGAACATGTTCACCACATATCCAGTTGCTGAATCACATAAACCAAAGACCTTTATGTGATATTTGCTTGGTTTCCTTGGATTATACTGCTTATATTGCCATCTCCCTTTATACCCTATTACCATTTCATTCAAACTGAGATTTTGGAATGGGTAAAAGGCACTCTGAAATTTTTGCAACAACATGTTCATAAAAGGTTCAATCTTTTCTTTTCCTTGTGAATTTTCATCAGAGGCTTGAAGCATTGTATGATGTAATGCTTCAAATCTACTTCTTGAAAACATCTGAAGAAACCAAGGAGTATAAAATTCTGCAGATGTAGACCAGTAGTCGCGAATGCATGGTCTTTTCTGAATCCCAATATTTATTAGGACAGCAATAAACTTATCAAGTTCATGGCGTATGACTTTAGTCCACCGAGAATACAATGAATATTGTTTCGCAGGGTTATTTTGAATACATTTGAGTCTGGCATAATCATTGATGCACTGGCACATGAAATCTTGAACCTCATCTGTAAACAAAACACTGAAACATTTCAATGGGGTTGACAGGTCAAACCCCTCAGTCACACCTGGTGTTCTCTTTGGAGAAAATCGAAATGCATTTTGTGTCATCCCCTCAGCAATTTCTAACCACTCTGGGACATCTTGTGAGGATGCACCTGCCTCTAGACTTGTGGCAGTTCTCGTAGCTTTACTTTTGGTCACAATGGGGTTTTTGCCCCTTTATCCTTTTCCTTTAGTGACTGAAAGTTTTGCTCTTTTTATACCAGCCCTACCTGATGCATGTTCAATCAGCTGATCGACATCGCCCTCAGAATGATCACTTTACAATGTCTTCATTGGAATTACTAAACCTAACTTCTAAATCAGTGTCGCTCGAGTTATCTTCTGTCCACTGAGAAATTAGCGTCGTGCTTGCTCAGCTGAAAGCAGGTGTTTAGAAGAAGATTCTCGATCCATTTTGTATGTAAACAAAGGATTAGAAATGGATATAAAACACACACTTTTAGCTTCACAATTTTTTTTTCGCTCACAAACGTGTGCCAGGATGTAATGAAATGATTTAATTTAATGTAATTTAATTTTAATGTAATGAAATGATTTGATTTAAAAACCGGCTAGTTGCCAGGTATTTTATAACTTTCCGTTCAAATTCGACATATATCACCTTAGCGCGAGGTGCTGTCCTGGTCGAAGTTTAGCTATTTTTATACCAGCCCTACGTGATGCATGTTCAGTCAGCTGATCGGCATCGCTGTAAGAATAATCACTTTCATGAATATTCTGACACAAAGTCTTTACAATGTCTTCATCGGAATTACTAAACCTAACTTCTAAATCAGTGTCGCTCGAGTTATCTTCTGTCCACTGAGAAATTAGCGTCGTGCTTGCTCAGCTGAAAGCAGGTGTTTAGAAGAAGATTCTCGATCCATTTTGTATGTAAACAAAGGAATAGAAATGGATATAAAACACACAATTTTAGCTTCACAAATTTTTTTTTCGCTCACAAACGTCCATAAACATGTGCTGGATGTAATGAAATGATTTAAAAACCGGCTAGTTGCTAGGTATTTATAACTTTTCATTCAAATTTGACATATATCACACTGGCGCGTCACACGTCATTGGTCCGAACGGAAGTCCTATCTGGCGCAAGGCGCGCCAGTTTGGACGGAATGAGTTAATGGCTGTCATCTACGCTGATGTCACACGTTCCAGTGTCTGCTTCATTAACTGTTGGGCCGATTTTAACCATTCTTTCGCATTTAAGACGTTGGCGAAAGATGCGTCGACCGATTTCAATTTCAGTCTAATTTTTATATTTTTAAACAAAAGTATTCCATTCTACCGTCGGTGTTTTTTTTTTTAAAGTATCCCGTTCAACCCTTGATGGGTTATAATTAGGATATATGCTGTACCAATTCGAGTAAATAAAGTCAGGTTTACAATACCCAAATATAGTACTGCCCCCCCCCCTTAAAAAAAAAGAAAATTAATGAAGAAAAATATCCCGTTCAACCTCTGATGGGTTATAATTAGGATATACAGTATATTGTTTTCAATTCCAAATAATATGAACAACTGCCAATATGAGACAGGGGCATCACATTTGTCAAATCATTGTAAAAAAGGACAATCACAATTATGCTTACACGTTGAATAAAAAAAAAAAAAAAAAAACGAACAAAATCAAGAAGAAACTCTGAACAAGAATAATATTAAAGTGGAGGGGTGTAAAGGCCTGGTGGATCCAGTTATATAACTGACTTTAACAGATATTTAATTGACTTTCATCTGTTAAAAGTCATATGCATTGTAAGAACAGCATCAGACCTTCACATTCCCAGCCACTTTATTTTAACCTTTGTTCGTGTTAAATATTGTTTGACTATATTATGCAGTTCCCTAGGTCTGTCTATTCTTAACACCTCTTCTATATTTATAGGTAAGTTTGATGCTTGCGAATAATCTAATATTGGTATTCTCATTTGTTCATACCTCTTACATTTTAACAAGAAATGTTCTACATTATTGTCTTGAAGACATCCTGCAGAGTAAGGTTCTTCAATTATCTGATCCATAGTGCATCTGTTCTTCCTAAATCCTGACTGAGTTTGATTATATAAATTATTCTTTTTCAAATCAAACTTTAATCTTTTATTTACTATGGTTTCTAATATTTTACCTTAATGGAAAGTTAAAGAAATTGATCTGTATGAACTGGCATCATGGGCATCTTTTTCTGGTTTTAGTATTGGAATAATTACTGCTGTTTTCCATGTTTTGGGAATTTTTCCTGTATTCCAAATTTTGTTAAAAAGGGATGTTATAATTTCTATGGTACTTTTTGGTATGTTTTTCAAGATTTCGTAGCTCAAGATCTTCCCCCCTCTTCTTCTTCTTTGATCCTTAGCCGCCGACCGTCAAAGCAGTCAGTGGCCATTACACCTGGTGGCGTCTTGTAGGGCAACAACAAATTGATTCCACTTTGCTCGGTCGGCGGCCATCCTTCGTACAGTGCCCCAACTCTGGTTCATTCTTTGCCTCTGAGCCTCCACAGTCCTCCGCCAAGTTGTTTTTGGTCGGCCTCTCTTTCGTTTTCCTTCAGGGGTCCATAGCATAGCTGTTCTTGTGATGGCATCGGGGTCTCTACTCAGTCCAAATAGAGTAAATCAAAACTAAATTTGTATGAATGTGTTTGTGTGTGACCTCCCTTTTCCAAGAAACAAACAAACAATAAAAATAAAAAAAAACAAATGAATAAAAAATACAAAAATAAACAAACTAAAATGAAGTTTCTAACAACTACCTTGTTGTTTACAAGGTGAAAAGGGGTGAGAAAGCCAGGTGGGTGTCCGAGATTACATCAAATCCACCAATTATCTGCTATCAGCCATACAAGACCCCATCAGACTACCCCTTGTGCATTCTCGTAAGTCTCATAGCTTGAATAGCAGAAAGTGAGTTTGTTAATACTGTCAATATATTAGGAGGGTTGCTATATACAATTTCCAGAGCTTTCAGAATTGCAACCATCTCTGCCGTGAAAATAGATGTATTATCTGTTAAACTATATCCTTTCACCATTTGCCATATGGGAACATAAATTCCTATCCCCAATTTGCCATCATCTCCTTTAGACCAATCTGTGTACAACATAATACTGTATTTTTGATATTTATTGAATTTATTTCCAGGCTTTGGTGTTGATAGTAGCCATATCAGTTGTTTTATTAATTATGCCTGCCAGATGGTAGTCTGTATCTGGTTTCTTGAGTTCCCAGGATGGTACCACCAGCTTGTTTATACTACTGTTATTAATTGATGCATTTAGGGCATCCAATTGTAATAGTTTCTCCATGCATTTCCAACCTGTCGGGTATCTACTGGTATTCATGAACCTGTTTTGAGTTGTTGTTAATTGATACCTAGCAAATTCTAGAAAAGCAGGATGAGTCTTGTCCAACATAATTTTGATCATGTAATTTAGTCTTAGTTGCTTTCTCCAAAGGGAGGAATCCTAAGGCCACCTCCAGAACATCCCTCAATGTTGATCTGATGTTCGATGGGCTATAATTAGATTATAATTAGGATATAGCGTAATAAATTCAAGACAAAATAGAAACTTCTTCCCCCCTCCAGTCAGTCCAAGTAGAGTCAATCAAAACCAAAATTGTGTATGTGCCCTCCTCTATCCAAGAAACAAACAAACAATAAAAATAAAAAACAAACAATGAATGGGAAAAAACAAACAAACAAAGAATTCAATCTAAATCAAACACGAATTATTTGAACTTTTTGAAAAGTTGTATCCACTATTCTTGTGGTTAAAAAAAAAATATTTTGGAGCTATTTTAAGAAGTCACATGTTTAATGCAACATCGCGGCTTCATCGTCTGCTAACCACTGTGTTCTCACTAGAATGTTTGCTGTGTGCCAACAACCGATCATGTTTCTCATTATTAGTAGGATATGTGAAGAGCGTTGGATGTTTACTATATTTTAACCCTTTTTTGTCCTGTGTAATTCCTGGGGGTCGGAGAGGAGGCAAAGAAAGAATAGGAACAGTGCTTCCTCAGACATCTCGTAAGCGGTGACTAATTTGAAGTTGTAGGCCTAATCAGACCACAAGGTCTTTTATAATTAGACTTGCGGCCTAATACATATAACCAACTGACCTTGTGTCTGAATTGAACAGGGTGCACCTCTCAAAATAAAAAATGAGTCAAAACTTCTAATAAAAAAAGTGAGGCTGGCAAAAGCATCTTATAAAAGACATTGCCACAGAAACCACCGCTGCAAGAGCACATGAATGCTTTGATGCAGGCTTCAAACGGGCCAGCTGCCGTGGTGACCCCATGCTCCATAAGGAGCAAAAATGATCTGTAAGAAAAGAATCCCTCATGCACTGATGATGAACCAGTCCCAATGTTAGTATACTTGGCTATACTAATCAGCCAATGCAGAATGGCCTTCAAACCTAAGAAGTATATACTGAACATTATCTGGTTGGTTGTTGGTTTTTCCATCAGCTGAGCCGGTTTTTATTATACCAGTTTTGAAATATTTGATATTATAAACTTTCATTTCTCTGGCTAGATTTTTACCCAGACTGTTTTCTTGTTGATCATTTGGAGATGTTTTCAGTTTGATAGAATTTTATTCCCGCATTTTAAAAAAAAGTTAAAAAATTGAAGATCTGATTAAACCTAGACATAGTAAGCAGGTTACTATCAGGGATATGTTCAAATATAAAAGACTATGCTTTAACCTGGTTAAAGCAACTATGTAGCGAACAGTACAGTCAGCTGGACAAGGAAGTTAAATGCCAAACCCGAGCCAACAAAAGGAATTTCCTAGACAGTCTTGCAAGACAGGCAGAAGAGGCAGCACTGAGAAATGAACAAAGCACAGTATACAAAATAACTAAAATCATCATTGGAAAACGAGGTGCAAACAATATTACATTAGTAAGAGATAAGCAAGGAAATCTCATCACGACAGCAGAGGGACAGGAAACAAGATGGGCAGAGCATTTCAGAGAAACTCTGAACAAGGAACCACCAGAGACACAATTGAATGTTCCTGAGGCTGAAAACGATCTAGATGTTAATACAGACATTCCACGAAAAGAAGAAATCATCACAGCAATCAAAGGGTTAAAGAATGGAAAAGCTCCTGACCATGATAACTTAAATGCAGAGCTATTTAAGACAGAACCTGAGCTAGTAGCAGAACGATTAGAACCACTATTTGCACAAGTCTGGAAAACAGGGACAACACCAACAGAGTGGAACAAAGGAATAATTGTCAAATTGCCCAAGAAGGGAGATCTTGTAGCCTGCAATAATTGGAGAGGAATCACTCTTCTCTCAGTTCCCAGCAAAATACTAGGCAGGATAATTATACAGAGAATTTCAAAAGCAGTAGACCACAAACTGAGGAAAGAACAAGCAGGATTTAGAAAGAACAGAAGATGTGTAGATCATTTATTTACCCTCAGGAACATTATAGAGCAGTGCTCAGAATGGCAAAGACAGCTGTACATTAATTTCGTTGATTTTGAAAAGGCTTGTGACAGTATACATAGGGACAGTTTATGGAAAATACTGAGGGCTTATGGAATTCCAAGCTGCATAGTGTCAATCATAAAAAAGCCTCTATGGCAACTTTACGTGTAGCGTTGGGCAGAGCAGAGCAACCTAACCTTTGAGGTGAAGACAGGAGTACAACAGGGATGCCCCTTATCAACCACTCTATTTTTAACAGTCAAAGACTGGGTGATGCGCCAGACAACAGAGGGCAGTCCAAGAAGAATAAGATGGACTACGTTTTCTACATTAGAAGATCTGGAATATGCAGATGACATTGCACTACTAACACATTCATATCAACACATCCAGGAAAAAACGGATAGACTTAATAAGTATAGCCAGCAGGTGGGCTTGAACATCAATCTAAAGAAGTCAGAGGTGATGCCACTCAATGTGAGCAACCCTGAGACCATATCAGTAAGGAATCAGCAACTGGAACAGACAGACACTTTCACATACCTAGGATGCATAGTAACACCAGACGGCGGAGGAAGAACAGCCTTTTTTAGTCTAAACAACATCTGGAAGTCCTCTCAGTACAGCACAAGGACAAAATTAAGATTATATCAGAGCTGTGTGCTTTCTGTGCTTCTCTATGGTGTGGAATGCTGGAGAGTTACAGAGAAGGAAATGTCGAAATTGTCCTCTTTTCACACAACATACCTAAGAAAAATTCACCTAATCTTTTGGCCGAATACCATCACCAACCAAGATCTGCTTACTCTGAGCAAGCAAGAGGACATGCACACCATCATAGCTGGCAGACGCTGGAGCTGGGTTGGCCATGTCCCCAGAGACCCCGATGCCTTCACTAGAACAGCTACGCTATGGATCCCTGAAGGAAAATGAAAGAGAGGCTGACCAAAAACAACTTGGTGGAGGACTGTGGAGGCTGAGATGCAAAGAATGAACCAGAGTTGGGGCACTGTACGAAGGATGGCCACCGACCGAGCAAAGTGGAATCAGTTTGTTGTTGCCCTACAAGACGCTACCAGGTGTGATGGCCACTGACTGCTTTGATGGTCGGTGGCTAAGGATCAAAGAAGAAGAAGATAAAAGACGATGTAGTCTGGATAATTTATGTTTTAGTTCATCATATCCTGGCAGTACATATTTTCAAACTTGACTTTCGTTTAATATTTCTCACTATTAAAAGTGCACCCTTCCTCTGAAAAAATGTAATATGTGTTTTAAAAAAATGGCCCTATCAGAAATAAGATTTTTATACTCAGTTATACAGAGATAATATATTTTACTATATAAATTGAACATATTTCAGAAAACTTGGTTGATGTGCAAGTGTTGTCTTTACTGCTGAGTTCTGTCAGTATTTTGCACAGGAGATATCTAAAGTGGAACCTTGTACCAGCATGTCTTCATCTGGAAAGTAAGATTGAGTTCTAGAGTAAACAATGTCGGACGTTATCTATTCATGTGCCGCTACTCTTATTTGCTACTTGTTATAACTGTTTCATGTATTAACACAGAACTTTAATTATAGTTATAGATACCTGGTAATAGTTCAAAGGCTTGCAAAAAATATAAAATTGATTAGAATCGGAATGTGGTAAAAAATATTACTTTTATTTGGCCTATACATAAACAAATACAAGTGTAGTTAAGTCTTAAATAAAAAGAAACACTACAAATTGATTGCTCCAACACATGGTGGTTTGGTTTGTTTGAAGTTGACAATGACAACAGACATCGGGCCTGTGTGATAAATGAGCGCAAAGGCCTTATTGCTCTATCTTTTCCTACATCTCTCGTATTGTATTTTCTCCGACATTTGCTATTTCATCCCACATTTGATATTTCATCATTGTGATTACTCGCGACCGGTATCTAAAGAACCGCATTTGTTCTTTCATTGGGGGAAATAAAGTCTTTTGATTGAGTCCCCATACCTGACATTATCGTTTGAAGCCCACATTGCATCGTGATAAATCTGGTGAAAACACATCTGGTCATCCCAATCAGACATCTGGGCATTATACAATTTCTGTGAACTGTTGTTATCTTTGTTGCTCGGCCAGGTCACCACATTGGACGCCCAGCTTGGCCAGGTGAAAACGTCTCATGCTGTTTAAAGCAACCGTCACGTAATATAATAGGCGGCGCCACAAAGAGGGCATGTTAGCATGCTGGTGACAATGGGCGGAGGTAACTAAGAGTGCCGCCAACACACGGAATGATAAACAACCAGAGAATAATGTGACAGCACTTTTGAATTGGCCAGCCAATTATCTCACTACCTGTTTGTCAAACAAGCCAGGCAACGGAAGTTGGTCGCGAATTACCACACCCACATTTGGACTGACAGGGGACAAGAGCGATCCTGTGAATGAGTGACCAGAGAGGCTCTCAAGGATTGGTTGTATGGGCGGAGCTGTACATTACCTGTCTAAGAAACCCCTATTGGACTTGCAGAAATATAATACCGTGTAGCTTGCTAGAGGAAGCAGTCCAGGTTTTACATTGTGAGGCAGAGAAACAATCCCTATAACGCCTAGCCTAATACACGTGTTTATTCAGAGTGGATGATAATTCAGTTCTGTGATTAATTGTGTTCGTAACGGATTTAGTGAAGGGAAAAGAAGGTTAGTAGATCTTATACAGATTATTAATACATTTTCTTATTCTTTGTTTATTTTAACCTCACAACTAAAGGTGCGAAAGATAGAGTTTCAATTAATTCTTTTCATAACTGATTAATAAAATCAGAAGATTTTCCTAGAAGATGATAGGAGGTAATTAATAGTTCATACTTCACCTTCATCATCATCACAGTCTCTCATGCACAAGATATTTAACATCATTAGAATAGAACTCAGAGAGAGATCAATAATGAGCAGTAGTATGAATGAAAGTCAACCAGTGATGTTAAATGTGAAAAACTTACGAAGACTTTTGTGTGTCTTCAGTTCATCAGAAGTCTGAGTCTACACGCAACGTGTCTGATGTCTAACCAGAAATAAGTTATCAAAAACGGACATTTGGCTAGCAGAAATCGCCATAGGACATCTTTCATTCCTCAATTAAAAGGAATATTGTCTCACCCTCAAGTCAGAAGGTGGACGCAGCATTTTTTCGTCACCCATATACTGCTGGCTCACAAGTTCAATACATAGTTATCACAAGTTCAAATCACTCGAAAGATCATCATTATCTGAAGTCAAGCTAAAGAGCTCAAAAGTGGAATCTCATATTTATACCAAGTGCAACACACTCTTACGCGCATTCTATGAAGCAGACTCTAAAGTATATTTTATGAATCACGCAATATATATGAGTCTACATATCACTAACATTTCGTGAAGATATCCAGTCTGACCAGTACCCTCGGGAGATTAGACAACAGACCTTTTGTTCATATGACAGCTATTAACTGTTGATCAACACTACAGAGATATACTCAAACAGTGAAGGAATATATATATCTCTCGTCACCGTTCTCAGTCTCTCAAAAGTTTTCATCAGAACGTCCTCGACTTAGAGATACCCCACTCGACATAACGTTTAACAACTTGGGACATTTTATGAATACGTGTGAATCATCATATCAATGAGAAGCATTTAGAGACACATGGACTGTGTAGATTACTCACCATTTTAGTAACACGTATCATATCACATCACCATCATTTCACTTTACACCAGTGCATTCTTAATTAACTACTACTTAATTAATTGCAATTTTATTATCTCATCTGTGTGTTTTGTGTGAATTGTCTTTCACCATCATCACGTTCTAACCATTACTATATGTGTGGATATTTCATTAATAAACCCAACGATCGTTTGATCATTATCTAGTTTGGTAATGTATCACTCGTGCTGTCGGTGTTACATATTCACCTATAGGAACCTTTCTCTACTCAGATGAGATTGGGGGCTTTTTCTGTTACGGGATCTAAGGGCAGAACTCTTTCCATAACTAATTAGAAAACACTGTCCAGTGGAAAGCATTCGCATTCCTGTCTTCTTGTCCCTATCTCGACTAGGTCTTTATTCTTTCTTAACGAGCCAATTTCTAGAGACCTTTTACCTAATACATCATAGGCTATTCCTGGCAAAAACTACTGTCGTAGTTGCCCCAATACGCACCACACGACAGCCTGTACAAATGTTTTCTTCAGCGAATCACAACTTTTAATTACTGCTGTGTAATTTAGCAAAGCTTTATCCCACTGAATTTACTTGTTCTTTTGTTGTGAAAAATGAAGTACCAATACTTTAAAAAAAAAAATAAAGTACCAATAAATAACTCAGTTTTCACTCTCACTCTCTCTACATATATATACATATTAAAAAAAAAAATATATATATATATATATATATATATATATATATATATATATATATATCACTCTCTCTACATATATATACATATTTAAAAAAAAAAAATATATATATACAGTGCAGACCGCTTAAGGCGATCTCGGATGTGGCGAATTTCTGTTGTGAAGAACAATTTGTTTATCCCCGGCAATTTTTCTTCTTTGTCTTTGTAAAAAAATGTCCGGTTAAGCGGAATCCGTTTATCACGAATTTTCGGATATGCCGAACGATTAAACGTGTCCCGACTATATAATTTGATCTGCTTAAGACGAACTTTTTTCAAATACAGTACCTGGGCATTTGTACAACTTTTCGGCTATTTTCGGAAATTTCGCGCTTCGTCGATGTTAGAATTTGAGTTATTTCCCCTCTAAAAATGGCTGGAAAGTTAAAATCCATATCTTTGAAAAGAAAGATTGAGCTATTACAAGAAGTGGAAAATAGTGGCAAAAAGAAAATGGAAATAGCAAAGGAATTCGACATTCCAAAATCAACGCTTTCAGGAATCATAAAAAATAAGGATCGGTACAGAAAAAATGTTTTATGGTGGACAAGTTCATTGTCACAGAATGAAGAACCGAAAAGCGGCGTGTGATGTTGTTGACACGGCACTCCTAAAATGGTTCACCATGGCGAGATCAGCAAATGTTCCTGTAAATGGACCTATATTAACTGCAAAGGCAGAAGAGTTAGCACTTCTGGAAGGTCGGACTGGCTGGAAATGTAGTCCTGGCTGGTTGGGTCGTTTTAAAAAACGGCACAACATTACTTACAAAGCTTTGTGTGGGGAAAGGCATTCTGTTAATGAAACGACTACCGAGTCATGGACGGAGGAGGTGCTAAAACCAGCCATGAGTAGGTATAATTCCGCTGATGTGTTTAATGCTGATGAAACTGGATTGTTTTGGAGATTGCTGCCTGACAAGACTTTTTCCTTCAGAAATGAAAAGTGTCATGGGGGGAAAAAATCGAAAGAAAGAATCACAGCTGTTGTGTGTACAAATATGGATGGTTCAGAAAAATTGCCATTACTTGTAATCGGTAAATTCAAAAATCCACGCTGTTTTAAAGGTTTGAAAAAATTGTGTGTTGATTATGCAGCTAATTCAAAAGCCTGGATGACATCAGACATTTTCACCAAGTGGCTACATGCATTTGATCATTCTATGGAACGTCAACATCGCAAAGTTCTTTTGGTGCTTGACAACTGTTCAGCCCACCTAAATGTTCAAAATCTAAAAGCAACAGAACTTTTATTTTTACCACCAAATGCGACATCCAAACTTCAGCCTTGTGACCAAGGTATTATTCAAAATCTGAAGGTTCATTATAGGTCAGCAATGTTGTCCAAACTTGTAGGTCACATTGATGCAGACTTGGTTGCTGAAGACTTCTGGCCGCTATTGTTATGTTGAAATCTGCATGGGGTCAAGTGTTGCCTGTGACTATTGCAAACTGTTTTCGAAAAGCAGGCTTTAAAGTTGGAGATGATACAGATGATGAAAACACGGTTGTATCAAATACTTGTAATGGCAGTATTATAATTGAAACTTCTGTGGAACCTTTGCTTCATCGACTATATCAGGAACTGAACATTTCAGCAGAAGATTTTGTCAACATTGACAATGATATTGTTACTACATGTAGTGCTAGCCTTGCCAGTGCTGATATTCTAGGGATGTGTATGCCAACAGTTTCATCTTCTGTCCTTTCCAGTCCTGACCTAGATGGAGATGATGATGATGACTGTGGGTTGCCAGTGCAAACTGTTTCACAAATGGAAGTTTCAAATTGCATGGATAAAATTAACATGCATATAATGCAGGCTGGATGCCAAGATGATTTAATTTCTCATTTCTTTGGATTTAAAGAGGCCATGGAAAGACATTTTATTAACTCAGGTACCAAGGCACAGAGGAAAATTACAGACTTTTTCATTTAAGAGTGCTTTATCATTTAAGAGTTTACAAATTCTAGAGATAATGATGACTGTGGGTTAACGGTACAAACTATTTCACAGTTGGAAGTTTCAAATTGCATGGATAAAACTAACATGTATATAATGCAGGCTGGATGCCAAGATGATTTAATTTATAATTTCTTTGAATTTAAGGATGTCATGGAAAGACATTTTTATTCATTCAAGTACGGGTACTAAGATACAGAGGAAAATTGCAGCTTTTTCTTTTCAAAGTGTAAAAAGTGCTGTTATTATCTAGATATCTGTGCCAACGTTGTACATTAACACTTTTGGTGATTTACATATTTTCTGTGTCATACATCTGTCGTATTCAACGCTAATTCATTATTGCATTGTACGTTGCAAATGCATTACCATATGCTTGAACTCTTATCTGATAAGAGGAATTTCTGATAAGAAGAACTATTTCTTGGGTCCCTGGTGAGTTCTCCTTATCAGGTCTGCACTGTATATATATATAGGTACATTATTTTTTAGTCTTTGTAAGGTATGCTTAAAAACTTGCAGAGATTATCTTACTTTTGTGATAGAAAGCATCCTCGTATTACATCACGGGGCCGAGAATAAAGTTTTTGAAAAGGGTACAATCTTTCATGGACACCATATATATATATATATATAAATACATATAGATCAATATATATATATACATATACATATATATATATATATATATATATATATATACATATATATATATATATATATGTATATATATATATACACTACTGGACAAAAGTTAAGGGCCACCAAGAAAAACTCCTCTATGGACCAATTAAATGCAACCAGGTGTAAACAAACTATTACAAAATAAAGTTGATTGATCCGTGGACAAGATCAGTCAAGTTTTTTTTAATAATGTGCGACTTACTAACAAAAAGAAATTCAACTCACTTTTTCATCTTTTGAACTAGTGGGGCATGTTGCAAAAACAACGAGTTTTTGCAGAAACAATGGCAATTTTCACATGCGGGTTAAAGTGACCCAGTTTTTGGACATTTAAAAAAAATTAACCTAGTGCACACAGAATACACAGAAGAGTTTTTATATATTCATATATATATATGTATATATATATATATATGTATATAAATAAAGATTTCATTTTCATTTTTTTACATGTTCGCCCAAATTAAAGCAGACAGTTAAGGATTTTACAAATGTCTGACAGAAAACTGAAGAGCTCAATGGCCAGAATGTACATACATAAAAAGAACACTGTTCTTCAAAGGATCAGAGCACAACAAACCATTAAGGAGTGCTTTTAAAATTTTTTTCTCTAGATCTGCAGCAGCGGTGATCACAGTGTCATCTGTTACCATTATTATCAGCATCATCTGTGGAATTCTTATTGGCACTCACGTTGTTGGACAGGTTAAACAGGACCAGGCAGAACTTAAGGTGGTACTAGCACTAACAATTATAAGCTGAAAATAAATGAGATATAACACTAACACTGTATGTGTGTGTATGTATTTATGTATGTGTGGGTGCATGTATGTATGTGTGTGTGTGTACACACATGTGTGTATGCATGTATGTATATATGCATGCATGCACACATGATTACATATGTCAGATTATAATCACTGAGCTGGCTTTGCCATTTGAATCCAGATTAGATAAGCAACATGCATTTGGCGTGGCCAAATATAACGACCTGGCAATGGAATTGAGACACAAGAGGTTCATAGCAAAAGTCATTGTCTCTATGTTCTGGCCTCTTTCAGGACATCCTCATTTGTCTTTTATTTTAATATTCTTTACAAAGTTCTGAAAGCCACATTTCTGATTTCACTTATGAAAGCTAAACAAACACAGAATTAGTATAGTATTAGTAATAACAAAATCTGGAGATCAAGTCCAACACAAAAAATAAGAATCTTCAACTCAAATGTCAAGTCAGTCATATTGTATGACTCTGAAACATGGAGAACAACAAAAACAACAACAAAAAAGTTACAGACATTCATAAATAGGTGGTTGCATAGAATAGAAGGATTGAAATGGTATGACAAAGTCACCAGAATGGAACTTACGACAATAACCAGACAAGTGCCAGTGAAACAAGAGATGAGAAGAAGACGCTGATGAGGGATAGGAAACCTGTTGATTGCATTACAAGGCAGATTTTGTTCTGGAATTCCCAGGGGAAGAAAGGCAGAGGTAGATCAAAAACACATGGAGAAGAGACCTGGAGACAGAAGTGAAAATGATGAGGAAAATGTGGAAAGAACTTGTCCTGATGGCACGTGACATGAGGACTTGGACAAGTGTTTGTTGATGACCTATACTCCTTGGGGAGCTTAAGTGTATTGACTGATTGAATAACAGAATCATAGCAGGACAGGGTTATACTATGTACACTATGGTCACAGAGAAGCATAATGACAACAAATTGTTTTGTATCCAGTCTGGAATAATCAACAAAGACTCTCAATCCATAGAATATATATCTAAACGATCTATAATAAAGAACATCATATTTCACTACCAAAATTATAACCCAGAATTGGATTGAACTGGTATTTCATTCATCAAAACTAGTGGTGGAGTAGTAAGGTAAAGGATCCTGTTACACGCCCATTGAGGCATATTGGGAATATGGTGTTAGGCCCATATTTTCTTGACCATCAGCACACTAGGGATGATATGGTCAGCATCACGCCAGGGTGGAATAGTGACAGCATTCATATTCCTGAAAAGTGTTTTGGAAAGGGTAAATATTGCTTGAACGTTTAGACTTGAATACCAGTTTGTTTTAGCAGTGTTCTGTGCAGTTCAGAGGTTAAGATAATGACAACAGATACAACAGTGAACAGTTGTAAATAATGGCTTCAGAAAAGTTCTCAATACTAATTGGTAGGACAAAGGCAGTCATTGTGTCAGATTCTCATTCCATGCTTCGGAAGGTTGAAAATGGATGGCTACAGCATGAATTGAAAACATTCATAGAAGCTTTGAATCTGCACAAACTGGTGTGGATCTACTGTCCTGGCCACACAGGCATATACGGTAATGAGAGAGCTGACAGACTAGCCTCAAGGAATAGAAGGAAATGAAGTGGCCGACAAGGAAGCAAAACCAGGAAGAAGCAGTCCAAACAATATAAACTCAGGGTTAGGTATAACAGAGATTAAAAGTATAATTAAAAATATTATAACAAAGGAATGGACAGAAAACTGGAAACAGAGTCAGAAAGGCGGCACACCTACAAACTGCTGAAAGATCCAACACGGATAAGTCAGATATCTAGAGAACCAAAAAATACCATGCAATAGAAAACTGACTAGACTTCAACTAGGAACAGGCTATTTCATGGTGGAGGAACCATACTGTGTAACATGTCTGGAGAAAAACACCATAGCACATTATGTGCTAACATGCAAAAAATTATGAACAGCATAGAAAACCACTCATGGAGTACTTGTGAACACAAAACTTGCCATCATGCGACAGACACCAGTTTTCAAGTGCAGGGTTCAAAAACCAAACCAAACTAGATTCAAGAGCACCGATAGTGGGGATACTGGATATGGATAAGGGAGAGATACTGAATACAATTAATGATCGCCAGTTAGAGAACAATACTGCAATGGATGAATCATTAAGATTGCTATAATTTGGCATCAAACGTAAGGCTAGCAGGAATGGATGTATGAGAGGATGCGTCTGTAGTGTATACAACAAGCGAGCTACAGGAACAGTTAGCATTCATACTGTTCGACATATACTGAGGGAGACTGAGCACCTATGGGTTTGCCCGGAGTGGAATGATGTCGATTCTATTCAACAAAAACAATAACAATTATTGGTATTGTTGGTAGGACAATATTGGAAATAAACATACCTTACAAGAAACAAAATTGTTGAAAATGGAAATTATACAGGGTGTTCCACGAATAAGCGGCTCGTGACGTCATGGAATGCTGACGTATTGTGTCGGAAGTTGTGTGAATTGCCAAGTAGGCCTAGTGTTGAAGAAATGTGACATCACACACAGTATACAAGATGATGGTTTGTTGAAACTCTTGTTCAACTTGTGATGGATATGGCGATCCTGAAAAGGGTTTATGGAGGGGAAAAGTACTGGCAGTCTACTTGTAGGTCTCACAATAGATGCTGGAAGTGGTCGCCATGCACGTCTATACATGTTTGTGCCCGAGTAATCATGTTGAGGTACACATTTCGCAACACGGTCACGTCAATTGTTTGGATAGCAGTCTGTATATTGTCCTTCAGTTCTTCTAATGTATGGGGGTTTGTTTTATACACAACTCCTTTCAAATACCCCCATAGAAAAAAATCTCATGTAGATAAATCAGGGGATCGAGGAGGCCATAATCCTTTGCTGACAGTCTTTTTCCTCGGGGAAAACATTATGAATATGTGCCAGTGATACATGAGATGTGTGTCAAGTTGCTCCATCCTGTTGGAAGAAGGAATATTCCCGCTGATAACTTCTTAATTGTGCGTAGAACTCATCAAATATTCGTAAGTACACTTCAGTGTTCACATTCGTGTAAAAAAATATGGGACCGACAATCACATTCCTGGACGCAGCGCACCATACCCTGATTTTTGGGTCGTGTAATTGTTTCTCATATAGCTTATGGGGGTTTTCTGTGCACCAATGCCTGGTGTTATGGGAATTAATATGACCAGACAAATGAAACCACGCTTCATCACTCATGAAGTACTGAAATGGATCCAACTCGCCCTCTACGATCTTGTTGAGAAGCCAGTGACAATAATTCACACGTTTCTCCTTGTCAGGTTCTTTTACACACGTTATGCGATATGGTTTTAAATTTAGTGAATGCAGAATTCTAAAACAAGAAGTGTGTTTCATTCCACTTTGTTGAGCTAATTTTCTCACAGATTTTGAAGGACTAGTTAAAATCTTCTCTTCAATAACAGCAATGGCCTCTGGAGTCCTAACAGTTGGCACTCTACATTTTTTCGCATTAACGACCCACCCTGTTGTAAGCCATTTTGAGATCAACTTCTGTATGCTACTCTTTGCAGGAATTTTAGAACCAAAAATCATTGATGCAAAAATTTCAGATGTTTTCTTGAATGATCCTATATGGATATAATTCTCAACGTTAGCTATCCTTTCTTGTAGTGAAAACGGCATTGTGATAGACAGTTTATTTAAACACACACGATGGTTTTGAAATACTCACGGTCCAATCACGGAAAATGATTTAGGTCAATCTAGTACTACTTAGAAAAATGCTAAACAATCTGGCTACTTTCACTTTGTGAATGGGGCCGCTTTTTCGTGGAACACCCTTTAGAATGATTCAAACTAAGAAAGGAAAACTGAGATGAGCTCATCAGATAAACTGAAAACACATTTTTTTTGTATTTACATATCACTGTATAGTTTTGCTCTAGGTACAAAGACTGCCGTAGGGACATCCCTTGTTTTTTCCTTAGTATGTAGCTCTATGAGGGTGACTGGATAGTTCCACCAATTAATAAAACTAATAAATGGATATTTTACAAAATCAGAATCATGATTCTGATAGAGTATTATCTATGGAGATCTTGCTGTATTGTCAATAACTCTTGCAAAAATAAAGAGGAAACATGAATGCAGAGGAGCGTTCATACCATTCAACCTTTGTTGAGGGAGACTTAGCACCTATGGGTTTGCCTTGTGTACAATGATATTGATTCTGAACAACAATAACAATCCGAGGAGATGAAGAAAAAATAGCTCTACAGTTCTATCAATCATGTCTTAAGAAGTGACTAATATGAGATTGTGCATGAGGCTGCCAACCTCATAATGTAATATAAATTGCTACAATAACTACTACTACATGAGGTGTTGAAATGAAGCACAGAGTACCTCTATGATTTGATGTAGAATTCCTTATGGAAAAAAGGGAGGACCTAGTAGCAGGCAGAGAAGTAAGTGTGAGAATTACCTGCCAAAAGATTGACTCACAAATGCTGAAATAATAAATCCAGTGAAAAGCATACCTACAGAGACTCTGTCATGCAGTCATTCATAGGAATCATATAACACTGATTTATTGTTTTGGTCGTCTGATAATGTCAACTTGTGCAATTTATAAATTACATAGTCTAATAAAGATGTCCTCAGCTGATATATGCATGTATGAAGTACATTTACATTAAATGAACACTATATAGTGTCAACTGAAGTTGAAGTTTTAATATTCGTAGAATTTTTCTAAAGCGACATATCCATTCAGAACATTAAAATTTACTTATATATTGACTACTCCTGCATCAGCTAAAACAGCTTCAGATTTTTATTTAGGTGAGTGAAATATGTTAATTGGCGTGAATAGAAAAATTAAGTAGTTAGAATTACTTATAAATTACATTACTAAAGTGCCCTAAGAATATAGATTGCTAAATTATTCCACTGCAGTAAATTGCCTATGATATTGATGCATCTGTGGCTTTAACAGGAAAGGCTTTTTATTATTAGTAGCATTAATTTTTTTTTTTTCGATTCATAATAATTCAATAGTAATGTGGAACTGATGACAAGAACAAGACAAGTGACAGTGGAAGAATAGTGAAAATAATGAGGATGGATAGTGTCACGAAGTGGATTTAAGTATAGAGTTTTGTCTGAGTGTGTAGACAAGACACTATTTTGAGAAAGAGTGAGAAGATAGATTTTGACGAAAATGACAGTGAATGTGGAAAGATGAGACTTGGCTTCGAGGGTGAGAACCTAGACTGACTCTCCCTCACTACTCCTGATGTCTTTGATAGCTATAGACTCACCACCACTTACTACCCAAAGGAGATAAGGTTTAAATAAAGACCACAGACAATATATATACGTACGGTATAGTTTAGATAGAACCTGATCCAGTGAACATTTATATAGTTTTATTTAAACCAAATCAACATAATCAAATCACGCAGTAAAAATAAATAACGTACAATGTTGCACCAACCTGAAAACAAAGAAACAATTAAATTGATAGACACTAGAAAACAACCACTTTCACTCTTTCGTTCACGCTGCTGGGGAAAAATAGAATGATTAATGATTTAACCACAATCTAATTGGTGGGGGCATCAACTGTAGCCACCACTCCCTACTACCCTAATATTATTACTATCACTGTCCTGCTGACACTGCCTAGACGACTGTCTACACAGCTTCCAAGCTCTTTAGGCGATATACACGCCACTAAATAACACCACTGGACTGCTACGCTAGTAGACTTATTAATCTATGGCTCAGAGGCTATCCTCTAAGGATATAAGACCCTACTGGTCCCGGCTATTTTTCTCTCTCTCCTTTCCGCCTTGCTTCAGTGTCTCTCTGACACTCTTGACGTCTGCTGATGTGGCGTCTCTGTTACGCCCCTTCTCTCATTAGCATTTAGAACAAGGAATGTTGACCCTTTCTCTTGTTCCTGACTACTGCACTGATGACTTGGGTATCAAGCACGAGGTACTTGACTCTGAATGTAGAAGCTTCACTGCTGCTGGACAACTTCTTTAATTTGCTCCGTTACCCCTCTTTGGGTTTAGAACAACGACATTATTATGGTCATGAAGAAAACAATTACAACAACACTGGCCAAATTGAGTGTGTTATAACAAAGAGCTCAGAGCTCTGGATTTTTAAGGAAAATCCTGTTTCCGCTGAAGAATGTCTTCACTGCATGAGAACGTATTTATTTCCTTTCGCCTCTGGCGATATCTCAAGCTCTCGACAACTGATATGCCAAAAATTGCCATTGGTAAAGGGTAGGGACAGATTACCCTCTCCCACTGTGTCGTGAAAATGCTGTGGAACAAATAATACAACAGATATACAACACATCAAAATATACTCATCTCTAACACATAAACCCTTAAATAACTATCGCTCCCCTACACAAATCTACCTTTCCCCCGTAACAACAATTCCTAACTCCGGGTCACACATTTACAATCTCTGTTCCCGCTCCCACTTAATATCGGTCTGCTAGAAAACCCCCCAGACACTGCTGACCTAAATCTGTTACGTCAGTCAGGCGTCAAAACATTCATATGCTGAGGGAAAAACTCCTGTACTAAAATACTTAGGTCTACTTTATATTTACAGGCTGACCTTTGATGCTCATCACATCACACAATATAAAACTAGGAAAGATTAACTCCCGTCTCAGTAATATTAATTACATCTCTATGAAATAAGGAAAATTCCCTTATCAGAAATATAAATTACATCTCTTACCATCGACTGCTTCACTAAATGGAATACCCAATTAAATAAAATTCACAACTAAGCTAGCGTAAATATACACTTGTAAATTATCAGAATTAAATACTCAATGAAATAAAATACATAAATACGCTCTCGGATATACACGCTTGTAAATTATCAGAATTAAATTGCATTTGTCACAACTAACTACTACATATTACAGAGCAGGTTTTGTCTTAGCACTTAACCTTACACAATTAATATCTCAAACCACTATACCAACATAGAAAAAAATTATAGGCACCTCTTACATTAAATACTTTCTCTAAGATAGTAATTGATGGCACTTTGGTTTATATAAAATTAACTCCCCTAAAGAAAACTTTACTTAATCGGGCTAAGATTCTATTAAACGAATTATAAGTACGACGCTAAATTACAATATGTACATACCAAAAATAGCGTTTCTTCCGCTAGGAGCAGACGATAATGCTTAGATTCACGGCAGTAAATTTTTCATCAGAGAGACCGCAACTAGATTTACTTTCTTATTTATTCAAGAAAACCCACGCCAGAACCCAAGCCATACGTCATCGCATCGCGTCCCTCTAACCAATAAATCTTGCCGGAATTAAATAAAACTTGACCCCTGGCCAATTAAATTGAAAGCATACTCGTGAGTCATGTTTATCCTAATCGCGCGCATTTTTCTTTACGTTATGTTAAATAATATTACCTGTTGGCGTGAGCAAAATTAACTTTGATTAGTTGAAGCGCCCGGTTTTACGTACATGGGTAGAGGTTCACCACCCACCCATCGATTTACTGGGTAGGGGTTATTTAACATCAGAAAATTTACACCCAGCCCAAATAATACTCGCGCGCTGATGTACAATAAAATGACCGCGATTATTTTAACAAAGAAAAGCCTACGTGATCGCAATTACTTTATAGAAAAGAAGACTGGTGCAAAAATCTTAAAATTAAACCGACCGTTATCCCTCCTGAAAAAACGCAATAATTACCTAGAGAAAAAGACTAAACTCCACTACTTACAGGACATAGGATCAGGGAGAAGAAGAATGGTCTCATAAAAACATAAATAATTATCTAGAGAGAACGAATGGGGCCTATTGAAAAATAAAATTACGGTACTGCATCACAGATAGGACACCTATTGATAGCATTACCAGGCATTCATTGTTCTGGAATCACCAGGGTAAGAGAGGTGGGGGGGAGACCAAAGAACACAATGAGAAGAGAACTGAAGACAGACATGAATGGGATGAAAAAGACACAGAAAGACCTTGAGCTGACGTCATAAGACAGGAATACTTGGAATAAATTTGTTGAAGGCCTATGCTCTGTATGGGGCTGAAAGAAGAATATAATAATGGTCACTGTCTTTGAGTTTTAATTCTCTCTCATAATTGTTTTAGCAATAGAAAATAATTTACATGGTGTCTTGAACTTGAAACAAAATCAATATCTGATGGCACAGTTTCTAATTTTAGGATTGTTAATAATTACAGGCTGAAACATCAAGTCATCAGGTGTGCATGTCATGTCTGTCGCTGGCTGACAAATATAACTCCAGTCTTACTGAAAGTCTGAACCGAATAACTGAAGGAGGTGTTGAAATGTGCTGTGCCAACAATTCAAAGCTAGCATCTGCCCTTATGGAGACGGTAAGCAGCTTTTGGTTAAAGATTATATAAATGCTAGAAGAAAAACAGAGGTTCATAATATTAGAATGGAGATAATGTTTATAAGTTTGTATGAGACGGTAATAAAATAGCCTGAGAGCTGTAAATTAGGAAGTATATTTTTGTCGTTAAACATAGATTAATTATGTCTTAATTACACTGACAAACAACATTTTTCTTTCTTATATAAGAATAAGTGTTCTTAGGTCAGTTTCTTGCGCTGATTTCAAATTTGAAATCCGTTTATCTCTATCACGTCGGGTTCTTAAGATATTTGTGAATAAATATATTTTTGGGAAACCGTTATTTGCTCCGTTTCATTTTTACTATATAACTTTTTAAAAATTAATAAAATGCAAAATAATTCTACTTTTTATACTGCTAAAAGATGCATGACATATGTTACGCTATTTTTCAAATAGTTACTGTATTTTGAAATAATTCTGAGTGAAATATGGCTTCTAGAAGTTGTAGAAATTCGGCTGATCTGTTCTGTTACGTGTGCGGATATTTTACCGATCGTGTTAACCAGAAAAACTTTACACCATTGCTAAAGAAAGCATATGAACTTTATTTCGATTCGAAAGTTGATGATGCAAATAAATCTTGGAAGCCAAATGCAGTTTGTTTGACTTGTGCAAATACATTGGCAGGTTGGTTACGAAAATCGCCGAAGCATAAGTCGATGCCTTTTGGAGTGCCAGTAATATGGCGTGAACCGAAAAATCACGCTACTGATTGTTACTTCTGCTTGACAAATATCTATGGTTTCACTTTTAAAACTAGAAAGTCTGTGGTTTATCCAAATATTGAATCGGTTTCGAAACCAGTGCCTCATGATCCAATCACGTGTCCGATCCCAGTTCCACCAGAACAATATCCGTTGGACGTGAATGAACCATCAGAAAGTGATAGTTTACCTGCTTTAGAAACTAATTCTGACTCGGATTATATACCGGTGAATGATGGTGTTCACTTAATTAACCATTCAGAACTTTCAGATCTAATACGTGATCTCGCTCTCACCAAAGGACAAGCGGAATTACTCGGTTCGCGACTCAAAGAATGGAATCTTTTAGCGCCCAATATTCCGATATCTAAATTTCGTCATAGACACAGAGAACTTGTTCAATACTTTGAGATGGATGATGACATTTGCTATTGCAAAGATGTAAAAGGTCTAATGGTGCACCTCGGTCATGAGCACATAGTCAACGAATGGCGACTTTTCATCGACTCTTCCAAGACTAGTCTAAAAGCCGTGTTATTGCATAATGGAAATTTATTTTCATCAATTCCAGTCGCCTACTATGTTCATATGAAAGAAACTTATGACAATATGGCTATACTTTTGGCAAAAATAAAGTACAATGACTACCAATGGCGGATTTGTGGAGACCTAAAGGTCATTGCAATTCTCACGGGCATGCAGACTGGGTATACTCAATTTTGTTGCTTCCTATGTGAATGGGACAGCCGCAACAGACAGGAACATTATGCAAGAAAGGTGTGTCCTATCAGGGATCGTATGCAGCTCGGGCATAAAAATGTAATACACGGGCCATTAGTTAACAAAGACCGCATCATTTTACCACCGTTACATATAAAGTTGGGGCTCATGAAGAATTTCGTAAAAGCGTTAGATAAAACGAGCAAAGCTTTCACTTATCTTCGAGAAAAGTTTCCGCAAATTAGCGTGCAAAGATAAAGGAAGGTATCTTTGTAGGACCTCAGATTAGGAAAGTTATTGCAGACAAACAATTCGAGAACTTGTTACATGGTAGTGAACTTCACGCATGGATGGCATTCAAATCGATCGTCGATAACTTTCTGGGAAATCACAAATCTGTCGACTATGTGCATATTGTTAAGCAGTGCATAGATGCATACAGAATTATGGGCTGTAACATGTCCCTCAAAATCCATTTGCTCGATTCGCATCTTGACTTTTTCCCTGACAACCTTGGCGAAGTCAGCGATGAAACATGGAGAACGATTCCATCAAGATATCGCCGTAATGGAGTCACGTTATCAAGGACGGTGGAGTGTGACCATGCTTGCCGATTATTGTTGGATGCTTCATCGCGATGTACCACATGCCATTCACCGACGAAAGTCGACTGCAAAGAAATTCAAGCCTACATAACTGTTATACTTCTTGTACAAATGATGTTGTAATACTGAATGCGTTGTTAAAAAACTTCAATTGCGTATTTCTAGAGATCCCGACCTGATAGAGAAAAACGGTTTGCAGATTTAAAAACAGCGCATTAAAATTGACCAGAAAAACATAGAAATGTTAGAGAAAGAAAAATTTTTTTTTTTTTTGTTAGCCAGTGTTATCTGTACGAAATCCAGCTAACTTAGTAGAGGTTTTATTTATATTTCCTGGAGCCGCGCTAGCATAGTGGTTACAACACCGCTCTGGCGACCGGGTGATACAGGATCAAACCCGGGCGACGGCATTTGAGGATTTTTCGTCGACCAGGATTTGGACTGGATTAACTCGAGACCTGGCGAGGACATTTGAAGGAGTGTCGTCGACCAGGGACTGGCGGCTCCTGAGCCGACCCAGCTGCAATGGGTACCTCCGAAATCGGCGAGTATTTGCCTGAATGGCGAGGGACACCTGTCTCTGTACAAGAAATAAAGGGATACTCACGTAAAATCAATGTCAGGTTAGACATAAAATAATAACCTGAGATTTCGCCTCGAGTATTAGCGGGCGAACGCAAAAAAAAAAAAAAAATTTATATTTCCTTAATTCTATAATTACTATAGCATTAATGACATAGAATCCCTAATGAAACATCCTCAAGGAATTCCTGGGGGTATCTGAGTAGACAAAGAATGAATAGAACTACTGCTCCAACAGGTATATTGTAAAACACGAATAATGTGAGGTTTTGCATTCGGCTGGCAACGTTATCATGTACAAGAAATTGTTACAGAGACCACTGCTGCAAGAGTATATAAATGCTTCGGTAAATGCTTCCTGCTAAGGGACCATTTGCAGTGATGGCTCCTTGACCTATAAAGAGTGAAAAAGAAAGCAAAATGAAAGACAAATGAAATAAATTTTGGAAAGATATCAGTCAGTGTTTTCTCTTCACTACTCCTCATGGATGATGTCATCAAGGCATGTAAGGAGAGAACAAGAAAGTATTCAGTGGGGTACTGGAAGATGAGACAGGTCTGTATTTCAGAGCTAGCATTTGCTGATGATGTTGTCCTGATTACTAAATCAGAGACACATCTCCAATCCAATCTGCAAGTCTGGAAGGAAGAGCTGGAGAAGAGAGGGATGGTCATAAGCAGCTCTAAAATACAATTCATGGTGATATCACGAGAAGAAAGAAGACATCAGATTAAGTTGGGAGAACAGGTCCTGGAGCAGGTCAACCACTTTAAATATCTCGGAGCTATTATAGACCGAAAGGGAGGCATCAAAGAAGAGTTGGCCACTTGAAAAGCAGCGGCTGGGAGACTTTTTCCAGGCCATAAATCGAGGATTCCTCAGCAAGAAAGAGGTTGGTAAGAAAATGAAGATGGCTGTATACCGCTCCACCTATGTCCCAGTCTTGACATATGGATGCGAGTCATGGGCAATGACTCATCATCATCATCATCAGTTGCCATCTCCACAACGAAGGTTGGTTGTAATGGATCTCCAACGTCTTCTGTCTCTTGTCTTGGTGGTGCACTCTGATAGACTCTTTCCTGTCCATCTCTTGATGTTATCTTCCCACTTATAGCGCTGTCTTACCCTTGCACGTTTGCCTTCAACTCTTCCTTCTGTTATGGTCTTCTGCAAGGTGTTATGCCTTTTTATGTGGCCAAAGTATTTTAGCTGCCGAACTTTGACCTCCCTCATTAGTTCTCTTTTCATACCTAGATTTTCTAGGACCTCCTTATTTGTTTTCATCTCTTTCCATGAGATACGTCCCATTCTTCTATATATCCACATTCCAAGAGCCTCAATTTTTTCTTCCAAATGCTTATTCATCATCCATGTTTCTGCACCATACAGAAATGCAGAATATATATAACACTTTATGATTCTCAGTTTTAATTTGTGAGATAACTGTTTGGATGTCAGTATATGTTTCATGTTGTTGAATGTAGCTTTGGCCATTCCTATTCTCTTCTTGATTTCTGTTTCACATCTGCCATCTTCTGTTATTATATGACCAAGATATACGTAGCTCTTGACTTGTCCCAGGATTTTCCCATTTATGCTTATCTTTAATGTGGGTTTATCGTCTGTTTTGCTAATTATCATAGTTTTTGTCTTCTCAATATTAATGTCGAGTCCATATTCATGACTTATACTGTTCACTTGCTTGCTTCACTAGTTCTTGTAACTCCTGTTCGCTTTCAGCTAACAACACGGTATCATCTGCATATCTAAGGTTGTTTATTGACCTTCCACTGATGTTCAGTCCTGGTATTTCTTGTATCTGTGTATAAATTAAATAGGCAGGGGGATAGCACACAACCTTGTCTGACACCTCTTTTTATGTCTATGTATGGTGAATAATTCCTTCCCGATCTTACTGTGGCAGTTTGCTCCCAATAAAGGTTACTGAGTATTCTTATATCTTTTCCATCAATACCTATGTCTTTGAGGCATTCAATGCTGGAAATGATAAAGTCATTCCATGACGACATGAAGGGAACAGTCCAATATGCTGGAAGCACGTCACAGCCCTTTGATATACGAAGTGGCGTTAAACAAGGCTGTGTTCTGGCTCCGACCCTCTTCGGAATCTTCTTTGCCTTACTCTTGAAACATGCATTCAGAGATGCAACTGAAGGAATATGCCTTCACACTAGGTCAGATGGCCGTCTGTTTAATCTTTCAAGGCTGAAGGCAAAAACAAAAATCAGAAGGGTCACTATAAGAGACTTGTTTTTCGCTGATGATGCTGCAGTCGTCACTCAAAGCCAACAGGAGCTTCAGAGCTTGATGAATCGCTTCACTAAAGCATGCAAGGTCTTTGGCCTCACAATAAGTCTAAAGAAAACGAATGTGCTGAGTCAGGATGTGGGTGCTGCACCAGTTATCACTATCGATAACTATGAATTGGCAGTGGTGCACCACTTCACATACCTAGGGTCTACCATCAATGACAAACTCTCACTGGATAGAGAAATCGACAGCCGCATTGGCAAAGCTGCAGCTACCTTTGCCCGCCTCACATCGCGTGTTTGGGGAAACTCTAAACTCACAATGAAGACCAAAGCTGCGGTATATAATGCCTGCGTCACCAGCACACTCCTATATGGCAGCGAGGCCTGGACGACCTATGCTAAGCAAGAAAGAAGGCTCAATACCTTCCATTTGCGGTGTCTACGCCGCATCCTCGGCATCTCGTGGAAAGATAGTGACAAATGTCGAGGTGTTGTCACGTGCTGGCCTTTAAAGTATGTATACGCTGCTTAGACAGCGCAGACTTCGCTGGCTTGGCCATGTTCACCGCATGGAAGATGGTCGCATCCCAAAAGATATTTTCTACGGACAATTAGCAGATGGCAAGAGAAATGTTGGGCGACCACAGCTGAGGTTCAAAGATGTGTGCAAGAGAGATATGAGGGCACTGGACATGGATCCAGCAACATGGGAGGATGAAGCTGCCGATCGCACTAAGTGGCGATGCTATTTACGGCACCACCTCAGATTGGGCGAAAAGAGGCTCACACAAGAAGCAGAGGTGAGGAGAAAACGTCGAAAGGAGCACCAGGAAAATAAGCAGCTGAGGGCTGCCACCTCAGGAGCGCATTCCCATAGTCAGTTATGACTGAAGGGGCTATTATTATTATTATTATGAGGCATTCAATTATTTTCTCATGATGGACTCTGTCAAAAGCCTTCTTATAGTCAATGAAGCACATATACATACTTTTTTGGACCTCTGTATATTTTTCTGCTAATATTCTTAGGCAAAATATTGCCTCTCTTGTTCCACTGTTCCGTCTAAAGCCAAACTGTTCTTCTTGGATTTCGCTGTCTACTTTACTTTTTATTCTTTCCTGTATGATTTTGAGCAGTATCTTAATTGCATGACTCATCAGGCTGATTGTTCTGAAGTCTGAACATTCTGTTGCATTTGGTTTTTTTGGGCAATGTTATGAAAACTGATGTCTTCATGTCGTGTGGTATATATCCTGTATTGTATATATCGTTGCATATTTCTGTGATTGTATCTATACCAAAGCTCTGGAGAGCTTCTATCATTTCAATTTTTATGTTATCCATGCTTGCTGATTTTCCTTTTTGTATCATATGAATGGCATTCTCTACTTCTGATCTGAGAATGTTTGGGCCTTCATTAGAATCTGGAGATGGTTTTTTACCTCTGTTGTCCTCGAATAGTTCTTTTACGTATTCTGCCCATCTGTTTGATATGTCTTTCTCATCAAGTAATATTACACCATTTTTGTTCTTGATACAGCTTCCTCCTTGTGCAAACCGCGACCGATTTGATAATTTCTTTTATTTCTTCATGCATATCTCTTGTCATGTGCTTTGCTTCCAAGTCTTCTATTTCCTTGCATTTTGTTTCTATCCACCGTTCTTTTGCTTCTCTACACATAGTACGTATGTCATTGTCTATTGTTTTATATTCTGGAGTGTTTTTTGCTTTCTTTCTTTCTGCCATTTTATTCAAGATGTCATCTGTCATCCAAATTTGATTTTTCTTAGACTCCTTTTTAGGTAAATTTGCATTTGCTGATTGTATGCTTGTTTTTAAGCATTCCCATTTTGCGGTTGCTTTTTCTTCTGGGTTTTCTCTTCTATACTGCTCCATGCTTTCTGTCAATAACTGTTGATATTTATTTTTTGACATCGATTAAATATTTCTGTTTTATATCTGGTTGTTTCAGCGCTGATATCTCTATCTGGGGTTCCTCCTGTCTTCTGTTTCCTGCTCTTTTCAGCTTTATATTTACTTTGATGATGACTGGATTGTGATCTGAATTTATGTCGGCGCCAGGATGTGTCTTTGCACTTGTGATACTGTTCTTAAATCTATATTTTATCATGATATAGTCGATTTTATTTCGTGTTACATCTCCTGGGCTTTTCCATGTGTATAATTTCCTTGGGTGGTGTTCAAAAAAGGTGTTACATATGACCAGCTGGTTTTCTTCACAGAACTGGATAAGTCTGTCTCCTCTATCATTTCTTGTCCCTAATCCATACTGTCCTACTATTTTCTTGTATTTTCCTTTTCCTACTTTTGCATTCATATCACCCATTACTAACAACACATCTGTTGATTTGACTGGTTTAAGTGTGTGTTGTAGCTCTTCATAGTATTCTTCTATTTCTTCCTCGCTGTGATCTTTAGTTGGTGCATAAGTTTGTAAGATTGATATGTCGAATGGCTTTGCTCTCATCTTTAGTAACATCATTCTGTCATTGTGTGTCCAGTATCCACATACGTATTTTTCTAACTCCTTCTTTATCAACATTCCTACCCCTCTTTCATGTTTTTCTCCTCCTGAGTGTATAAGCGTGTACTGGTCTCTTGTTATGTAGCCTGTATCCAAAAGTCTTGCCTCTGCAACTCCCAGTATATCGAGTTTCATGTCTGTTGCCTCTAATATAAGATTGTCAAGCTTTCCTTCTCCATTTAGAGTTCTAACATTCCATGTTCCTACTTTTAGGCTTCTCCTACTAGTAGGAGAAACTAGTAGGGCAATGACTACAACCCATAAAAGCCAGATCCAAACCTCAGAAATGAGGAAGGTGGTTGAAGTAACAAGAAGAGACATGGTCCGCAACCAGACGATACGTCAAGGCCTAAAATGCCACCCGCTGCAGACCCAAGTAGAACAGTCCCAACTAAGATGGTTTGGCCATGTCTGCAGAATGGGAGAAGATCGGCTACCACGACAAGCATGGGAAACAAAGAGCCAGGGATCCAGACCCCCAGGACGACCGAGAGTCCGCTGGGAGGACAACATTAGACAATCTTTGAAGGACCGAGGACTGGAATGGAACCAGGCCAGGAAGAAGACAGCTGATAGAATAGTCTGGCGCTCTCTCTTCCAAACCTCTACACCTCACGGTAGAAGGGGAACGACTAAGTAAGTAAGTAAGTTTTCTCTTCACAATGTATACATTTATATCAACCTAAGAAGAAACCAAAAAAAAAGCCACTGCTCATATTGTCTTCTATTGTGTCTGCAGGTAATGTCATCTACAGATGATCAAGGTAAGAATGAATAAAAATGTACATACTGCACAAGAAGAAGTATAATATTTTTTCCTGTAGTCTGGTTACAATATGGGAGCCACAGTAGCATAGTGGTTAGTGCACTGGCTTCCTAGCTCAGTGGTCTATGGTTCGATCCCCAGTTGAGGTGGGATTTTTTTAGGCCACAAACGGCTCCTGGGTCGACCCTGTCCCACTAGGGTACCAGAGCAACTTCTGGGAAGGTTAAGGCGGCCGGCGTGATGCTGACCACATCACCCCTAGTGTGCCGATGGTCGAGAAAATATGGGCCTAACACCATATTCCCAATATGCCTCAATGGGCGTGTAACGGGATCCTTTACCTTTACCTTGATTACAATATCTTGTTTATCCTTATGCTTAAATATGTGTTTGTAAGAAACAATGTGTTTAAAAAAATCTTGTTGAAAGAAACAATTACCAGTGACACTGAAACAAGAGATAAGAAGGTGCTGGTAAGGATAGGACACCAACTGAGGAAGTCTGTTAAAATCACGACAAGTCAGTCTGTATTCTGGAATATCCAGGTAACAGAGGTAGATGGAGACCAAAACATACATGGAGAAGAAAACTTAGAGACAGAAAGGAGAGGTATGAGGAAGACCTGGAATGACCTTGACCAGACTACATGGAACAGGAGGACTTGGCATACATTTGTTGAAGGCAAATGCCCCATTGGGGTGCTGAAACATTACGTTCAGTCAATACCGTTTAGCTCCTCAAGGAGCATAGGCCATCAACTAGCACATACCAAGTCAACCAGTCCCATGTTATCAGCTCAAGACCTTTTCAGGTATTCCTCATCATTTTCGCTTCTGTCTCCAGTTCTCTTCTCCATGTGTTTTTTGGTCCAGCTCTGCCTCTCTTACCCTGGGGATACCCAAAAATAACATTTGAGGGTGCATGTTTTCTGTATGGACAAAAGAAAATGTGGTGCTTATACTGGAAGCCCAAGATGACAAGAAAAAGGAGAAGACCCAAAAACCCCACAGAACTGGAGACAGACGTAAGGATAAAGAAAGGGTAGAAGAAACTTGAACAAATAGTGCAAGATAGCAGGGCTTGACTTCAACTATTTGTAAGCTTATGCATCGCTGACAGCTGAATGGCAAAGAAGAGTTGACAATTATTTCACTTAATTCTCAGTTAGATCTGAAAAATGCATTGTTTAGTTAAACATTAAGTGTGCAGAGAAAAGACCTGTTAATACTTGTAGGTCACAGACTTGAGACAATGAATGAAAATAGAGAATTATTCACAAACATCTCTGCTTCAAATCAACTGGCTTAATTAGATATTTAAATTTCCATATAAAAGATACATCAAGCAAGCAACATTGTCCACAGGACAGAAGATCAGATTGATCATATATGCATAAACAAGAAGTTTAGATCATTGTTACAAGGCATAAAAGTACATAGAGGAGCAGATGAGGTCCTCTATCTCTAATACCTGGGGATTCCAGAATAAGGACTGCCTTATAATGCTATCAGCAGGTTTCCTCAGTGTGTGACCTTTCCATCACCACCATCTTCTTCTTATCTCCTGTTCCACTGGCACCTGTCTAGCATTCTCTATTTCCCAGTACTTCTCTGTATGTCTCATTCATTATATTTTTTTTAATCCATTGCCAGTGATCTCCTGTAATTGCTACATCTTCTAGCTATGTTAGCACTTTTTATTTTGGGAGATATTGCAACCATGAATTAGTCTCTTGTTTCTTGATTTCTTAGATATTGTCATGAACAGTTTGTGGTATGAATGACAGGAATCAATGCTCATTAAGGAGCCTGGTTTATTTGCCTGTTATGTGTGAGTAAAAATTAAGTCTTATTGGATTTACATATGTTATTGCTGACTGGAGAATAGTGTTGTTAGTATCACATATGGACAGGATTTTTGGATTTACATATGTCATTGCTGGCTGGAGAATAGTGTTGTTAGTATCACATGTGGATTGGATGTTTGGATTTACATTTGTCATTGCTGACTGGAGAATAGTGTTGTTAGTATCACATGTAGATGGGATGTTTGGATTTACGTATATTATTGCTAACTGGAGAATAGTGTTGTTAGTATCACATATGGATAGGATGTTTTGATTTACATATGTTATTGTTAACTGGAGAATAGTGTTGTTTGGTATCACATGTAGATTGGATGCTTACATATGTTATTGCTAACTGAAGAAGTTATTAGTATCAAGTGTGGATAGGATATTTTCTAAACAGACATGACTGAGTAGTGGTCAGAGGTGAAAAGTTGAATGAAAATGTCAGTTAAATGAGACTTGAGGTATGAGCATGATCTGTTCTGATGGAGGAATTTTGTTACGTTCAGCCATGTGTGTGTGAATAGTTGGAGCTGCTGTATTTTTTGTCTGTGACACTCCAATATCTTGAATTTATATGATTTTTGCACTTATTTTTCTATGTTTTTCTGCATTTACATTAATAATTGTCTCCATTGAGAGTATGAGGTCAGTTGATAGAGACATTAAATAGAATTCTAAAATATATAATGATGCTCCAGTGTCGTGATGTCAGTAGATGTTTTCTGACAGTTCATGACAGGAGTGAGGAGACTTTTTCAGGCCATAAATCGAGGATTCCTCAGCAAGAGAGAGGTTGGTAAGAAAACGAAGATGGCTGTATACCGCTCCACCTATGTCCCAGTCTTGACATATGGATGCGAGTCATGGGCAATGACTACAACCCATAAAAGCCAGATCCAAACCTCAGAAATGAGGTATCTGAGGAAGGTGGTTGAAGTAACAAGAAGAGACATGGTACGCAACCAGACGATACGTCAAGGCCTAAAATGCCACCCCCTACAGACCCAAGTAGAACAGTCCCAACTAAGATGGTTTGGCCATGTCTGCAGAATGGGAGAAGATCGGCTACCACGACAAGCATGGGAAACAAAGAGCCAAGGATCCAGACCCCGAGGACGACCCAGAGTCTGCTGGGAGGACAACATTAGACAATCTTTGAAGGACCGAGGACTAGAATGGAACCAGGCCAGGAGGAAGACAGCCGATAGAATAGTCTGGCGCTCTCTCTTCCAAACCTCTACACCTCACGGTAGAAGGGGAACGACTAAGTAAGTAAGTAAGTAAGTATTACTGGATTTGTACAAGGATTTATTACCTTCAAGCTGCTTATTTCTAGCATTTGTGCCACGTTTTTATGTTAAGAATGGAGGAGATTGTATCTGAAGTTTTTGAGTTTATTGATTTATCACCTCTTCTACCAGGAGGCCTCATGCAAAGTAGTGCACAAAGGAAAACTATCAGAACCCTTCACAGTACACAGCGGGGTCAGACAGGGGTTCTGCTATCACCAACAATTTTTCTCATGCTCATAGACTGGGTTATGAGACAAACAATAGAAGGAGAGAAAACAAGAATACAGTGGACATTCAAAAACAGCTGGAGGATCTTGACTGCAGATGATTTGTGCATTCTATCACATAGACAGCAAGATATGCAGGAGAAAACAAATAGATTAGTGACAGAAGCAGGAAAGATGCGACTACATATAAATGTAAATAAAACAAGAAATGAGGATAAATAATAAGCAGATGGACTCGATGAAGATCAGTTGGTCAAGTTACTGAAGAAGTAGAAAGCTTTACGTATATGGAGAGTAACATTGACAAAGGAGGGGGAACTGATGGTGACGTCTGTTCTAAGATAAATAAAGCCAGATGCGCTTTTAATGCCCTTCGACTAATATGGAACTCCTCAGCTATATCCAGAGAGAACAAAATCAGAATCTTTAACTCAAATGTGAAGTCAGTCTTGCTGTATGGCTCAGATACATGGCATGTCTCAAAGAGTATCACCTCCAACTACAGATATTTGTAAATAGATGTCTCCGACTGATCCTCCGTATAATATAGCCAGATGTAATAACAAATAAGGAGCTAAGGAAAAGATGCAGGCAACAGCCAATACAAATGGAAATTAAGGTAAGAAGGTGGGTGTTAAAGCTATACTTGGGCGGTATAAATGTTAAGGTGTATTTGGAGGCCAGTAGTAGTGTAACGAGCCGTCTCTTAAGTGTGTAAGGCTCGACAATGTATACAGTTCAGAAAGCAACTTACCCATTAACATAGACCATCAGAGAGAGATAAGAAAAGAAATACTGGCAACCATGGGACAGACATATACTCCTGCCCCAATGAGGGAACCCATCACACTAGGAGAACTACAGAAGGCTATTTCCAAGCTTAAGTTTCAAAAGTCACCCGGCCAAGACAAAATCAGCAACGAAATGCTAGTAAATCTGAGCTCAGCAGCAAAGACAAAACTGCTTGAGATATTCAACCACAGCTGGTTGAAAGGAACGGTACCCCAAGTATGGAGAGAAGCCATCACAATACCCATACTAAAGAAAGGGAAATGTAAGACCGAGGCTGCAAGTTACCGGCCAATCAGTCTCACAAGCTGTGTTGGGAAGACTATGGAGCGAATAGTCAACCACAGATTGAAATGGTATTTAGAGTCTGAGCAGATCCTGGTGCCGGAACAAGCTGGATTTAGAGAATGCTACAGTATAGAAGACCAAGTTACTTACTTGTCTCAAGCAATAGAAGATGCCTTCCAGGAGAAGAAAAAGGTCCTAACGATCTGGGTCGACTTCAAGCAGGCCTTTGACAAGGTGTGGAAAGATGGCCTCATTGCAAAACTTAGGAGAAGTGGAATCCAAGGCAACATGATGAAATGGATCCAGTCATACTTGCATAACAGGAGAACTAGAGTCACTCTTGACGGTCTGCAGAGCAGAAAAGTGTTGCTCCATCAGGGGGTACCTCAAGGAGGAGTAATTTCCCCAACACTCTTCCTTGTTTACATCAATGACCTGGTGAAAGATCTCCCTGCAGGAGTGAAAGCTGCCTTATGTGCAGATGACCTAGTACTCTGGTGCGCTGATGAAAATGTCACCACAGCAAATTATAGAATGCAGCGGGCAGCAGACATGCTAGTGTCATGGGCAGAGAAATGGCTTATCACAATAAACACAGACAAAACCTCCACAACACTGTTCTCCCTCGCCCCCAAGGACAAATCAGCTAACATACACCTAGGGACAACCGTGATCAAGGAAGAAAGCTACCCCACCTATCTTGGGGTGACATTTGACCAAAGGCTTACATGGAATAAGCATATTGAAAATGCAGAAGGAAAGGCCCGAAGACGACTAGGCATACTCAGAAAATTAGCAGGTACCAACTGGGGAGCAAATGAACGAAATCTAAAGAAGATTTATAATGGAGTAATAAGACCACACTTAGAGTTTAGCTCAGCAGCATGGTCATCAGCTGCTAACTCACATCTGCAGTCTTTGGACAAGGTGCAAAATCAAGCTCTCAGGCTCATTACAGGAGTCATGAAAACTACACCAATAACAGAGATGCAGAAGGTTGCTGGATTACAGACATTGTCCCATAGAAGAGACACAAAAACCATGATCCAGATGGAAAAGTACAACAGTATGCCACTGCACCCAATGAAGGCAAGACTAGACGATCTGGCATTGGGACGTCTAAAGCGTAGCAGCTTTGTGCATCGGGGAAAAAGACTTATAAGACAGCATCAAGAAGACCTATCCATGAAGACAACACCACTGAAGCCCACCCTATACCCTGTACCATGGGAGCAGGCCAGCATCATCATCATCATCAGTTGCCATCTCCACAACGGAGGTTGGCTGTAATGGATCTCCAACGTCTTCTGTCTCTTGTCTTGGTGGTACACTCTGATAGACTCTTTCCCGTCCATCTCTTGATGTTATCTTCCCACTTATAGCGCTGTCTTCCCCTTGCACGTTTACCTTCAACTCTCCCTTCTGTTATGGTCTTCTGCAAGGTGTTATGCCTTTTTATGTGGCCAAAGTATTTTAGCTGCCGAACTTTGACCTCTCTCATTAGTTCTCTTTTCATACCTAGATTTTCTAGGACCTCCTTATTTGTTTTCATCTCTTTCCATGAGATACGCCCCATTCTTCTATATATCCACATTTCAAGAGCCTCAATTCTTTCTTCCAAATGCTTATTCATCGTCCATGTTTCTGCACCATACAGAAATGCAGAATATATATAACACTTTATGATTCTCAGTTTTAATTTATGAGATAACTGTTTGGATGTCAGTATATGTTTCATGTTGTTGAATGTAGCTTTGGCCATTCCTATTCTCTTCTTGATTTCTGTTTCACATCTGCCATCTTCTGTTATTATATGACCAAGATATACGTAGCTCTTGACTTGTTCCAGGATTTTCCCATTTACGCTTATCTTTAATGTGGGTTTATCGTCTGTTTTGCTAATTATCATAGTTTTAGTTTTCTCAATATTAATGTCGAGTCCATATTCATGACTTATACTGTTCACTTGCTTCACTAGTTCTTGTAACTCCTGTTCGCTTTCAGCTAACAACACGGTATCATCTGCATATCTAAGGTTGTTTATTGATCTTCCACTGATGTTCAGTCCTGGTATTTCCTGTATCTGTTTGAAAATTTTTTCGGTGTATAAATTAAATAGGCAGGGGGACAGCACACAACCTTGTCTGACACCTCTTTTTATGTCTATGTATGGTGAATAATTCCTTCCCGATCTTACTGTGGCAGTGCCCTCCAAATTAATACGTCAGTCAGTGGTCTCACAAGTGGATGTGAGTATAATGATCTGCAAAAACGAACTGCTACATTGAGTATGATCCAAGAAAGCTATCCCGATCAATCATGGATACATGCCTATACAGATGGATCAGCAACTAATGCTGTTAGGAATGGAGGTGCCGGTATCTTTATCTCATATCCTGACAACCACTATGAGACTAGGCACATTCCCACTGGTAAATTCTGTTCCAACTATACAGCTGAGGTTCAAGCTCTAGAGCAAGCTGCAAATATGATTTATAACACCAACTCTGACTGCCACCAGGTAGTCATCCTCACAGATGCACTGTCTGTCCTGCAAGCTCTCAAGGGTGGTAAACTCCCGCATCTGAGAAATGAACTAAACAAGGTAGCTGCCAAAAAGAGAACCATACTTCAGTGGGTACCATCTCATTGTGGTGTACCCGGAAATGAAAAGGCAGATAAACTTGCAAAAAAGGGAGGAGAATGTGAACAAGAAGATAATGAAGTCACATACTTTGAGAAAAAGAGAGCTATCCAGACTATCAGAAGAAAACAGAACCAACCCAAAGACGACTATCACACTCTCGACCGGCAGGGACAGATAACTATTTTTCGACTCAGGACAGGGCATAACAAACTGAATAAACACATGCACAAGCTACGATTGTCTGCTTCACCACTGTGCACATGTGGATTAAATGAACAAACGGCTGAGCATGTTCTACAGGACTGTCCTCTGTATGACCAGTTAAGAAAGATATACTGGCCCAATGACTCAACACTAAACTCAAAGCTATATGGAGTTAAAGAGGAACTTCAAACAACAGTCGAATTCATCATGAGAACTCGTCTGACAGTGTAATCATCAAAGATGTGATCGCAAGAAGAAGAAGAAGCTCGACAATGTAAACAGTCTTGAATGTCACTGTATGCGTTGAAGCGTGGCGGGTGCCCGTGACACAAATAGCATAGGTACAGCTTGGCCACTGTAAATACTAAGTGTAGAACTTTGACGAATGTCCAGAGTCAGTATTCATATGATTCCGCTCAATGCGGGCTGACATGAGTGTATATAGGCCCTGGTTGGCCGCTACAATACTGGCATTCATGTAGATTGTCTTGGGGTGTAGTATGGAGTATGTAGAGTGAGTGAATCTCAATGTTTTGCGAATGCGTGTTGAAAAGTTTGTGGAAGTAGGAAGTAGGCAGGAACATGACATCACACTCTATAGTTATACAGGTATGAATTCATAGAGTTCTGGAACATCTCTGACGTTTACAGGACTTTATTACGCCACAAGTGACAGGTATGCCGACATGAATATAAACAGTCATAGAACAGTTCATGGTCATGATATATTAATAAAGTTCATCATCCAGCTATGCATGTATCTAGTAAAGCTGATCTCGTACAATTCTCTCACTCATCAGCTTCAGGGAAGATATATCCCATATGTGAGTTTAAACAAACTCTACTCTGACATTAGTAAGTCAGATATTAGATGTCTCCAACAGGCCGTGCAAAATGGCGGACTTACAGTTCAAAATGGCCTCCGGGTGATTCTTCATCAAACAAGGGGAATCCCACCTTGTATACTTAGTATCGCCGGCATGCGGGATACAAACAATATATAAGTACTTCGGGTATGCACCAGCCTAGTGCATAATATCAGAATACATAGTGAGCTTCCTTTCAAGGATACGTAGGTGGTTCGTTTTCCCGCTCAGGGAAAAATCATAAGCTGTCGATAATACGAGTCATGAAGATTCTATCAAATAAGGGAAACAGTTCAAAGAGTCAATTACCTTCTGTCCCTTCAGAATAAATATAACCACACTCACATCGCCTCCAAGGCGCTAAGGATACACATGAAATAATATACGACATCTTGTCGTCCCACAGAGGACTTATCAGATCACTACCCTATCAACAATCATCCCAACAAAACTTGGATTAATGCCCTTAGACTAGGAAATTAATAATAATGTTCCCAGCTTTTAATCAGGCACTTTTACATCCATAGACTCAGCAAACTGACCGTTACAGTGGGGATGGATAGGACATACACTCAGAAAAGAACAATCAAGCATAGCCAGAGGTGCCCTTGACTGGAACCTACAAGGGAAAAGAAGAGTAGGGAGGCCAAGGAGAACTTGGAGAAGAACAGTGGAAGAGGAGGCTAAGGAAATTGGAATGACTTGGGCACAGCTGGAAAAGACAGCCCAAAATAGAAATCGATGGAGAGCAACTGTTTCAGCCCTATGTTCCATGGGGAACAGAAAGGAATGATGATGATAATGTTGTAATTAGCCATGTTTGTTGTAATGACTGTCTTCCTGCATTAAACTGTTGTCTTTAGCTATGAATTGTTGTATACCTTTTACGTTTCATCTTAATTTTGGCTATCAGAAGATGGTGATCTTATGCCACATTTGCTTCATGTAATTATGATGTAAACTTCTTGTTTAGTTTGATTATTTAGTCTTGTGGTCTGGAGATATACCCAGACCTAAGGGTCTTTTATATTTGGACATGAGCCCTAATATAACTGACTAGGTTTAACGGGACGCGCCTCACGAAAACGAGGCAAAAGTTTTACATTAAAAAAAAAAAGTATTGCTTTATGTATTCTTTGGTGTGTAAACATGCTTTCTCCTGTACCCAGTTGAATAGAATCACAGATTATCTCCAGGAAATTGACCCCAGCCTGAATGTGGGAATATCTTTTGTTCAAATTATCTAAATTTCACTCTTATTGTGGGATGGACCACTGTAAGTCCTTGCACAGAAGTTGGCTGTTGTTTTCATTTTAGGAAATATTTGATGCTTGTAGGGGTTTATAGTTCAGCTGTGATCAATACAGTTCATTTTTGTCAGATATATATTAAAAACACAACTTTTAAGTTTACTGACAAAATAGCTTAAATTAAATATGAAAGCATGAGCTTTCCTTATTTCAGCTTTAATGCAAATTATGTCTTAAACAGTCCCACTGGTATTATTTACATATTAGTTATTTGCAACAGACTGTTACTTTTAATACAATGTAATCATGGTGCCCATGTTTTAAGGTTCAGATGGCAGAATATTTTTTTTTATAGCAGAGTAGATTAAATGAATGTCCTGACCAAGTTAATGTTATATGGTATACAGGATCTCTCAAAACATTTGATGCCGGGAATTTTTCTTTGACAAAGGCATCAGCTCACAAACAACTAACAATGGAAACATTGCAGAGTGTAGATGGTAAGTGTCTGCAGACATATTTTATATTTCTCAAGGAATATAGTTTTTAATCATTTGTTAAAGGACTTTTTCTGGGTATCCTTAGCTGCTGACAAAGCAGTCAGTAACCACCACATCTAGTGATGTCTTGGAGGGCAGCAAAATACTGTTTCCACTTTGCTCGGTCTCTGTCCATCCCAACTCTGGTTCATGCCTTTTATCTCATCCTCTACAGTTCTCCACCAGGTTGTGTTTGGTTTGCCTCTCTTTTGCCTTCCATATGGTGTCCATATTCTCTTGATGATGTCAAGGTCTCATCTTAGAACAAGGCCAACCCAATGCCAGCATCTAAGATCTGGGTATAGATGTAAAACGTGGCATAAAACATGCAGTTTATATAAAAAGATTCATTTGCATTTTTTCATGTATAAATATTAAAAAGGTGAAGGTATTTTCATAGCAGATACTGCAAAGCGGAATGAAGTGTTAGAGACTTCACTTATACCAGGTCTCAGCTTTGTGAAATGGGGTAACCAGTTCCCTTCCTTTCTGCCTTTGCCTTCCCTACCTCAGAAGCAGAGTCAGGCATCAATGTTTTGCAGCTGGGTAGACTTGAGTATGACGGGACCTGGTTTTGAAACAAGTTCCTTTGCCTCAAGAAGGATATGCTCTTACTACGTTGCCTTTCAGACGTTTAGTTCTAGATAAAGGTAGTCCCATTGCTGATACTGTTGAAGGGGAGATAAGTATTAGAAACGTCACTGTCCTAGGTCCAGCTTTATGAGGTGGGTGTAACTAGATCTCTTAATCACTGCCTTTGCCTTCAGTAACTGAAGAGCAGAGTCAGGTACCAATTTACAGCTGGGTAGACTGGTGCGTGAGGCTACCAAGTTTTGAATGTGAAACCCGATAACTTTACTGCCAGAGGCAAATGCTGTAGTCACTGTACCAATAGGACACTCAGACACTGTTCTTAAAAATAAGATGTCAAAAGATGTAATAATTTTACCATACAGAGAGTATTCAAGTTGATCTGACTGATGATGAATTCACCCACTTCTTGGACAGAATTAGAGATGAAATCAAATTTCCATCTGCCAGTCCACGAACTATGTGGTCAAATCTTGAAAAATACTGTCCAGAGAATTAGACAAATATCTCAAACAACAATCTTGAAAAGAAAGCTAGAAATCTTGGACAATATGAGATATCTTCACTGCTGAAAATAATTTTTAATCAGGAAGGCCAGTACAATGAGTACACAGCAGAAGACAAAAATTTAAGTAAGAAATTAGAAAACAGAAAAACCATGCCAAAAAACAGTTCAAGACAGTCAATGCTGCATGCTTCTTTAAAAATGTGACGATCCACGGACTTCATTAGAGAAGTAAAGCCACTGCATTACGCCATTGGTGGTTTAAGTATACAACATATTTGTATGACATTTATTTATTTTATTTACTTTATTTTATTTCAGAGTTTTAAATATAATAGCATTGTATTACTTGTACATTCTTAAGTGCTTGAACGTAAGTCATTGACTTCCGATTGGCTTACATATATCTAAAATCGTTTCAATTTACGCCGATTACAATTGTGCCAGTTTGTCCTGAAACGCTTCCCCAGCATAAATCGAGGGCTACCTGTATTGATTGCAAGTCACCTAATTGCTAACAAATTCTCTGGTTCATTCTTTGCATCTCAGCTTCTACAGTTCTCTGCCAAGTTGTTTTTGGTCGGCTGCTCTTTCACCTTCCTTCAGGGGTCTATAGCATAGGTGTTCTTGTGATGGCATCAAGATCTCTTCTGAGGACGTGGCCAACCCAGCTCCAGCATCTGCCAGCTATGATAGTGTCCATGTCATCTTGGTTGCTCCGAGTAAGCAGCTCTTGGTTGGCGATGGTATTTGACCAAAATATTTGGAAAATTTCCTTTAGACAGATTGTGTGGAAAGAAGATGCTAACAAATTGGTAAAGAAAAAAAAAAAATAAACTGTAAAATTCTTTAGAATTTGTTAAACATAAAGTATGTGTTAAATTGAGAACAGCAGCAATTGGCTATGCTTTTGTGAAATAAAGAATATTCTAAAGCATCCATTTCAAATAAAGACATAACTTGTCCAATGTTTCATCAGAGCTAGTGTTCCTTGATGGTGAGAACATGAACCTGGAGTTTGAGATCTATTCAGAAGACCCACTGACTGAACATGTGAAGAATGTTGAAATAAATAAGTATAACATGATCGTGAAACAGCCAGGGATGTACTTCATTTACAGCAGCATCTTTTTCAAATCTGACAGTTACCGGCCATGTAAACACTTAAAAAAACAGGTAATATAAAAATACAGTGTAACATAAAATGGATTGTCGTCTGATAACCAAAGAGAGAGAGAGGGTTGAGCTCAACCTAGTACTCATCTTTTCGCTGTCTTCTTTCCTGTGGAGCATGGAGCCTCCACTGCGGTTGTTCCCAAGGAAGCCTGCATCAAAGCAATCATGTGCTCTTGCAGTGATAGTTTCTGTAGTCATTTATTTTACTTGATGAGGTTGCCAGCCTCATGCACAACCTCATATTAGATATGCCCCTGGGAGCAGTAGCCCTTTTATTTTGTTACCTCCCTAAAGACCCCATCCTCACCCCCAGAAACTACATGGGCCACAGCCATGCACAGTCATACCCCGCTTTTCAGCGCTTTGCTAATACAGCGCTTTCCAATCATATTCATAATTTTTGGCTCTTGCCTCGCTCATTCGGCGATTTTCAGCATGAGAAGCTTGCACTCAACAACTGAGAAAGAGAAACGACTGTGCATGTACCATTTTATTCTTGGTTGTTCAGAACCTGTGTCGTTCAGTCTGTTTACAGAAGTTGTTCACTCTGTATCTCTTTGTGTATTACTAGCAATTTTCAAAACTTTTAAACTTATTATTGCATATATAGTGTAATATTTTTGTGTTTATTTATAATGGAAATATAGTTTAGTGATTTAAAAAAAAAGCGCCATAAGCTTCTTACTTTAAAATAAAAGTTGCATATGATTAAACTAAGTGAGCAAGGTATGTCTATGGCTGAGATAGCCTGTAAGCTAGGCCTAGCTCGCCAAACAGTTAATACGATTGATAATGCTAAGGATAAAGAGTATTTGATGTGTGAAATAAACATCTTTACTTTACTAGCTCTATTCATTTGACTTTTGTAGCCTTTTTTTTAGGGCCTAGCTCTATTTGTTTTACTTTTGAATTGTTATTTTAGGCCTAGCTTTATTGGACACTTAATATATGATAGTGTAAGCATGTTATTTAGGCTTTTAGGCACCCTACATGTATTTGCAAGCTAAAAAAAAGGCTATTCTTTGCTTTTATGCAATTTTTTCTTGGGGTGGGGGGGGGGGGGGGGGGGGCGCCTGTACAGTCAAACCCGCCATATTAGAGGGGTTAGACTGTACAGGTAAATGCAGTTTATAATTGATTATCAAACATTCATGATGAAAAGTATGAGTTAACTGAACTCTTATTTTCCCCCAAACAAAAATCTCAAGTTTGTTTAACCTTGTGGGGGGAGGGAGAGGAGTGAGATTTAACTTTATGTGAGGTATCTACATTGAGTCATTTACAAGCAGAAGTTTACAGCATTTTAAACAATCAGCTGATGTGTATACAGAATATGGTTGCAGATGAGCAGAAGCGAATGACACTCATCTCAGTCATATGCATTTCAGAGGCAGTTAAGTATAGACCATTCTTGAAGAATCAATACATGACTGCCAGTTTCAAGACACACTGCTGCAGATAAATGATTATTTAAAGAAGAGTACAGGTAGCACTCGATTTGTGCTGGTCCAGTTTGCGCTAATTCAAAATAACACCAATTTTGAAACCCGAAGGTAAAAATATATCAGATAAAGAAAAGCATATGTATTTTAAAACTTTAACATGAAGTGTTATTATTACATTTAAACAAAATTAAATTAAAGACTTAAGAAGACTGGCACAAGAGGTAGAATTGGACAAAGTTACACAAGAAGACGTAACAGAGGTGCTGGAAAGCCATAGAGAGCCTCTTTCAAGTAAAGACTTGAAAGAATTGGCTGCACAACTAAGCCGACAAAAACAAGAGAAGGAAACAGAGGATAAAGAGCTTCCTACAAGAGAAATGAAGACAGGCGATCTGCAGCACATCTTTTAAAACAAGAAGATGAGCTTTGAGAGATTAACCATGACTGGGAGCGGAGTGCTACAGCAAAGAGGAGCCTTACAGCATCCATGATCCCTTGTTACTAGATTTTGAAGGGAAGGAAGAGGAAATCACGACAGTCAACACTGCATGCTTTCTTAAAAAAACGTGACAATCCTCAACAAGGGACTTCATCAGAGAATAAAAGCCACTGCATCATTTTTGGTTGTAAGTGTACAAATTATTTTTTATTTATCTACTTATTTTATTTTTTAAATTTACTTTATTGTATTTACTAAATTTTATTTACTTATTTCAGAGCTTTCAATATAATAACATTACATTGCTCGTCAATTTTTGGGTGCCTGGAGAGGAAGTCATTGACTCCTATTGGCTTACATTATAAAATGGTTTTAATGAGGATAGTATACCTCTACTTATATAGTGAAACAAGGCTGTATTATGTCACCACTACTTTTTGGAATAGCTATTGATTGGGTTATGAGAAACTATACCCACAATGAACAATTAGGTATAAAATGGACAAATGGAAAATTCCTGGGGGACCTGGATTTCGCAGATGATTTAGCATTCTTAAGTTCAACACCCAGACAATCCCAAGAAGCAGTAAATAATTTGTGTCATCTTTCGGTTAAAATAGGTCTCCAAATAAATGCCCCTAAAACTAAAGTTATGAACTTTTCTAAAGAGACCTTTAATATCATCCTGAACGGGGAAAAACTACAGAAAGTTGAAAATTTCAATTATTTAGGCAGTAAAATGACTCAGGATGGTGACACAACAAGAGAAATTCATACTAGAATTGCTTTGGCAGCTAGCGCCTTCAATAGATTATCTAACATTTGGAAATTACGATCATTGAATATACATACCAAGCTTCGTCTGTTTAATTCAAATGTTATCTCAGTGTTAACATACGGCTGTGAGAGTTGGAAAATAACAAAATCATTGGAGAACAAGCTGAATACATTCGAGAACAAATGTCTTAGAAAACTCATGAACATCAGTTGGAAAGAATTCAAGACTAATCGACAAATAAGAGAAGACTCTAGGCAGAAATATGTCTCCAACTATATAAGGAAAAGACGATGGTCATATATCGGTCATGTCCTACGAATGCAAAACAACAGTATACCATTGCAGGCGCTCACTTGGGTTCCTGAGGGTAAGAGGAAAAAAGGAAGACCAAAAGAAACACTCAGAAGAACAATAAGAACGTTGGGATTAAACAATGTGCAAGAGCTAAGAGGAGTGGCGTCACAACGTACAACCTGGAGAGCACTGGTTTCTGCCTTATGCGCCGTGTTTGGTGCTTAAAGAATTTATCATTATTATATACCTCTACACATAAGAGGAACGAATAAGTAAGTAAGTTTAATGTACGCGGGTTCCAGTTGCACCAGCTCGTTGATAAATGCATCCCTGGGTGTAAATTGGGGCCTATCTGAATATTAATAATGCCTTATATAGTTCCCCGGGGGGGGGGGGGGCTCTGTAGAGACAAAGAAAGAATAGGCCCACTGCAACCCTCAGGCAGGTTGTACAAGGCAAGTAATATGGGGCTGGCAACCTCAACATGTAAAAAAAACATGGCCACAGTGACCATGACCTAAAGGGCATGTGAATGCTTGGTAAGGTGACCAGCAGCTGTGATGGCTGCATGCTCCATAAGGAGTGCAAAGAAAAATGATGATGATGATTGTTAAAATGATAATATTTAAACTTTCTATACAGTCAATCCTTGCTATTCTCGTGTTCTGTATTCACTCAAGATGTAAGTTTTGTTGTTATTGTTGTTTAACTAAAGCTGTTGAGCTTCTCGCTCTTTTGCAGCCAATACCAAGCTGAAGACTTCTTGGTATTATCTACACTGTAGATCTAGGCTTTTCTTGTGGCTTTTCTTTATTCCGAAACGTGTTGAGTTGAAGTCAAGAGCTCCATTGTCTCCAGCTTGGATTGCATTTAAAGGATTGTCATATCTAGTCCCAAACTAGGAGTAAAAAGACAAGGCATTCTGTGCATTCCTGCCATCCAAGGGGGCTCTCCAACTATGCAGAGCTAAAATACTGTGCTCTGCTTCTGGGCTCTCCCAAGGAATTCTCACGTCCTGCACAAAGCCACTTCTCAGCTCCTCCTACTTATCACTGGGTCCATATTGAGATCCTACATGCGGTTAACCAGGTCAAAGCCAAAGAATCACGTCTGGGGCTCAAGTTATTTCTTCAATTCTTCAAGCTTAGTGTGCAAAGCTGGGTTCTCAACAAGTTTCAGCACATGGGGAATCCCTGGATGGATGTGTGTGGATGATTTAAAGAGCCACTGAGGGTGTAATTAGCCTCACAGACAGAGGTTCTCTTCCATATATGTATATTGTAGCATTGTGCATTGTTGGTGGTCATATATACAGATGACTCCAGATCTGCCTATGGGCCTAACACCATAATCCCAATATGCCTCAATGGGCATGTAACGGGATCCTTTACCCCAGATCTGCCGCCATGCATCACGCAAGATTAAGTGTAACCCATTTTTTTGCCATTCACGGGCACCTTGTGGGTATTTGTGGCCATGCGCAGTAGGCAAACAAGTTCAAAATGCCTGCCATGCAACAAGGAGAGGCTGGCTCCTTGTTTCTGCTGCTTTTGTTGTGTTTACAGGTGTCTTTGTCGAGCATCTTTTCATCCACGTTTTTGCAGTTTTATTCTGTTTGTTATTTTTGGAATTAATAATGGTATCCAAGCATAGTGCAAGTGTGTTGGCGAGAGTGCCTAAGTGCAACAAGGGCACACAAAATGATGAGTTTATGGTGATCAGTAGCAAAATTGTATGGAGAACAGCATCCTGCAGGAACCTAACCCCCTTTTTCCCATAGGATCAATGGTTCGGTAATCACTGGGTTTCCAAGGAACCGAACGCCCACGACTAGGGAGGATTGCCAGTATTTTATAAAATTATGTTAGTTGTAACATATATACAAGGAGAAATACATAAAAGTGAAATAAAATGGTAAAGCTCAAACAACCAAGAGGTTACAGGCATTCATAAATGGTTTTACTGTAGAATAGAAGAAATAGAATAGTGCAGCATGATCAAATGTAAAATTGATAGAAAGAAGCAGACAAATACCTATGGAAGAAGAGGTGAGGAAAAAACATTGGCTGTGGAAAGGATGCACACTTAGGAAATTAGCTAATACCATCACAAGGCAATCCTTGTTCTGAAAACCCACATCGATCATAAAAATTAATGTCACTGTAATAATATTAATATGATGAGCTCGTTATTTTTGGCCGAACATAATTAGTGTGGTTGGTCTCCAACAATTTTTGAGTTGCCAACCCAGAAAAAAAACGGCAAATTTTTTTAAGAAAGATGCTAGATCCAAGGAACCCAAAATTCAAGAACCGTAAATCTCATCATCATTCATTCATTGTTTTTTTTTTGCACTCCCTATGGAACAGGAGGTAAACACTGTTGCTAGTGCCTCCTTAGGAAGCCTGTACCATACATTCACATGCTCTTGCAGCTCTGGTTTCTGTGGTTGTTTGTTTGACCTCATATTAGTCACCTTGTACGACAAGCCTGAGAGTTCAGTAGTTCTATTCCTCTTTTTGTCTCTTCAGAGACCCCAGGAACTACATGGGGGTAGCTGTAGATTTGCTTAACCAAAAACTCAAACAGCTTACTTCATTTTAAAATAACACTAGAAGCAAAGTTTCACAAAAATAACTAGTAAAAGTTCAATACAACATTAAGAGAAGCTGGTCTCATTAATTTGAGTTGAATCTTAAGTTGTTTTTTTTCTTCCTTGCTTGGTTCTATTAATACAAATGAGATATTGCAGATGAGAAAAAAAGTTCTCAATTCAAAACCCTTCTGACATCGTTACACCAAAAACGTATTAATGCAGTTCTTTCTCATTTCTTTTACAATATGAAGCAGTAAAACATTATTTTTTTTAACTCTGCTTGCTAACCATGTAGTCAACTCTATAATTAATTGTCAAAAACAAATAGGCACACATGCTTGGTCATAGGTTAATAAGAAACAATTTTTGAAGGAAAACAGCTGACTGGCATCCAGTGCATTTTGTATTTTCATATTTTTCCCTGCATTGGTAAACCTTCAAACTGTAGCTGAATAATTCTTTCTGTCTCTTGTAGCTAAGTAATAACCATAATAATGTTGATTGTAAGTTATAGGGTTATATTGTTGACCAGTCATTCTGTAATGTTCAGATACCTGTTGTTCACAATGAAAACCCCAGCACAATTGACTAGCAAAAGTCTCTAGGATATTTTTCCAATGGTGCAGTTGTCATCCCTCAACAGACAGAAGAAGGCTATTGCCAAGCTCCCATATGTCCACAAACACTCTTTACAGCACCATTCAACAGCTACAACACCCAAGTGAATTCTTCAACTTGGCATTGGCTGCCCTAGATATGTGACCATTTCCTTAGCACCCTTTCATTCTAATGCAGTTTAAAACTGTGCTCAGCATGCCAGGCAATGACTCTGCTCAAATCACTATATAAAGGCTGTACTACTCACAGCCATGTGTCATCAAGATTATTAATATCATCTACCTATGCATGGAACTGTGACAAATCATTATCTTTGCATTTGTTGTCTTCCACAGACTTGGGAACATAACATCTTATTGACGAGGAATAATGATAAAGAACACAGTGGGATAATCTTCAATACAACTTACACGTGCTGTGATGACTGTGTCGGCCATAAGGAAACCAGCTATGCAGGTAAGTGTCTTTTATATCTCATTACTGGACATAAGTATGTGCCCATATATTTTAGATGTGAGACGAATTCATAAATGGCAGAAGCAGCGATGTAACTTAACGAATAATGACAAATAAATAGTAGCTTGTGTGTCATCCTAAGAAACCCAGACTGTGCCACCCTCGTCACCCTTATAAACAACATGACAGGTATGAGAAGACTAACGTTTTAGGACAAAAGGAAAACACACACACATGCACATCAAACACAATTTGAACTTTTAATTTACTCTGTTTACACTAAATGGAAAGGTGAAACGATACCATGATCCGGGATCAGCAACTGAAATTATTAACTGGAATTAGAGATACTATGTATCATAATTACAACCCATCACAGAATGAACTGTAAATTTGTCTTCATAAACAACAACAGACAACAACATATGGTAATAAATAAAAATTATAATGTTCATAATTTAAAATTATTACTAACAAGTAACATGTCAAGAAATTATAGGAAAAAACTATGGTGCAAGCTTTCTGCCTCATGTCCTGAGGATGTCACTATTTCCACTGCATTCAGATAAATTAAAACTGGAAGGAAGTTTAATAATTTAGTTGTAATTTATGAGAGCCACCGAATACTGTTTTGTTTTCCTAAACTATCGGTCAAAAATAAGTTAGAGATGAGTGAAATTTAAAAAAAAAAATTGTCGTACCATGAATGAGAATGGAATCCAGACTGTCTGCATGGAAAGCATCAATGCTAACAACTGTGTTAATATATTTTTGTAAATGCAATGCTTAACAGAAGTGAACAAGAAAACATGTCACTGAATGTGTTTACTTTATTTAATTTTTTTGAGTCACAATATAAGGATAATCAAAATATTTGTTTGCCTATAGAGTTTTTCAACCAGATTTGTTATAAAATAAGCTGAAATGATAATAATAAAATGGTGGCTGGACCTTCCATTTTTGTTCTAATTTTAATTCTTGATAAATATCGGCCAGTCAAGTGTGCAGTTTTTACTCCTTTAAAACAAAGCAACAGCCAGTATATATATTTATATTGTAAGTATTAATCATGGTTACTATTTTAATAACATGGTTACAGGTAGAGCACAGTTTACCAAGTAAACTGTTTGAAAATAAGCTGCTCATCTCAGCATGCAAGTTTGAAGGAACAACAACGCTGTGTACCTGCAACAAAGGAACCCGTTTATACGCCCACTGAGGCATACTGGGAATATGGTGTTAAACACATATGTTCGTGACCATCTGCACACTAGGGGTGATGTGGTCAGCATAATTCCGGCTGCCTTAACCTTCTCAAGAGTTGATCTGTTACCCAATTCATGCAGCTGGTTCGACCTCGGAGCCATTTGCGGTCTAAAAAATCCCACCGAATCATGGACCACCGAGCTAGGAAACCAGTGCACTAACCACTGTGCTACCACGGCTCCCACCTGCAACAAAGAAAGACAGAAAATAAAATGATTTTTAAACTTTATTAGAATGGTGCCTGTATACTACTGTTGCAAACTTACAACACAGGATATATAACTTCAGAGCAATGAGATGCTCAAGAGGAAGATGGGCTTATCACTACTGTATTTCCCACCATACAAGATGCACTCATTGCCAGAAATATGCCTAAATAAAATCACCCTGTATATAAGTTGATGATCACAGCTATCATAAATAAGCATGTTCTTATTTTTTTGTATATAAACTTTCAGATGATTAAAATGTTTTGAGTAGTCTATGGTATCTTCTTCTTCCGTCCTTAGCCAAAGACCGACCAAGCAGTCAGAGGCCATCACGCCTTGTGGCGTCTTAAGGGCAACAGCAGATTGATTTTCTCTGTTGTAGTTTCCCATCACGCCTAGCGGCGTCTTTAGGGCAACAACAAATAGATCCATCTGCCGTTGTTTCCGTAATCGGTGTGACAAGCCAACGGGTGATCAGCCCATTGGGCAGTCTATGGTATGGTATGGTAATATAAACCAATCATCTGTGTAATAAAATGCTTTTGTTCAAAAGGGATCAAAGCAATGTTGTTTATGAAATCTAATTAATAATTTCATATAATGTATTATTACTTTTGTTTCAAATAATCTTGTTAAATTATGGGCGTGTATTTTACCTAAGGGTCTTATATGGTGGAAAATATGGTAATTCATGGAGGAACACGGATTGACACTAGCATAGTCCACAGATGCTGCATGCATAGAAACGGTAGCTTCATCTTCCTACAATACTAAATGTCAGGCAGAAGTTAGGACTAAAGTAATAGTAGTAATAATGACAGGTTGATGAAGAATTCAAGATAGTTTCACCAGCACTTGGATAAAATTTTAATACAAAATAGTGCTCAGTATCCATATACGATGGGAGGAACTTGCAACTGCATCAGTGAGAGAGACAGCACAACAGACACCTTCAAATCTTTAATATAATAATAGGACTTTAAACATTGCATAAATTAATGTGACACATATATTAATACTGTCCAAACTTGGGAATGTTGGGAATCAGTCATGACAAAGATGCTCTAAAATCATTTAAGGCTTCTTCTTCAAGTACCATGCCTAGTGGCATAGGAGATCATGTTACTCCACAACTTCCTGTCTCCAGTCATGATTGTACAAGGGATAATATGACGATAGCTTCCCGTTGGTTTGTGTACAGGTGTCTCAGATAGCCTTTGACTAAAAAGTCAAACCCACAAGGCAGTGGGGAGGGAAGAGATTAAAGTGCCTCCATCTCACTGGTTGTCACATCATAAAGCATCAGAGGTGATTTGGTACAAATAGCTGCCCCTCATGACTATCCCACTTCACTCTCAGTGACAACCACCTGTTTTAGTTCATGGCTGATTATTCAGTATTCACAGCTAACCTCTATATCTAGAGGCCATTCAGCTATCACCACCCAGTTGATGCACCTAGTAGGAGGACAGGTTCCTTCCATTTAAGGCACTATGAAAATTTCCCACTGCTAAATTTGCTTACTTGAAAAGACAGATTACTTGTCAAGATCTCACTGCAGCAAAAGCCTTTCTGGAAACTGAATTTTTATTGATGTTTATGAAAACAGATACAGAATTGTGTGCAACTTTAGGAAGCAGAACCTACAATAAGGGATGCCAAACTAATATATAGTAAGACCACTGCACCTACTCATGTGGTGTTGTTACCCTTGAACTAGAGCTTGATGCTTTTATCTTACTGGGTTATGAAGAACTATGGTGAAACTAGAGAGCATATCAATTTTACAAAGGAACACTACAATAGTGACATGGAACAATTTTAGAGAAACCCTTCTTCAGCCAAAATAGCAAGCAAGAGGCAGCAGAGAAGATAAGGAAAGCAAAGGTATACAAAGGCTGGTGACAAAGATAGACACAAGCAGGTACTAAAATACATGTAAATCAACAGAAGAAAATATAAAAACAGAAAGGGAAATATGAAAGAACCAAAACAAGAAAAAAGAGCAATAGAACTGAAATATAACCACAAAATACACTAAATTGAAACTATTTTGGTTTTTGGGAGCGTATGGCAGGCTGTCTGGAACTGTATGGAAGTTTACACATTGCTGAAGGGGTAATGCAAGTAAGCTCGAGGAAGAATGATGGGACACAAAAATTTAAACCTAAATATGCACCAGAAGACTTTTTCACGCAACTTAGAAATAATTGTATTTCTGTTGTTAAGAAATAATTTAATCCTAGTTACATTTCTACACTGAGCTGATATGCATGTGAAGACTGGGTTGTCATGGTGTTATTTTCTAAATGGACAGCCTGGCACAGATGACAAGAAGTAGGAGTGAACAATCACCAGTTCATTCTAACATATCACCTTTATTTACATCTATCAGTGGAATGACCTTCATTATTTTCTAACAAATATCTTGAAACAAATGAACTATTATGTGTAGATTGTACTGTTTATCTCATTTAGTAATATTATAAATTATATTGTGTACTAATGTATAAAAACTGCTTTTGTCAGCACAATGCATATTCTGTTTTCAGGTGGGGTCTTTCGTTTACAAAGAGATGACCGTCTACACGTGGAAGTGTCCAGCGATGGTGTTGTTAGTTTTAGGAAGGAAGGCAGTTTCTTTGGACTGTTTATGCTCGGCTGAAACAATAACGACCAGCATACATGCTACACCTCGGAGATGAAAAACTGTAAAAAAAACCTGTTCATAGACCGACAAAACCTGTACAAAGACCCAAAAAATGTATCAAAAATTAATTCATGTAACTGATTTCATCTCATAATTGGAACCTCTTCTACCCCGTAAAACGAAGTGTAGAGGTGACCCAAAGAGCACAAGGCTCCTGGGCAGAACATGTAATCAAAATGTTTGACAAACGGTGATTAGTCCATTGTGTAATTCATGTAGCAATGTATTAAAACTCCGCCTAGGCTGGTCCCAAGCCCATCTGAAAAAGGAGGAGGGCTGGTGGCCTGCATGGAGGCCATAAGGAGGCAACCCCTCCATCATGCAAAGGCACAATAGGCCAACCACCTGTTTGCGATTACACGATTTCATTTTGGAAATCTATCCAGTTTGCATTATTATAGTGAAATATTGGTTTCTCAGTCGTCTTGTTTGGTTTGTAAGTGTCATTTATTATCATTTCAGTGGGCAGATGATCTGAGTTTGTATCCTCAATAATTTCCCATGTTGTATTGGCAAGATTTGGTGTTACAATGCTTATCTCAATTGATGTGTTTTGTTGATTTACACAAGGATTAAATCTTGTTATTGAACCATCATTTAGTTTGATTATTGTTTTCGATGAAGTTTAACAGTATTTTTCCTAGGGTTACCATGCATCCTCATTTATTCGGACATGTCCTTATTTTGGGAGAAAAATTACTGTCCGCACATATTTTTGTGAATTCCCTGTTTTGTCCGCATTTCCAGTGATTGGATGTTTTTTCTTCACTCTGGCGGTATCCCACTAAAAATGGGAGATTTTCTCTATTGGTAACAGCGTAGCGTTAAATTTAGAATTCAGAAGTTGGCTACCCGACCAATTATATCAGCAACTGAGTAGTGTTTCCACTTCCAATATTACATTTTTAGCATCGCTTTTCACTCCGCATTTCCAGTTCTGATCTTCATTAGCAGCCAGCTTCACTTTTCGGTCACATGTGGACTGCGTGTAGCGTTAGCTTTTGTCGTGTGTTTACTGTTTATAATAATCTACAGTTTATCCATCTAGATTCATCGAAGCAATTGCTTGCTTAATTTAGCCTAATGGATAATTCAGCCCTGCTCGCGTGAAAAAGTATCACATTTGTGTCAGTAGCAATAAAAGGTGCTGCTGGTTTTAAAAATAAATAAAATGCACACGCACACACACAAACGTGAAACGAGAAATTCCACAAAAAAGCACGTGCATCTGAAAGTTTGCAATCAAAATTTACAAAAGAAACAAGCACGAAACAGTATAAAGTTCTGCTACAGAAGGCCATTTTGCTTTTCATACTGTGAAACATCACAATCGTTTCAAATCAGTAAGCTGTACTTCAAAACGGTCTCTCTGATTCAGAAATGGTGAACAGATGCACATGTGTCAGAACCAAAACAACCGCTATCGTCATTTCTGTGACTGAGAAGTTCTAGATTGATCCCATTTTTGAAAGACTGGAAGAAAACAGCGTTGCTTTTTATGGGGTTCCCACTGATGTAAAGAAACACTGCTCGGGAAAACAAATAGATAATAGATATGCAAAAAAATAATTTTCACTCTCATTTACTAATTTAAAAATTATGTCCTACTTTTTGTCCTCTTTTTTCATTATAGTATTCTATCTTGTCCTCATCTTCATGACAGACAATGAATATTGTCCACCTTTTTACGTTGAACGATATGGTAACCCTAATTTTTCCTGATTTGTCTGTCAAATTACCTCCCCAAGCTGTATGGTGAGCATTGAAATCTCCCACTATAATAGATTTATTGCCTTAATCTCTTCTTTATTTCTATATTTCCACTTGAACAGTTAAGGTTAATGATTTTTATTTCCCGTAATTCACTAGATAGCATTATATGTATTCCTTCTAAATTTTCTGTTCCACAAGATTCCCAGTCAGTTATTGTGTATACTTTATGAACCATAAATGCAATTTTTTTTGGTTATATATAAGTATATAAACCAATAAAACGGTATTGAATCAGTTCTACAAATTAACGGTTCACATGAAACAAGGGATGTTTCGGGTTTTACCCTTCGTCAGCCACTGTTACAAACAGGTGACAAGGACAAGAATTACAAAAAGGTACTACAAAAACGTATGATGATGAGAAACATACACCAAATTAGCGATACAAGCAGATGGAAAAAGTAAACGACCACAGTAATGAGCAAAAAAAGAACAATAATAATGCAAGAAAATCGTAAAACCTGAAAGAAATACCGAAACAAGAAAGTAAATAATCAATGAAACAAAAAAAAGAGCATGAACAAAACTTTGGAACAAGTAAAAGGTCACTTAGCTAGATCCGTAGTTGCTTGGAATAGAACACTGAGGTAGCTTGTCCAAGAAATCGTCTAAGGAAGTGACGTATAAGATAGCAACAATTTAAAAGATACAAAAGGATACGAAACAAACAAAAACATAAGAAGATAGATCGAAAAAACAACGTATAAAGAAGAATGAAAAAGAGAAAAGCCACCAGAATTTATGCAAAATGATGTTGGATATTAAGGCCTTTTGGAGATAAACATAGAACTGATTCAATACCATTTTATTGGTTTAAATACTTATATGTATATTCCTTACCAGTTTTACAGTAGCCCCTTAATTTATTTCCTTTTGGTTATCCTTCCTATCATTTTGAAAGATTTTATATTCAGGAATAGAAAAAAACGTTGAGGATTGTCTTTTGATTGACAAATATTAATTTGTAATGTCTAGTTATGCCTAATAATGCTTGCATATATTTTATTTTTTTGAGCTTCTACAATTGCACTGTATAAGTATAATGTTCTATGCCTCCATTGTTCAATTTGAAGGTTTATTTGAATATAATTTACTACTCTTTTGTATATATATTCTATTTTGGGACAGAAGACGCATCAAAAGTGATAAATGCAGCCATCTTGACTGCTTGCGTCAGGGTCAGCGAACCAGAGCTGACCAAGACCCTTTTCCAAGTGATGGTCCTGGAAACAGGCTGCATCACTGCAGTCTGGCTGAGAGAGTAAGGATCAAAGAGGGAAGGTTAACCCGATCCCAAAAATGCCATGCTGAAACCGGATGTGTCGGGTTGAAAGGCACAAATATCGCAGCTTTGCTGTAAATGGCGACACAACGTAACAAACGTCCTTTTCAGGACGAATGCAGAAGAAGATATTCTATTTTTATTTGTTTGTTGATACCAGATTATTCTAGTTTTCCTATTATAGTGATTATGGTGGTTTGTAGTTCAGTTTGAATGTTCTATAGGAATGTTTTCATTATATTGGTTATGGAATCAATAAAAATTTTGCTAACCTTGAATGCTGTTTTCCATATTTTCCGTCAACTTGCCTGCTTGATCATGTTCTATAAATCATGAGAGGCTAAATTGATTTATGGACGCATAGTAAGTGACTCTGCAGCACATAGTCACAGGATTAAATTAGATAGAATTCAGCACCAAGCATTACATACAATTGTGGGTGCAATCAGATCAACATCGAGGGGTGCTCTGGAGGTGACCTAAGGAGTCCTCCCTTTGGAACTTTGGAGAAAGGAACTAAGACTAAATTACATGACCAAAATTATGTTGGACATGATTCATCCAGCTTTTCCAGCATTTGTTAGGCATTCGTTAACAACTCCGAACAGGTTCATGAATACCATTAGATACCAGACAGGTTGGAAATTGTGGCAGATTATGAAATAGATTTCATATTATCTATTTCTTTATCTACACTTCTCTTTTGCTGTCACCTACGCCTGTTGGTTAAAACCAAACCAGTCTATACACTCTGAGATCGGTCTATTTCTTTTCATTTAGCCCGCATTTAATACTGGTCGCTATATTTCTTTGATGAGAGTCTACCAGAGACCCATTAGCAACGTGAGCTGTAATTCTAACACCAGCGCCAGAGATCAAATCATTGTAAGAGATCAGACCGCGACCAGATTTAAATAAATTTGAGTAGATAGTGGGAAACCTAAGTGAGAGATCTTTATTACCTTTCCCTGAATCCATTCGTGATAAGTAATTAACACGATGAATCGGGAGATCTAAAGACATTACTCGCTTGAATACGAGCAGAGAGACGAAGGTAACTCACACTGATTAGCACATTGCCGATGTCTGTTCTAAGCGTGAACGAAGATCCTGGGTTTTTGGCTTTGAATTACGTATAAGCTGAAAACTGAACGTAGAAATTCCCATAGGTGAGAACATCTGGTAGGGTCTGGCTTTTGGAGGGATAATTAACTATCTCCTTTCATCTTTTAATATATATACCACAGAAATCTAACTTTATTCATTCAGTACCTCACAGATTCCTCTAGACAACTAGCTTCGATTCTAGAAATACTTGTAAAAGGAATCTTAGTAGTCGTTGGAGATAAGTCTTAGTAGCTCGGTGCAGAGGTAGATACTAGTAGTTTGAGTGATTTAATCTTTTTATATCGTCAATTATAGTTTACTAGTTATTTTCTGTGCAGAGTGATTTACTAAGTTAGGTCCGTTATATTATTTCTCTAAAGTTTTACTGTGTTACAGTGGCTAGCAGAATAAATATTTCTAGCTAAACTCTTCCTGTCATAAATAAATTGTATTAACTGCTAGTAACCAGTCAGAGAATATTTTAACCAACTAAGTAATGCATTGATTCATCATGAGTATTGACGAAATATGTATTTATTTCTAATTCATGATGATGGATTCTTTTTAAATGACTAGAATTTATTTCACGGAAGTTTTTTTAAACGATGAGACTAGCTCTAAGCTTATAGTTTCTAATTTAAGTTAAATAGCTGAAGTGAATAAAATATCTTCTATGTTACGCGGGGTAAGGATAGGATGGTGAATTATAATATATTATGTTAAGTACGAGGAGCGTTCAGAAAGTAATGCACCGCATTGTTTTTCTCGGCTAATAATGAAGATAGAAGCATGAACTTTTGCACACTTCAAATATGGCATATGCCAATTGCGTGCACCAAGTTGCACCGCAACCGGCCAAATAATACAGCTGCCCTAAACCATTGAAATAGAGCGTGTTAGCAACTTGCGTTATAAGCAGCGAATTGTGATAGAATTTCTTGTTGCAGAGAAGGAAACTGTTGTGAACATTCACAAGCGTCTATGTGATGTGTATGGAAGTTTTGCAGTTGACAGGAGTACAGTCAGTCTCTGGGTTCAAAGAATCAGGAAGTGGAGATACGGAGCTGCTTGATCGGCCGCGCTGTGGACGTCCTGCCACAGCCACCAACGCAGAAATATTGAAATGCGCCGAGGGCATTATTCTAACTGATAGGCGAATCACTACTCAACAATTGGCCTTACAGCTGTCAGTCAGCATTGGTAGTGCAAATGCAGTTATAAAAACTCTAGGATTTTCTAAGGTTTGCGCAAGATGGGTTCCTCGAAGCCTCAAAAATGACCACCGATTGCAAAGGAAAGCAATTTCTTCTGAATTGTTGGAGCGTTTCAATGCTGATGGAGAGAACACTTTGGCTAAGATCGTTACATGTGATGAAACCTGGGCACATCATTTTGAACCTGAGACAGAATAGATTAACTTATAATAATGAACATAGGTTAATGAGTTAATTACAGAGTTAGACTTATAGGTTTTCTCCTCCCTCCCTCTGTTGAGACAAAATCCCGTTAGAGCAAAGTTATTAACCCCCGAAAGAGTCAAAGGTTGTTACGCTATGGTCTAAAAATTCCCTCTACAGTAAAGAACAGAGTTATAAGTTAATCTGTTCTGAAATGAAATAAAGGAGCAGCTTTTTAGCAAAACTTGCATAAGCAAACACAAAATAAGTACATGGGTTATATTCAAATAGAATTATTTTTCTCACTCTTTCTCTCGCTCTGACAATCTGTGATCACACATTCAGTCTATCTTACCTACAAAGGTACTTTCACCACATCTGGAACAATAGTTAATGGCACCCACAACCCATCCATGGTTGGTTGTTTGGCGAAACAAGCCCTAGTTTCTCCATCGACTAATTAATCAAATGTTGGGAAACGCTTGATTTACTCTGGCAAGTAGGATGCTGGTAAAGGTCACTTCAATTTTTGTCCAGGTAGTAAAATAATTAAGAGATATAAATGTCACAGTGTACGTTAGCTTGGAATCTACACTCGTTACCTCACATGTCAGGTAAACAAATCGGTTCAGGATCACTCTTCTTCACAACACATGGTCGTTATACAAGTATAGTCAATTTTAGATTTGGTAGCCACAACAGGCTGAATGTTTATGAAATTGGGAAAAGAACTCTGGATATGAAATAAGTCCAGTTATCATTTATTCTAAATATTATTCTGGGTTAGTGCTCTGTCTCTTTCTGGGTGTACCACGAGACTAGACAAGTCACATTAAAAAAACCCTATCTTATATCAGAATGTTCTTTGATAAAGTTTATTTCCGTTTCATATGGAATGGAAGCCGCTGGTAAGTTTGTAGGGTTTGACCCAAATACTGTATAGGAAGAAAATACAAATACTTAACATAATATATTATAATTCACCATCCTATCCTTACCCCGTGTAACATAGAAGATATTTTATTCACTTCAGTTATTTAACTTAAATTAGAAACTATAAGCTTAGAGCTAGTCTCATCGTTTAAAAAAACTTCCGTGAAATAAATTCTAGTCATTTAAAAAGAATCCATCATCATGAATTAGAAATAAATACATATTTCGTCAATACTCATGATGAATCAATGCATTACTTAGTTGGTTAAAATATTCTCTGGTTACTAGCAGTTAATACAATTTATTTATGACAGGAAGAGTTTAGCTAGAAATATTTATTCTGCTAGCCACTGTAACACAGTAAAACTTTAGAGAAATAATATAATGGACCTAACTTAGTAAATCACTCTGCACAGAAAATAATTAGTAAACTATAATTGACGATATAAAAAGATTAAATCACTCAAACTACTAGTATCTACCTCTGCACCGAGCTACTAAGACTTATCTCCAATGACTACTAGGAAATTCTTTTTACAAGTATTTCTAGAATCGAAGCTAGTTGTCTAGAGGAATCTGTGAGGTACTGAATGAATAAAGTTAGATTTCTGTGGTATATATATTAAAAGATGAAAGGAGATAGTTAATTATCCCTCCAAAAGCCAGACCCTACCAGATGTTCTCACCTACGGTAATTTCTACGTTCAGTTTTCGGCTTATACGTAATTCAAAACCAAAAACCCAGGATCTTCGTTCACGCTTAGACCAGACATCGGCAATGCGCTAATCAGTGTGAGTTACCTTCGTCTCTCTGCTCGTATTCAAGCAAGTAATGTCTTTAGATCTCCCGATTCGTCATGTTAATTACTTATCACGAATGGATTCAGGGAAAGGTAATAAAGATCTCTCACTTAGGTTTCCCACTATCTACTCAAATTTATTCAAATCTGGTCGCAGTCTGATCTCTTACAACGATTTGATCTCTGGCGCTGGTGTTAGAATTACAGCTCACATTGCTAATGGGTCTCTGGTAGACTCTCATCAAAGAAATATAGCGACCAGCATTAAATGCGTGCTAAATGAAAAGAAAGAGACCGATCTCAGAGTGTATAGACTGGTTTGGTTTTAACCAACAGGCGTAGGTGACAGCAAAAGTATGACGATGAAAGTTTGGCAAAAGAGAAGTGTAGATAAAGAAATAGATAATATGAAATCTATTTCATAATCTGCCACAGAAATGCATGGAGGAACTAGTACACTTGGATGCCCTAAATGCATCAGTTATTAACAGTAGTATATACAAGCTGGTGGTACCACCATGGGAGCTCAAGAAACCAGATACAGACTACCACCCGGCAGGCATAATTAATAAAGCAACTGATATGGAAACTGTCAAAAACAAAGCCAGAAAATATATTCAACAAATATCGAAGCTCAGTATCACAATGTACACAGATGGATCTAAAGGAGAAGATAACAAAAATTAGGGATAGGTGAAAGGATATAGTATAACAGATCACACATTAATTTTCAAAGCAGAGATGGTTGCAATTCTGAAAGCTCTAGAAATCTTCTCTCTAATTGACAATATTAACAGACTTTCAGCGATTCAGGCTATAAGAAACTTACAAGAATGCAGATATAGCAGAAGAGATATTACTGGCAAATACTTACCTGTACCATACCTGTCAACCTCCTGAGAGAAAAATCTGTACGCCGGACCAAAAAAATCCTTACAAACACCCAAAAATCCTTACGCAAAAAATATATTAATAAATTATACACAATACAGTTTTAAAACGAGAAATGACATATACAAATCTATTAGCATTTGAATTAGTGTGGTATAAAACATGCTAATAGTCTCATGCTGTTCTTTACATATAAAAAACTTAGTGATCGTGAGGTACTATTCTTTCGAAGCAGTGTTTTGTATTATAATCAACACATGCACTTTTAGCACTTTGCAGAATTGCATTTGTGGGCTTAAAGTCTGCACAGCATGTATCAATGTTAATCTTACACTGTAAAAAAGAAGTGAGTGTGTCTGCATTCATGGACCTCCTGCAGTCTGTGTGGACTTTTTTATTGAAAAATAAAGCAGCGAAGTTTACGCAAACAAACTTTTTTTTCTATACTGTTTGTTGCGTGCATATTTTGACGCACATATTACAAAAATCGATATGGCTATTTAATATGGAAAAGATATAGACATTCATTCATTTGTGTAGGAAAATGCTGTCTATGGTAAAGCTAGATAATCCATGATTGATTCACACTTTTGATTATAGGAGTAATCGTTCTTGATATTGATCCGGCGCATGGATATTGCTCTCATGTCCGTACTTATTTGTTAGGGCTGTCGTGAAACGAGTGTAAGCCACTACTTGGTTAATCACTATGTCGAAATACAGATTTGCTTCAACCAATCAACGATCACCGTTCACCAGTCTCTGAGACAGAATAAATTATACTGTTCACGCAGTTCACGCAAGATGGCGGCGAGAAACTGAATAAAATTAGGCTGTATGGGCAAAAGACGAAACCGGAGGAAACCAATCAACTTGCTCCGCCAGGAACCAACCGAAAGCTTTCCTCAAGTATTTACTTGCCTATATAATCGGGTGGAATTTTATGCTAAACACGCAACACCAAAAACGAAGCCAGACTGACCGACTGAAGAGGAAGAACCTGTCACTTTGATTTAGTGCTTACCTGAGGGCATCGACATGCAACCTACTTCACTAAGTCGCATCAAAACCTGGCCAGTTTAAAATCTTAGGAGGGTAAATATATTTGCGATAACCTTTAGAAAAATAGGCCTTCAGCAGGTATATAATGTTGGTATTTGTTGTGTGTCATTATACTACCTACACCTGTATATATAATATATTTTGGGTTCACTATGAATGTATATGATTGATATAGACAAAGACTAATAGGACTCATACCTCAATCTATTGTCAGTCTATAACTCAATCTATTGTCTCAGATAAGACCAACTGCAATATAACCAAAACAGTCCTTGTTAGGACTCAATCTATTGTCGCATCTAACTCCAATCTATTGTCTCTTATAACTCCAACCTGATATATCACCAAACAGTCCTCGTTGCATATACTCCTATCATAAGAACATAACAATATTGTTAGGATATATGTTACCAGCTAGTATAGCACTTGTCAGAGAGGGCGTGGTATAGTATAGGGGGAAGGACATTGTTGTATCACACCTAGGTGTACATATTATTGGATTTATTCATGTATTGATTTATATTATGGGATGTATTCATGTATTAAACGTATTCATGTATTGAATCTGTATTATTGAATGTATCCCTGTATTAGTTTATCAGAAAGAATGCTTTGCAAGTAGACACCTGTCTTGTCTCGCTATTGCTAAATCATACTGAGCCATGTTGTCATTCATCCTACATGCATACATCTGAGACACGCTCATTTCACTCACACTAGAAATAGGTGGGCTTGAGGACAGAAATTAGTCCCTATTTTTGCTTTGTTACAGGTTTATTTGTGTCCTAAAAACCTGAGGTCGTATGTTCGAGTCAATCCCGCTGCCTGGAACTTCGCAGGAGCATAGAGATTGTACAGAAGCTACATCTTTAGTCCCCCTCAGTCTTGGGTGGGCTAAAGTAACGAGCCTCAGCAGGAGTTGTGTGAACAAAACTACGGAGAACAGAACTGTTTTAAGAGATGAGTACACATTCGTACCATTTCTGTCAGCATTGTGAGCATAGAAACTGTCAGTGATGAGAAAGTGAAATTAGCATAGCAAGAGACAAAAATAACAACATAGCTGATAAGTGTTATATCCTTAATTAACAGCACAGCTGATATAATTTTTGTTCCTATAATTGGAAAACTTGATGTGGTAATATTTATTTACACATATATATATATATAAATATAAATATTTGTAAATCACATGTAAACTTACAATTCCATTACATTCCATTTTTCAACATTCACCCTTCAGCACAAGAGTAGATATGTATATACTAAATAAATACTAGGGAAATTGTATTTTGAACGACTTGTCAATTTTATCATTGTTAAGTAAAAATCTGTTTCCTTGTTTTTATTAATATCACAGTTAGTTACACAGCGGAGGTGGCGCTTTATGTCGGTCTCCTCTCTACTATTGTTTCGAGATCAGAGCATTCACAGCCGTAACTAATTTGTGATACCAGTAGTCCTCTCAGACACTGGGACTTCACCATTTTCTGCAGAAAATTCTATTTCTGTAATTGTCAGTACTATACTGATCCAAGAGCAAAATAAAACCTCTCGCCACACTGGGGGCTCGTTCCTGGGATATTTCTGTATATCTTGAGCCATACTTAGTCTATTCATCTATCTACACTCTATCTTGTGCCACCCATAGGTAACATAAGAAAAAAAATTTTTTGTACAAAATCATTATATGATTTTTACAAAATTATTTTCTTAGGAGGAGTACCATTTAGTACTCAGTAAATAGTTGATGCTCACAAAGTTGCACGGAAATTTTTTGTTCATTTAAATTAATTAAGTTTAATTACAATAATTTGGTTATAGTAGATATACATACCCTATCTAAGTAACGCCATGGCTGATCTAGTGAAGTTCAGGACTGCGATCATGCAGATGGGTAAGGAATTAAATATGACAGGTGATGCTCTCACTCAGTATGTCACAACAGAAGTGGACAAACATATGGATAGGGAAGAAAGAAAGTTGCAATTAGAGACTGAAGCAAGGAAATTAGAGGCTGATAGAGAAGCAAAGAAATTTGAGGCTGAAGAAAGGTGGTTGCAAGCAGAAGCTGAGAGAGAAAACAAAAGACTAGAAGCTGAAAGAAGCCAAAAGACTGGAAGCTGAGAGAGAAACCAAAAGATTAGAAATGGAAGCCAAGAAATGGGAGGCTGAAAATGAGGCAAAGAAAATTGAAGCTGAGGAAAGGAAATTACAAGCAGAGAGAGACCATCAGTTGAGATTAAAAGAGCTTGAAATTCAGGCAAATACTGGCAATAATGGTGGTAGCTCACCTCACTCTGAGAGTAGTTCCAGCCAGAGCACCTCAAGTGGGGCCATGAATTTTCATCTGGACCCATTTGTTGAGAAAGAAGACGCCATCGAGTCGTACCTGGATAGATACGAAAGACTAGCCACTACCTATGGCTTAGTGAAAGAAAAATGGAGTCTTAAACTATCTCAGGGATTGAGAGGTGTGGCCTACGATGTGTATTTAAAGCTCTCAAGAGATGACCAGGAAGATTATGAAATCCTGAAGCAGGCACTGCTTGTGAGATATGAAAAGAACTCAGAATCATATAGAAAGAAATTCCGAACAGCTAAACTTCTTCCAGGAGAAAACTATCACCAATTCTCTGCTAGATTGGAAACCTATTTGGAAAAATGGAGTAGTTTAGGGAAGTGTCAGGATCTGAAAGAAATGATAATGATGGAGCAGGTGAAAGAGTCCATGCCTCAAGAAATGAGGAAGTTTATCATGGAACAAGGAGCAGAGAGATTGGGAGATATTGTAACTGTTGCTGAGAGATATCAAGCAGCTCAGGCAGAAGTATTAGGAAATAGGAAAAAGCAGGATAAAAACTTCACATCATCACAAAACTATACCAAATATGAACAAAAAGACCATACCACAAGGAACAAACAAAGATTTGACCAAAAGGACAAAACCCCTCTAAGATCGGATAAGACACCTTACCGGAAGGAAGGAAAGTGGTGTAAAACTTGTCTAATGAGTAACCACAATACTGCAGACTGCAGAAGGAACAACCCTCCTTATTACGCTGCGTGTCTCACAACAGGGAAAAAGGGAAGGAAGGAACTGGCAGGTAGTCAGAATGACCTCCATCATCCCCCTGTCTGTGAGGAAGTGACATGTAATGGCACTAAAATTCAGTGCTTATATGATTCAGGTTTGGAATTCGACTCAGTCGTGAGTGCAACCCTAGTGCACCCTGACCAACTTACCACAGAAACAGTGGACATACAAGGGGCAATGCAGGGAACCGGCACCATGACACTTCCCATAGCAAGGATCAACGTGAGAACTCGCTATGTGGAAGGAGTGATAAGAGCAGCAGTGAGTGATGATCCTATATACCCGCTGGTAATAGGATGTAAATATGTCTTTTTGGTTGACCCAATAAAACCTGTTGTCATGGCAGCAAACCATACCAGGTCGAGCACCAAAAAGGAGGAGGGAGATCCAATAAACATTCATCGTACAAAGATGAAAAAGGCTCAAACAGCAGATAGCACATTGAAGCCTTGTTTTGGCAAATTGCCAAAGGCCCATAACCCTCCAGAGAAAGGAGACTACTATATGGAAAATGGCCTACTCTACAGACAAGCTGGAAAAGGACCTAAAGGGCATGGACAGCTGGTAGTGCCAAAATTCTATAGGGAGGAAATTATGGAGCAAGAGCATGCTACATCAGGCAGTGGTCACAGAGGAAAAGGGGCCACTGGTCAAAATATAGCATTGCGATATTACTGGCCAGGAATAATTGAAGACATAAGTCGGTATATGAAATCCTGTTCAGAATGTAACCAGGTAACCTCATTCAGAAGCGTAGACCAGTTACAGGACCTAGGGAAGCATTGTTGCGGACGTAGGCCCACAAAGAAGATACACAAGAGAAAACAACAGGTAGATGCAGTGATAAAGAGAAAACAAAATCACAACAAGTCTACTGTTACACCAATAACCATGGCAACTCTCCGTATTGTACAGAGAGGGGACGAGAGACATCCCACTCCGACAAGATATTTGTCGGAACACCATGGCCTGGATCATTTGGAAAATTTGGTTAGTCAGCAACCAATATTAAAAAAGCTGCAGAAACAAACCCGAACCATAGGAGGTAGGAACCAGGGCTGTACCAAACAGTTGATGGAGACAGGCCCCACTTCAGTATACTGCCCCTTACAATAGAAATAGGTGTGGGTCCGGCAACGTTGTTGTATTGCCGTCCCCATACACAGTCCACTGGAAGCATTGCTGCGGACATGGACTGAACACTAGCAAGCACAAGCACTCAAGGATGAGATTGACTATCTCTCAAAAGAGAAAATTATTTCAAAGTCTGAATCTCCCTATAGCTCACGTGTGGTGCTATTAAGAAAACCTAGTGGTGAACACAGGTTACGCATTGACTACAAGAAGCCATATGCTATCACAGAATCTCAGGTAGACCCATTACCTGACACCAACCAGCTATTCTCTACACTGAGTAAGGCTAGGTATTTATCGAAGGTAGATCTAAGCAAGGGATACTACCAAATACCAGTGAAACCAGAAGTTAGGAAAATGCTGGCATTTAGTACATCGGACGGACACTACGAGTTTAATGTACTACCCTTTGGGCTGAAAAATGCTCCCAGTATCTTTTCAAGAATGATGAGGAAATTATTGGAACCTCTACAAAATCCCCATATCACTAACTTTATGGATGACATTCTTGTTGCTACAAACACATTTGAAGAGCATATAGTAGCGCTCTCCATGTTGTTTGACAGACTGAGAGCCACTGGATTGACTGCACATCCAACCAAGTGCTATATCGGTTGTAAGGAGTTGGAATTCCTAGGTCACACTATTTCTACAGGTCATATGTCTCCTGACCCAAAGAATATAGAGAAGCTAAAGAAGGCACCCAGACCTCAAACGAAGAAAGATGTGAGATCATTCGTGTCATTATGTGGGTTCTATCAGAAGTACATACCCCACTTTAACTCTCTGTGTGCACCCTTAACTAACTTAACTAAGAAAGGACAGCCTGACAAAATCCAATGGAATGCTGATTGTGAAAAAGCTTACACAGAGCTAAAAGAAAAACTCACCAGCAAACCCATCCTTACACTACCCGATATCACACAGGAATTTGTATTAAGGACGGACGCTAGCAGTATAGGGATTGGTGCAACTCTCTTGCAGAAATCAAAAGCCCAGCCGGAGGAACTTTTACCAGTCGCCTACGCCAGTAGGAAGCTGAATGCAGCTGAGTTGAACTACTCGACCATAGAGAAGGAATGTTTAGCTCTAATTTGGTCCATCAACAAATTTTCACCTTATCTGTATGGGACACACTTCATTGTCCAAAGCGATCACCAACCTTTAACATTCTTGGCTGCATCTAAAAAGCTAAATTCGAGATTGTTAAGGTGGAGTCTGCTTCTGGCGCCTTATTCCTTTACCGTGAATTACATTCCGGGAAGAGACAATGTAGGAGCTGATTTTTTAAGTCGACACCCTAGTACTCTGGAAGGACAGACGCAAAAAGGATTAACCACAGCAGGGGTTTACACGTCAGCTATGACAAGTCACAGCTAGGAAAGGAGGGGGCTATGTCATGAAATGAGTGTAAGCCACTACTTGGTTAATCACTATGTCGAAATACAGATTTGCTTCAACCAATCAACGATCACCGTTCACCAGTCTCTGAGACAGAATAAATTATACTGTTCACGCAGTTCACGCAAGATGGCGGCGAGAAACTGAATAAAATTAGGCTGTATGGGTGATGCGTGATGCCATATGATGATGGATGGCATCCGCATGTCTGGTTTTGTGTAGTGTGTAGATGTGTTCAGTCAAAACAATGTTCATGCAACAATAACAGGGCAATCCACATAGGACGTCAGCAAACTCACGACGTATAAAGTCAATGAGTCTTGAAACAGCCGTTGACGTTTTTCTTCATTATTTATTGTGGACGCCACAGTGACAAAATGGTTACGCAAATGTGTAGGCACATCAAACAGTCATTATCACAGCAACATTCAATACAGCAATAAACGGTAGACAGCATTACAATGATGAGTCAGATGCATGTTATATTTCAAAGTGCTGTAAATGTAGTCAGATGAACAACTCCATCCTTTTCTATAACAGCCAGGAGATAACCAGATGTATGAGATCAGTTCACTCTCCTTAGTTTGACTTCAGCAAGACAGACACGTCTGCCGAAGTATAAATAATGTCCTCAAGAATATCCTCTAGATAATAAAGGTTTTCTAAACCTAGTTCATTTAACAAAGTAGCAAGTAATGGTCCTTGGTACATGCATCAACCGATGCAGTACAATGCAGCGACATGTGAGCTGGGAAAGAACATCTCGTGACGACGACTTTCGGAGACAGGCTATGAATCGAAATCGCTCACGACCCAAAATCGATAGAGTTAATGAAAAAGTCAATTTACCTTGCTTTCATGAAATACACAGAAATATCACGCCTCCCGACATGTGGGAAAACACTAGAGGTATTATCTCGACTAAACGAAATATCCATAAGAGGACTACACATCCCTGACAGAACAAAAAATAGCGGAGATCCCCTCTTCAACGAGGCATCTCTCTCGCCATTCCAAATCGCTCACTCCCACTAGTGGTGGGCGGAAACCGATCGACAAACAACAAGACAAGTCATGCGCAGTCCAGCGCAAAAATGACCACAGCTCAAAAGTTAACTGCATTCGATACCAACGCGAGAAGACAAATGCTTACCGAGAAAAGTGACAATAAATTTCAAGCCGTTGTTGCCCTTGCGTTATAAAATAGATATTGAAATAAAACGATGTTGCGAGAATTTATCACGCAACATATCACCACCTCCTCCCGATAAAAAAAAATGTGGAACATATTTTTTTTTCAATATCAAAGAGCAAGCGATAAGCGGCTCAAAACGCACGAATTATGCGCTGATAATTAATTAAATTGCCAAACAATAGGCTAATTATAGAGTGTCTGGTGAGGATATACCTCAACAGAAAAATAAATATGTCTCAAAAAATATTCACATCGGGGAGGTATCACCAACACACATCACGTTAGCATGTAAACACAATATACGTATGCAAGTTACTATAATCATCATTAAACAGCATACTCTAATATTGTCTTTAAAAATGGATGTACAAATCTGATAGGAAAATTTAAATAGTACATTCTTTGACATGTAATGACATAAGTACATAGCAAAGTTAAACTACATGACGATCCAGGACATATGCTCTGGTATTCCGAGGGTAAGTACACAATCTAGAACTCGTAAGGTAAGTCCTCAGCTCAACAATGACATTCTGAGAAAGTACAAGCAATATAATGCTAATTAATAACTAATATGCTTCATAAGGTACAATACATTATTAGTAATTGTGGCTGTTTAGTAAACTAACGGCCCTTATATTAACTACTCAGTCCTCCTCTATCATTTTAAAAAACGAACAGAAGAAGATGACAACAAAGCACGATAGTGTGTACATATAAAGTAAGTACAGATGTGCTAATCTATTGTAGAAATATAGGTGTGTTATGACTCTGTAATATATAGAAATATAGGACAGAAGTATTAGTTGGAGTCATGTGGGCATCTAGACAAAATGTCAGCCATCACATTATCCGCACCACGGATAGCTCGTACCGTGAAGTGAAAAGGTTGAAGAGCTATAGCATATCGAGTGGATCTCGAACTCTTCAAATTCTTAGTCTGAATAGCTGTAAGAGCTTTCTGATCAGTCTCTAGAATGAAATGTGCGCCCAGGAGGAATCTTTGTAGCTTTAGAACTGACCAAACCATCGCTAACAACTCACGGTCTAAAACCGAGTAGTTCCTCTCTGCCGCATTTAGTTTTCTAGAAATGTACATAACAGGATGCAGAGTATTTGCATATTCTTGCATCAGTGCTGCTCCAATCCCAGTGGATGAAGCATCACTCCGAAGAACAAAAGTCCTATCAAGAGTAGGTAATCTTAAGATGGGAGGAGAAGAAAATATATTCTTGATTTGGTCTAGTGAAGATTGGCATTCTTCAGACCAACGGACCAGATTAGGCGAACCTTTCTTCAACAATGTTGAGAGAGGTGCCATGATCGAAGATAAATTTGGAATAAATCTCCCATAAAATTGAATTAAACCTAAGAGACTCCTAACTTGTTTCTTCGTTTTAGGAACAGAGATGTTCAGTATTTTGGAAGTATTGTGGTCTTCTGTCTTCAAGAGACCATGACCAACACGATGACCCAGGAAAGAGATTTCACCAAAACCAACAAAAGCTTTAGAAGGTTTTGCTGTCAAATTATTCTCACGTAGAGTGGACAGTAAGTCATATAACCCTAAATAGTGATCTTCCCAGGTATCACTGAAGAGACAGATGTCATCTAAGTATGCGATGACATCCGAACGATGTGACAGAATTCGACGCATCATGCGAACGAAAGTGGCAGGGGCGTTCATGAGACCAAAAGGCATAACATTCCATTGAAATAGACCCCTAGGTGTAGAAAAAGCAGTAAGAGGTTTGGCATGCTCTGCTAAAGGCACTTGCCAATAACCTTTAGACAAGTCAAGTTTAGTGAAGAATCTAGAATTAGAAAGTCTAATCAGTAGATCTTCTAACAAAGGCATCGGTTCAGCGTCGAACTTTGTGACCTGATTCAATTTGCGATAATCAACGCAAATTCGTATGTTCTTATCCTTCTTCCGGACAATAACCATGGAAGAAGAATATGGTGAAGTCGATGGTTCAATTATATTTAATTGAATCATTTCATCCAATTCCTTTTCCACTTGCGACTGAAAGTGTATAGGAATAGGATACGGCCTAACCCTAATTGGATTATTGTCGGTAAGAATTATGTCATGTTCTATGACATCTGTGTGTCCAGGAATGTCAGTGAGAACATCCTGAAATGTTTGTAACATCGACGAGACTTGTCGATGTTCGTCACCAGAAAGATTAGGAGAAACAGAAACGTTTTTCCAAGATTCCGTAGAATGTAATGGAACCACTGGAAGGGGAAGGTTGACATCAGAGAAGGTAGCTTCCTCATCCTGAATGACAGACAGGGATGAATAATGACCGTGAGGTGCAGGAGCATCATCCGTTGCCTGGAAAATAGGCAGCAAATAGTCCGGACGTTCGTGAAATTCCGAAAGCATGTTTATGTGGAAAGTTTTATGCTTTCCATCAATATCGACCACATAGTCAACATCGGAAATCCGAGAGACTATTGCATACGGACCTTTCCATGCAATAAGAAGTCTATTTTCCCTACTGGGGAGTAGGACGAATGCTTTGTCACCTGGACAAAGTTGTCGTAGACATCTATTCTTGTTAGCAAACTGCCTTACCTTCTCTTTAGCAATTTCTGATGAAGCAGTTGCTAGCTTACATGCCTCAATGATCTTTTGTCTAAGAGCAATGACATACTCATATGAGGATTGAGTTTCATCGCTAATATCATCGGCAGTGATGAGATCGTGTAATAAAGACATAGGGCCGCGTGGACGCGCGCCAAAGACAAGTTCGAAGGGAGAAAATCCTGTGTGTTCATTAGGGACTTCTCTATAGACAAAGAGAGCCGCGGGTAAAACCCTGTCCCAATCTTGAGGATGATCTTCAGTTATCTTACCAAGCAAAGTCTTGAGCGTTCTATTCAGACGCTCAACTAACCCATTAGACATAGGATGGTAGATACTACTGAGAGATCGTTCAATATGTAAGGTAGACATTACCTGTGACATAGTGTCAGATATGAGTTGAGTGCCATGGTCTGACAATATTTCTCTGGGGAACCCCAAGCGAGAAAATATCAACCAAAGAGCATCTGCGATATCTGTAGTAGATATGCTCTTAAGAGGAATAGCCTCTGGCCAACGTGTGCACATATCGACACATGTAAGGATAAACTGATGTCCTCTGGCCGACTTGACCTTAAAAGGGCCAATAATATCTATGGCCATTTTCTGAAACGGCCGAATAGGAATGTCAGCAGCCTGGATAGGCGCAGCATGTCGTGGTCCTCTAGATTTGACCTCCTGACATACCTTGCATGATCGGCAGTAAATACGAATGTCCTTATTGACAAAAGGCCAAAAGAAAGCCGCAAGGACTCTCGACTTCGTACGGGCAAAACCCATATGTCCAGCACATTGCGAGTCATGAGCATGTTGTAATATTTGGACTCTCATGCTCTTGGGAACAAGAATTTGCGAATGTGCCGACGTAGTCGAATCTTGTACCATACGTACAAGTACGCCGTTTCTCATTGCAATCCAAGATTTTCTATTTGTATCCTGATTCGGATCACCTTTCTTCGCAAGAACGAAGAATTTTTTTAAAGAAGGATCTTCTTCTTGCAATTTTATGAAAGAGTCACGAGTAATTACTAAGTGACTATCTTGGCTATCAACTTCATTATCACTATTCAGTGAAGTTTCGGGTGTTTGTAGAGCTTGTGCTCTTGTAACTACTGCATTTGTAGCTTGCATGTTATTATCTTCCCAAGCAGCAATCTGCTGTGGGGTACACTCCCTAACTCCGTGAATACGACCAATAATAAGGTCCGCAATAGGATTAGGTAAGAGACAAGCATGCACATCTCCAGTAAAGAAAGGAGTGGCAATGCGAATTACAGCAGTAGGATATTTTTCTAGAGTGCCGCCAAATGTGACACATTTAATAACCCTTCCTGTAGCACAAGATGGATCTACAAGCGATTGTCTAACACCAATAGTGGTGCATCCGGAATCGAAAAGTAGTGAGACCGGAGTATCATTAACAAGACCCTTATGTAGAATTAAAGAACCCCTCCCGTCATGCGCAACAGCAGCAGGAAGAGCGGGAAGTGGGTGACCACAACTCAAAGTAGTTATGGTACCCGGTTCGAATAAAGTACTGCATTGGGGGCATTTGTTTGCTCTTTCAAAGTCAAAAGCAGAACTAGTGACAGCGTCAAAGTTTTTACTATCAACAACATGATTACAGGCTCCCTCAGTTCCCTGTTGTACAGCATTAGCCTGCTGATATCTCTTTTTTTTGTGTTGAGATCTACCCCGACTATTATTACCTCTGAAGTTATCAGAGTTATTATTATCTCTGCAGTTATTATTGTCTCTATTGTAATTGTTATACTGGTTCGAATTCCAGTTTCCACGATTACTATCATGTTCACATTGATGCGAACATCTATTTGTTTGGTTCTGAGGTCTTCGGCAGGAATAACCTCTATTACCATATCCTCTTTTGAAATGCCTATAATTATTAGGGTGATAGTAACGACCACTATCAGGTTGTCTCCAATTCTTCGAAGAAGAATCACCATGAAATTGGTTTCCATGATTTTGACAGAAATTACCGCTGCCCTTTCTATCAAAATTTTGTTGGGATCTACGAGCAAAGTTTTGACCATACGGAGCTGCCGAAGCAACTGGTAAACCTTCTTTCACCTTAGAGTTACCCATGGTTATGTGTGGGTGCGCAGTTACGTATTGGCAACAGAAATCTTCCATTTCTTTTATTGTTTTAGGTTTACGTTCATGAAGGAAAGCAAGGAAAGACTCATTGACAGACGACATGACTTTGTCTCTAAGTATTAAGTCCATAAGTCCTTCATAAGTTTTTTCCGTCTTAGATAGTTCAACCCATCGTGAGAAAGTAATGCGTATTCTTGCAATAAACTCGGAGAATTCAACTCCATTTTCAGGTAACATGTTTTTAAATTGTAGACGATAGCCGTCTTCGTTAAGCTGATATTTCTTTAACAAAGCGGCCCTGACAACCTCATAATTGCTCTTGTCAGGTTCATCCACCATATTTAATATACTTAGAGCTTTACCTGTCAGTATCCCTGATAACTGATAAACATATTTTGCTTTGTCTATGTTATGAGCTGTACATGCTTGTTCAAATCTGTCCAGATAGAACATTATGTCATCACTGGAAGGACTAAATGTTGGTAACTTAATCTTAAAAGTATCATTATTAGCCTTCCCAGAAGATGAACCCTTGTTTGAATCATTACCATTACTCATGCTCGTCAATTTCAATTTCTCCAACTCTAAAGCTAAGAGTTTTTCTTCATGTTCCATTTTTGCTTTCCTCTCATCAGACTCTCTTTGTAACTTCCTTTCTTCAGCTTGAGCCTGCATTTGAAGTTTGAAGTCTTTCATTTTCAGCTTCTTTTTCAAGTCTTTTATTTTCAGCTTCTTTTTCAAGTCTTTTATTCTCAGCTTCTTTTTCAAGTCTTTTATTCTCAGCCTCTAGCTGTAGCTTTCTTTCCTCAGCTTCTGATTCCCTTTTTTGTTTTTCCATTTCCATTTGGAATCTCTTTTCATCCACCTGCATCTGCAGTTTCTTTTGTTCAGCTTCCATATGCAGTTTCTTTTGTTCAGCTTCCATTGCTTTATCATATCGAGCAGTTGCAAATTCTTCTAACTTATCACCAGTCTTCCCAAGCAATTTACCCTGCTCAATAAAGTGCTCAAATGTAGACATGTTGTCTAACATATGAGTCCAAAACCTGAAATAATTAACTAATTTATTTCAAACCTAAGTGTAACAAGTCTTAATTAAGCACTTGTATATTCACATCACATTATATTATCCCAGTCTCTGTGGGAAACAAGTCTCCAATCAAAGAACTTGTATATGAAATATCAGCACTCAAATCTTGATCATAAGTGCACTTCTCATTCAATAGTGCACGACACTATTCATCATTCATTTATCATCAGTATAGTAGTAACAGTGCATTAGCATAGCCCATTAACTAATTACTATAACTGTAAACAATGACTATGTAAACACATGCAGAATGTAAACATTGAAAATGTAAACAATACAAACAATGTAAACAATAACAATGTAAACAATAACAAAGATCAGCAACAATACAAAAACTTTCGCAGAAATCAACTAAAAATAAAGCAGAAATTAATGAAATATCACAAAAAATGTGACGATATCTGCGATAGAATTAAACAAAATACATGACACCACAGTGTATAAACAAAAATGTTGTATGAAACTAAATTATAGACAAGAGTAGGCTAACAAATACAAACAAATCACAACAAAACTAAAGAATGTGAAATAATAACGAAAACAATATTAAAACATGTCATCACAGCTAACATAAATAGCAACAGAAGTCGCTTAGCAAATTCCAGTATCGGAAATTTGCAAACCCTACAGAAAACGCTCACAATAGACGACCTCTATGACGTGGCATAATCTAACGGAGACACCACCCAACCGAGAACCCGCTGAAATATAAACATATAAATATACAAATAACATATAGACATATAACATATAGAATGAGATGATACACAGAAGACTCAGCAGAAGTATAAGGGCACAGTTTACATACAAACAGGCCACTTAACTTAAAGGCTTCCAATCGTAGAACAGCAGAAAAACGGATGTCAATCAACGTCCTAAAGAGCGAAGCTCCAACGATGATGGCACATCTGAACTGCTTCCACTGCTAACACGATGGTACAAGAGCTTCTGAAATACTGTGTGTTGAGTTGTTTCGGCACTTGACCTTCTAATCCAAAAGTAAGTTGATGGAAATCGGTACTTGGCCTTCTTCAGAAAACAACCCGTTTCAACCGGCACTTGACCTTCTCAAAAAACGACAGCACTGGAACCTTGACAGCAGCAACTTGCTTGACTTGCGTAAAAGATAACAGCAGTCCGAGTTATCCGGCAACATGTAACAACGCCGGGTACTGTCAAATTCTTGTTTCAGTCAAAAAGTTGAAATTTTGACTTTTACCGGGCAACGCCGAGTACTTTGAAAATTTTGAAGATGTTGACTGTATTGAAGAATGTTAATTTCTTGAAGGATGCTGATGAATTCTTGTTGAAAATGAAGTGGGTAAGGGACCCCGTGTTTGCTAGTACCAGAATCAAACCAGCTTATGGCCACCAAATGATGCGTGATGCCATATGATGATGGATGGCATCCGCATGTCTGGTTTTGTGTAGTGTGTAGATGTGTTCAGTCAAAACAATGTTCATGCAACAATAACAGGGCAATCCACATAGGACGTCAGTAAACTCACGACGTATAAAGTCAATGAGTCTTGAAACAGCCGTTGACGTTTTTCTTCATTATTTATTGTGGACGCCACAGTGACAAAAATGGTTACGCAAATGTGTAGGCACATCAAACAGTCATTATCACAGCAACATTCAATACAGCAATAAACGGTAGACAGCATTACAATGATGAGTCAGATGCATGTTATATTTCAAAGTGCTGTAAATGTAGTCAGATGAACAACTCCATCCTTTTCTATAACAGCCAGGAGATAACCAGATGTATGAGATCAGTTCACTCTCCTTAGTTTGACTTCAGCAAGACAGACACGTCTGCCGAAGTATAAATAATGTCCTCAAGAATATCCTCTAGATAATAAAGGTTTTCTAAACCTAGTTCATTTAACAAAGTAGCAAGTAATGGTCCTTGGTACATGCATCAACCGATGCAGTACAATGCAGCGACATGTGAGCTGGGAAAGAACATCTCGTGACGACGACTTTCGGAGACAGGCTATGAATCGAAATCGCTCACGACCCAAAATCGATAGAGTTAATGAAAAAGTCAATTTACCTTGCTTTCATGAAATACACAGAAATATCACGCCTCCCGACATGTGGGAAAACACTAGAGGTATTATCTCGACTAAACGAAATATCCATAAGAGGACTACACATCCCTGACAGAACAAAAAATAGCGGAGATCCCCTCTTCAACGAGGCATCTCTCTCGCCATTCCAAATCGCTCACTCCCACTAGTGGTGGGCGGAAACCGATCGACAAACAACAAGACAAGTCATGCGCAGTCCAGCGCAAAAATGACCACAGCTCAAAAGTTAACTGCATTCGATACCAACGCGAGAAGACAAATGCTTACCGAGAAAAGTGACAATAAATTTCAAGCCGTTGTTGCCCTTGCGTTATAAAATAGATATTGAAATAAAACGATGTTGCGAGAATTTATCACGCAACAATGGGCAAAAGACGAAACCGGAGGAAACCAATCAACTTGCTCCGCCAGGAACCAACCGAAAGCTTTCCTCAAGTATTTACTTGCCTATATAATCGGGCGGAATTTTATGCTAAACACGCAACACCAAAAACGAAGCCAGACTGACCGACTGAAGAGGAAGAACCTGTCACTTTGATTTAGTGCTTACCTGAGGGCATCGACCTGCAACCTACTTCACTAAGTCGCATCAAAACCTGGCCAGTTTAAAATCTTAGGAGGGTAAATATATTTGCGATAACCTTTAGAAAAATAGGCCTTCAGCAGGTATATAATGTTGGTATTTGTTGTGTGTCATTATACTACCTACACCTGTATATATAATATATTTTGGGTTCACTATGAATGTATATGATTGATATAGACAAAGACTAATAGGACTCATACCTCAATCTATTGTCAGTCTATAACTCAATCTATTGTCTCAGATAAGACCAACTGCAATATAACCAAAATAGTCCTTGTTAGGACTCAATCTATTGTCGCATCTAACTCCAATCTATTGTCTCTTATAACTCCAACCTGATATATCACCAAACAGTCCTCGTCGCATATACTCCTATCATAAGAACATAACAATATTGTTAGGATATATGTTACCAGCTAGTATAGCACTTGTCAGAGAGGGCGTGGTATAGTATAGGGGGAAGGACATTGTTGTATCACACCTAGGTGTACATATTATTGGATTTATTCATGTATTGATTTATATTATGGGATGTATTCATGTATTAAATGTATTCATGTATTGAATCTGTATTATTGAATGTATCCCTGTATTAGTTTATCAGAAAGAATGCTTTGCAAGTAGACACCTGTCTTGTCTCGCTATTGCTAAATCATACTGAGCCATGTTGTCATTCATCCTACATGCATACATCTGAGACACGCTCATTTCACTCACACTAGAAATAGGTGGGCTTGAGGACAGAAATTAGCCCCTATTTTTGCTTTGTTACAGGTTTATTTGTGTCCTAAAAACCTGAGGTCGTATGTTCGAGTCAATCCCGCTGCCTGGAACTTCGCAGGAGCATAGAGATTGTACAGAAGCTACATCTTTAGTCCCCCTCAGTCTTGGGTGGGCTAAAGTAACGAGCCTCAGCAGGAGTTGTGTGAACAAAACTACGGAGAACAGAACTGTTTTAAGAGATGAGTACACATTCGTACCATTTCTGTCAGCATTGTGAGCATAGAAACTGTCAGTGATGAGAAAGTGAAATTAGCATAGCAAGAGACAAAAATAACAACATAGCTGATAAGTGTTATATCCTTAATTAACAGCACAGCTGATATAATTTTTGTTCCTATAATTGGAAAACTTGTTGTGGTAATATTTATTTACACATATATATATATATATAAATATAAATATTTGTAAATCACATGTAAACTTACAATTCCATTACATTCCATTTTTCAACATTCACCCTTCAGCACAAGAGTAGATAGTGTATATACTAAATAAATACTAGGGAAATTGTATTTTGAACAACTTGTCAATTTTATCATTGTTAAGTAAAAATCTGTTTCCTTGTTTTTATTAATATCACAGTTAGTTACACAGCGGAGGTGGCGCTTTATGTCGGTCTCCTCTCTACTATTGTTTCGAGATCAGAGCATTCACAGCCGTAACTAATTTGTGATACCAGTAGTCCTCTCAGACACTGGGACTTCACCATTTTCTGCAGAAAATTCTATTTCTGTAATTGTCAGTACTATACTGATCCAAGAGCAAAATAAAACCTCTCGCCACACTCAGAAAATAGATTAATTTGCTTATTATGTTTATGGCCTGAATTCATATGTATTACATATTATTAGTACAAGTAGAATCAGTCCTATATTGTATATTTTGGATGGGTAGGCAGGACTATATTCTTGTTATGCCGCTCTAGCGGAAGTATGAGTTGTCTTGACAAGTCGTGAGGAGTTCCGAGGTACCGTTACAATGGCGGGTACGCATTTTCAAGGGCTGGTACATTCTTAAGTAAAAATGATTTATGAAGTGGTTTTCTTCTGTAGGAGATTGTGTCTCTACTAGAGTTTGTGTTAGAGACTCTCCTAATGTACGGTATCATGTATGATTCGGACTCCAGGTAATACCAGACCCTATTTTTGATGATCTCATGTCGGTTAGACCTAGCTGGAATGTTATGCTTCGCAACGCTAGGGTCATGTTTGTATCGACGAAGATGACGGGCTTCCATACAGTAGTTATATCTACGTGAGGTAACTGGATTACTGTAGAACTGTATGGAGAAGCTTTAGGAAATTATTCATATGCATTTCAAATTAACTTTGGCTTATATATACCCTCCTGTGAGTGAGTGAGCGACAACTCAGGAAGGCGGCCATGTTACATTCCTGTCATCATATTTTTGAATCACTGTCCGAAGAACGGGCATGTATCTTATTATTCGAACAGTGGCAAGGAGATCTCAATTTTGATAGAAACCCCTTATCGTGGTTTCATAATATGATATAAACTGTGAACATAAAGCAATTTTAGTTACTTACCGATCCGCCTTCACTGACGCGTTTAGTCAGATAGGGGATGCGGCCATAATATATCATGACATTGGAAGCTATTGATGTACTACCCATTATTTATGAATGTGTCATGACTTGGGATCTACTATGTATGCCTGCAAATTGATGTGTCAACATATACCCATGATTTACTCATTATGTCCCAGTGTGTGTGTCTAAATAAACTGTGTAAACAAAGATTCCAGCAGTCTGCATTGGTGCCTTGTAGACACAAGTGAATGAGTGCTTAGATTGGTCAGAACACGAACAGTCCACCATTCGCGTTAAACACACTCTACACTTCTACTCCATATATATACCATCCTGCGTCGGTTGAATTGACCAAGTTTAAGGCCTGCTTCCCCTGGAGCCTTAGAGGGAAACTACTGCTTACAGTTGCCTTTGCCTTCCCTAACTCAGGACTAGGGTGAGTTACCCATTTACAGCTGGGTAGACTGGAGCATGCCTGATCTCAACAACTCGGTACACTACAATGAATATATACAGTAGTGGCACCACAAACAACATGCTACAGTGATTGATAGTGGAGCTTTACCGAAGGAAGAGAACACACCATACACCACACTTTACAGTATGACAGATGGTTTACAGTTCAATACTCTACAGTATTGAAACCGTTACACTGTTCAAAAAAAGAAACGCATAGCTACTGAAGGCACACACATAGCTATAATTTTGACATTCAATAACTTTTTTTAATTTAAAGAGTTAATTATTCAAATTGCACACAAGAATACCTTAGGGTTCAACCAATCAATTGACAGTTGTTTTGCATCTGGGTCACGAGAGTTTTTTGGCGTACGGGCTTTCCCGTTAGTATGGTGTGTGGCCTCCTCTTGCATCGATCAGCGACTGGCATCTCCTGGGCATGGATGCGATCAGACGTCTGATGTGGGCCTGTGGGATGGCTGCCCACTCTTCCTGGAGTGCCTGGAACAGATCACGACGATTGGCTGGAGCAACGTCTCGGCGACAAACACGTCTATGCAGCTCATCCCACAGGTGCTCAATCGGACTCATGTCTGGAGACAGGGATGGCCAAGGAAGGGTGAGAATGTTGTTGGCAGTCAGGAACTGCGTGGTCAACCGTGCACAATGGGGTCTGGCGTTGTCCTGTTGAAACACAGACCTTTGGGCAGCCAAAAGTGGAAGGACATGGGGTCAAAGAATTTCATTGACGTATCGTTGCGCATTCAAGCCTCCTTCAATGTGCTCCAATTGACTCCTTCCGTTGTAACTGATCATTCCCCACCATTGTACCTCCACCACCGTGCGGCGGAGCTTCATCAACGCAATTTTGGGCAAAACGTTCATTTCTTCTACGGTAGACCCTACGCCGTCTATAATGACGCTGCAACAAAAAGAAAGATTCGTCACTAAACCAGACACGTCTCCATTGATTGTCAGCTGCCCAGGGACGATGCTGGTTGGCCCAAAGAAGTCGATTTTGGCAATGGCGGCGCGTAAGGACAGGTCCTCGGTGAGGTCGTTGTGCCCAAAGTCCAGCGTCATGCAGTCTATTCCGGACAGTTTGATCAGGCACATGACGTCCTGCAGGCAATGACTGGGCAGTTGAGGAAGCTGTTGTAAACCTGTCTCTGAGGTGACGAAGCCGAATAAAGCGATCCTCCGCTGCTGTTGTCACTCTGGGTCATCCACTGCGATGCCGGTCTTCAACTGAGCTAGTGGCTTGGAACCGGTGCCAAAGTCGACTGATGGTACTCTGATGCACGTTTAGATGCCTGGCAACCTGACTTTGACTTTCGCCTGCATGCAGTCGGCCAATAGCAATGTTCCTTAAATTTATAGACAGAGACGCCATAAATGTCTGCTTGAAAATGAACTGAATTTTTTTTTGTGTAGCGTTATCCTTTTATAGGGTTTCAGTTGCGTAGTCAGTGAATAGTGTTCACCCCAAATTTTGTTGCTTTCACGTGTGCGCAACATGAGCTGTGGTCAAAAATTGCGTCATAAACACTATTGACCACTGCGTTGTAACGATTACAAAAACGAACGCAATTCAGGTCATCACGTGTATTTGACACTGTAAAGAACATTTGAGGCTGGTTTTTATATATCCTAGCACCAAATTTTACTTACAAACTCATAAAAACACGCCCTCGGATAGCTATGCATTTCTTTTTTTTGAACAGTATAGTTATGCAGGGCCGACACAGAATATTATGACATTAATTTATTGGAAATATTTAAATGATCAAAATATCACTGGAAAGATTAAGAGAACGACAAACAAAAAATCGAAAAATAAAAACATACAACAAAGCAAAGCAAACAGCTAACAGCAAAAAAAAAATAAAAATTAACACATTATGGACAGAATATCAAATCTAGGAAGAAAAACGTAGCACCAAAAATTTACAAAATTATTTAAGGGTTGGAAGCCAAGACCAGTGATAATAGATTGCCACTTTATTAAAAAATAAAGCAGTGCATCTCGGCCGCTGAAATAAAATAGGTAGGCCTACTCAATGCAAATAAACTTTATTTTTCTACTTTTGTATGGCCTACACAAAATGTTATGATATTAGTTTATTGAAACACCCGTGTGTTACCGGGGCCCGAAAGGGGAGAAAAGAATAGTAACACTGTCCCCTGCCAAGCATGTCGTAGAAAGCGACTAAGGAGGGTTGGGCATGGGGCCGGTTACCCCATCCTGTAAAAAATTTAAACCCCAAAAAACTTCAACAAATATGGACAAGTCAAATAAAGAAAATAAAACACAGCCATCCAAGACATAGGAAGGTCCTCTCGTGGGGAGGCGTATGATGCAACACAGAGAAAGCCGAAAGGAGTCTGTGTTGCTGACTAACCTTCTTTCTTCTAGGAGAACTTCCAGATTTGGCACCTGGAATGTTCGGACATTAAACGAACAAGGAAAAGTGGCAGCAGAAATGAGGGAATACAAAATCGAGGTTTTGGGAATGTGTGAAACAAAGTGGAAGGGGGTAGACAGGAAGAAACTCATCACAGGTGAATTGGTGCTGTCCTCAGGACATGAAGACGAAAGTTCACACCACAGTGAAGGGGTAGCTCTTATGTTATCTAAAGAAGCACAGAAAGCACTCATTGAATGGGAAGCTGTTGGACCCAGAATAATAACAGCTACTTTCAAAACAGCTAAAAAGAAAATTCATGTAAATGTCATTCAATGTTATACACCAACTAATGACAAAGAAGAGTCTGTGAAAGAAGCATTTTATACTAAACTACAGGAAATTATGGCTAAAGTAAAAAGAAGAGACATCACAATTTTGATGGGTGACATGAATGCAAAGATAGGTACAGTCAACACCGGATTTAAAGAAGTCATGGGAAAACATGGGCTAGGAGTAATGAATGAAAATGGAGAACTATTCGCAAACTTCTGTGCTTCAAATCAACTGCCTATAGGAGGAAGCATGTTTCCACATAAGAGAATACACAAGGCAACATGGATATCACCAGACCATAGAACAGAAAATCAGATTGATCATATATGCATAAACAAGAAGTTTAGATCATCATTGCAGGATGTAAAGGTATATAGAGGAGCAGATGTGGCATCAGATCACCATCTTCTGATAGCCAAAGTAAAAATGAAACTCAAGAGATATGCAACAATGCAAAATTATAGACAACAGTATAATGTAAGACAGCTAAGAAATCAAGAAACAAGAGACAAATTTGCGGTCACAGTATCCAACAAATTCCAAGTGCTCCAACAGCTGGAAGATGTAGATAATACAGAAGACTATTGGCAGCAGGTCAAAACTATATGGAAGGAGACATGTGAAGAAATACTGGGGAAAAGGGAAAGACAACAAAAAGCATGGATAACAACAGAAACCATCAATAAGATAAAAGACAGAAAACACAAGAAAGCAGAGTTAAACACAAGCAAAACCAGAAGTTCCAAAGCCAAGGCTCAAGAAGTGTACACAGAAGCAAACAAAGAAGTAAAAAGAAGTATCAAAAGAGACAAGAGGAAGTATATTGAGGAGTTGGCAAGAGAGGCAGAAGATGCTGCAGCCAAAGGAAATATGAGAGAACTGTATAGCCGCACAAAGAAGCTAACAGGGAAATACAAGCAAACAAGTTGCCTCATAAAAGACAAGAATGGGAAACTGCTCAGCAATATACAAGAGCAAATGAAGAGGTGGACAGAATATTTTGGGGACCTTCTCAATAGACCAGCTCCACAAAACCCGCCGGACATCCAGCCAGCAGAAGAAGAGCTACAAATTAATGGTGAAAGACCAACGAAGGAAGAAATAAAGAAAGCCATAAAGCTTCTAAGAGATGGAAAAGCGTCTGGACCTGATGGCATTTCAGCAGAGGCCATCAAAGCAGATATCGACACGGCTACAGAGATGTTATATAAATTACTTGGTAAAGTCTGGGAAAAGGAAGAGATACCAGCAGAATGGAAGGAAGGATATCTGGTTAAGTTGCCTAAGAAGGGAAATTTACAAGAGTGCACAAATTATAGAGGAATAATGTTACTATCAGTGCCAGGAAAAGTATTAAACAGATCATGTACAGACCAGATAGCCACTTTGAGAATAATAGTTGAACAAAGTCTGGAATGGAATTCACCACTATACATCGGATTTGTGGACTACGAAAAGGCATTTGATAGTGTAGACAGAGAATCACTTTGGAAATTGTTGAGGCATTATGGAGTTCCCCTGAAGATCATTAATTTAATAAAGAAAACATATGAAGACATGACATGCAGAGTTCTTCACGAAGGACAGCTTACAGAACCGTTTGGGATAAGAACAGGAGTGCGACAGGGATGCCTTTTGTCTCCATTTCTTTTCTTGCTGGCAATAGATTGGGTTATGAGATCATCGGCAACACACAACAGAAATGGAATCCAGTGGACTCTGACTAAGCAGTTGGATGATCTGGATGTTGCTGATGACTTGGCTCTTCTGTCCCATAGCCGTAATCAGATGCAGGACAAATTGAAAACACTCCATGAGAGGTCACAGCAATTGGGTCTGAAAATACACAGGGAAAAGACAAAAATAATGCGAATAAATGCAGGTAATGATAACAGTGTTGAACTTGAAGAAACACCAATACAAGATGTAGAATCATACACATATCTTGGCAGTAATATAGACAAAGTTGGAGGGACAGACAGCGATATCAAAATAAGAATACAAAAGGCAAGAGGAGCTTTCATTGCATTGGGAAATATATGGAGATCAAGAGTAATTGGATCCAACACGAAAATAAGAATCTTCAACTCAAATGTGAAGTCAGTCCTATTGTATGGCTCAGAGACATGGAGAACAACAAAGACAACAACCAAAAAGCTACAGACTTTCATAAATGGGTGCTTGCGTAGAATAGAGGGATTAAAATGGTATGACAAGGTTACCAACGTGGAACTGATGACAAGAACTAGACAAGTGCCAGTGGAACAAGAAATGAGAAGAAGACGATGGCGATGGATAGGACACACACTGAGAAAACCTGTTGATAGCATTACAAGGCAGTCCTTGTTCTGGAACCCCCAGGGCAAGAGAGGCAGAGGAAGACCAAGAAGTACATGGAGAAGAGAGTTGGAAACAGAGGTGAAAATGATGAGGAGAACATGGAAAGAACTTGAGATGATGGCACGTGACAGGAGGACTTGGCATGTGTTTGTTGAAGGCCTATGCTCCTTTGGGAGTGGAGGGTTATGAAAAAATTTATTGAAAATGTTGAAATGTTTAAAATATAACTGGAAAGATTAAGAGAACGACAAAAATAAAATACAACGAAGCAAAGCAACAGCAAAGAATAAAAAAATTAACTAAATTGTGAACAGAATATTAATCTAGGAAGAAAAAAATGTACTACCAAAAATTTACAAAATTATTATTTAAAAATTGATAGCCTAGACCAGTGATAATAGATCGCCGCTTTATGAAAAATAAAGCAGTGAATCTCGATCGCCGGAATAAAGTAGGCCTACTCAACGCAAACAAACCTTTTTTTTTTTAGTTATGCAGGGCCTACACAGAATATTATGACATTAATTTATCGGAAATATACTGAAGGGCAAGATATAACTGGAAAGATTAAGACAGCGATTAAATTGCAACAAAGCAAAACAACATCAATATTTAACCAAGTTATAATTACTTAGCTTTTTTTAAACAAATTGGCGTCGACGTGTCTTGGCAAGCGTGGCTGATAACAGGTAACTTTAAAAATACGTCATGTCACGCTGAAAGCCGAAAGTGTTTGAGGCAGAATTCAAAGTTTTTGCCGAATTGTTGGGTATAAAAGGATTTGATTGGTTACTGCGACAGACTTCAGTTTAAAAACAGACGCCGAGATTCCTGGAATTAAAAAATTGGTTTAAAAAAAACCTGGGCTAGAAAATATTTCTGATTTAAAATTTAAAAAAAACTTGGGTTGGAAAATATTTTTAGAATTAAAAAAAAAAATTCGATTTTTTTTTTTTTTTTGGGAGGGAGGAGAAATCCGTACAACGAGTCTGTACGGCCGTACACTGCTAAAAGTATCAAAAATACGTACATTGTACGAAAAATTCGTACAGGTTGACAGGTATGCTGTACTCCAGAGGATGTTCCATTCTAATAGCTTGGATACCTTCACATTCTGGCATAGAAGGAAATAAAAGGTGGATAAAGAAGCGAGGAAAACTAGAACTAATAGAAACCAAATAAATGTGGAGAAGAGTAAAGCAGAGATCAAATAAAAGAATTATAACTTACGAATGGACAGTAGAGTGGGATGCAAGCCTTAAGGGTAGACATGCTTATACATTGTTCAAGACTCCAACAAGAACGTTTCAGGTATCTAGAGAACTAAAAATTCCTAGCAATAAGAAACTTCTTAGACTGCAACTAGGAAAGAGCTATTTTAGAATAGAAGAACCATTGTGCAGTGTCAAGAATAAAATAATGTAGAGCATTTCTACGTAGGAAGTCTGAACAACAGAGAAAACCAATATTAGATTATTTACAGACATGCAGTTCATCCATACCTGTGGACCAGGTGTGAGAGTAGATAGACCTAGAGCATTGTACAATTTAGTAAAACGGTATATAACAAGAACTAAAATTAATATATAAGGATCAATGATGGTGTGAGGATAAGGGGCAGTCTGATGGGGTGCACATGTGGGTGATCTTGAATCCACTACACTATATATCCTAATTAGCTGACCATCAAGAGTTCATCAATTTAATAAAGAAAACTTATGAAGACATGACATGCACAGTTCGTCATGACGGACAACTTACAGAACCGTTTGGGTTAAGAATGGGAGTGTGACAGGGATGCCTCTTGTCTCCATTTCTTTTCTTACTAGCAATAGACTGGGTTATGAAAACATCGACGACACACAACAGAAATGGAATCCAGTGGAATCTGACTAAACAGTTAGATGACCTAGACTTGGCTCTCCTGTCCCATAACCGTAATCAGATGCAGGACAAAATGATAATACTCGGTGAGAGGTCACCGCAATTGGGTCTGAAAATTCACAGGGAAAAGACAAAAATAATGAGAATAAATGCAGGAAATTATAACGGTTGAACTTGAAGAAACACTGCTACAACATGTAGAATCGTACACATATTTTGGCAGCAATATCGACAAAGTTGGAGGGACAGGCAGTGATATCAAAATAAGAATACAAAAAGCAAGAAGAGCTTTCATTGCATTCAGAAATATATGGAGATCAAGAGAAACCAGATCCAATATAAAAATAAAAATTTTCAACTCAAATTTGAAGTCAGTACTATTATATGGCTCTGAAACACGGAGAACAACAAAAACAACAACCAAATAGCTACAGACTTTCATAAATGGGTGCTTGCGTAGAATAGACGGATTAAAATGATAAGACAAGGTTAACAACGTGGAACTGATGACAAGATTCATACAAGTGCCAGTTGAACAAGAGATGAGAAGATGACGATGGCAATGGATAGGACAACACACCGAGGAAACATGTTGATAGCATTACACGGCAGTCCTTGTTCTGAAACCCACAGGGCAAGAGAGGCAGAGGTAGATCAAGAAGCACATGGAGAAGAGAGCTGGAAACAGGTGAAAATGATAAGGAGAACATGGAAAGAACGTGAGATGATGGCACGTGACAGGAGGACTTGGCATGTGTTTGTTGAAGGATTATGCTCTTTTGGAAGCGGAGGGTTATGAATGAAGGGTTGAAAGGGATACTTTGTCTTTAAAAAATGTATTATGTACTTATTTCTTAATCTTTTCTTCAACTAATCAGCTAATATGGTGACGGAATATGTACATACGAGTAAATAACCTGCCAAAACAGTCCGGGGTGGGGGGGGGGGGAGAGAATAATGATGTGCTGATGAGGCAATTTGAAAAACAATAGAAAATCAGTTATTTGTTGCATTAAAAGGTTTACAACTCCGCCTAGGCCAGTCCCAAGCCCGGTTGAAAAAGAAGGAGGGCGGCCTGCATGGAGGCCGTAAGGAGGCAGCCCCTCCATCATGCAAAGGTACAACAGGCCAACCACATGTTTGCCTTAAAACCTGATTACAAGAAATACAAGAGAGAAAGCCAGACTGATGTTAAAGGAACGAACTGGAACTGACTACGACTTATGGAACATAAGGATAGCATGAGGGATGGAACTTTGTCTCAGAGCGCATTATGGGGCTAAAGCTAAAAGAAGGAGAAAACCTGGGAAGAATTTGAAGAAAAGCTAAATAAATATGCTTAAGAAAACCAGAAATTGTTCTACAAAACCCTAAAGAACACGAGGAAAGAAAAACAGCGCCCCCTTAAATTTATAAAGGACAAGCAAGGCAAGTTACTTACTGCCCCAAAGGAAGTAATGGAAAGAATATATCTCAGAACTTCTTGATGGTGAGCATGGTCAAGCATCAGAAATTATAACCACTAGCACAGAAGAGGAAACCAATGGTGGTGAAGATGGCACAAAGATGGAAGAACTGAAGGCATCACTGGAGAAAATCAAGATGGGTGAAGCAGCAGGGCATGATGGTATAACACAAAAAATGGTTAAGTACATGGGAGCAGCAGGCGACCTATTACTCCTGAGTGTCCTACAGGTAGCCTGGTGCCACAAGACCATACAAAAGGATTGGGAGATTGCCATCACAACACCCATTTTCAAAAATGGTAATAACCAACAATGTGGAAATCATAGAGGCATACTTCTTGTCAGTGTCCCTGGTAAAATCTAGTCTAGAATTCTGGAACAGAGACTCGGACGCCTAGCTGAGCCACAAATGGACGAGGTCTAATGTGGCTTTCGAGCACACAAGTACTCAAGACCTTATCTTCACACTCAGACAGCTGAGTGAAAAGGCCCATGAATATAAAGGTGAGATGCATCTTTGTTTTTTTTTATCTGGGAAAGGCATTTGACAATGTGTAACAGCGCTGCTGTTACTGCATCAATTCAAAGTATGTCACAGGCCTGCTGTTACTGGTTACTGTGTGTTATCTCACTAGGTGGCAGATGGCAGGCCTAGTGACGTAATTTAAGTTTACAACTTCTCTTTTTATCTTCTTTCTTTTATCTTCCAAGTTATTTAGTTGATATCATTACTGGCCAGAAGAAAAAAAAACACACGCTAGTGGTTTGGGTAGATTTAGAAAAAGCTTTCGATACAGTATGGAAAGAGGGATTGAAAGTCAAACTGCAGAGAAGTGGTGTAAGTGGGCGAATGTACAAATGGATTGGTCACTACCTGGAAAATAGAACCGCCAGAGTACAGCTGCAAGGACAGACTAGTAAAAAGTTTATATTAGAGCTGGGTGTCCCACAAGGGGGAGTCCTATCACCTACACTGTTCCTTGCATACATAAATGACATAACTGACAATATTCAACAAATAGCACACAATGCTTCCTTTGCAGATGACTTAGCGTTGTGGATCTCTGATGAACGTATCACTACAGCAAACATTCTTATGCAGCAAGCACTAACATCACTGGAAGAGTGGGCCAAAACATGGCTCATGAAGATTAATGAAGAGAAAACAACGTACACTGTATTTTCCCTCTCAACTAGACCTCAGAGACTAAACGGAGTAAATCTTCATTTAAATGAAAATCCGAACTACCTAGGTATTATTTTTGATCGCCGTCTGACTTGAAAAAAAAAAACAGGTTGTCAGAAATCGAATGATAGCAAGACAAAGAATGGCAATTATGAAAAAACTTGCGGGAACAACTTGGGGTGCAGATGAGAAAGTGCTTAAGACGTTGTACACAGGGCGAGTGAGGCCCGTTCTTGAATATGGCATGGCAGTATGGGCAACAGCAGCTAAAACAAACTTCGATAAAATTAGCAGACTCCAAAATCAAGGAATGAGAATTATAATGGGAGGCATGAAGTCAACACCTATAAAAGAACTAGAAAAGATTACATGCCTCCAGCCAATGACAGATAGAAGAGACTGCAGGGCTCAGCAACAGGCCGAAAAATTCAAAAGACTAACAGACCACCCAATGTGCCATAGAATAAATGCTCTTAGAAGGCAAAGACTCAAACGAAGTAATTTTGTAGAATCAACCAAACCACAAATGAGAGCAGTATCCATAGATGAAATATCCAATGTTAAACCCATCTACACTGCACACAAGCTTCCAGTTTGGAAACAAAATCGTTTCCCTAAAATGATAGAAAACATTCCTGGAATTGAAAGTAAAAAGAGCCAAACAGCAACAGATAGGAAATCCATAGCGACAAGATACATAGAGAAACATTATCCACGCAACACCTGGACCAATGCATACACAGATGGATCAGCAACAAATGCAACAGAAAATGGAGGTGGGGGTGTCTTTCTGACCTTAAGCACTGGTGCAGAAAAAAGGCTGTCAGTGGCGACAGGACGATTCTCCAGCAACTTCAGAGCAGAGGCAGAGGCCTTGAAAATTGCAGCAGAGGTTCTATTGACAGAAGAAAGGGCAGAGAGACAAGTTGCTTTCTTTACTGATGCACAGTCAGTAATTGCAACGTTGAAAAGCCAAAATAACACAGTCCTGGATGATCTCAGAGTAGTGCTCCACAAACTTTGTCAACGATTCAAAGGTGTTGTGATCCAATGGATCCCATCTCATTGTAACATCTCCGGCAATGAAGAGGCTGACAGAATGGCAAAAGAAGGTTCACATCTACCTCAGCCTGATGTAAGCATAACTTTTGAGGAGGCAAAGAGTTTTATCAGAATCAGATACAGAAACAAATGGAATGTAGAACATCCAGGGCACACACAGAATGATGCTTACTACCAGCTCAGCAGAAGAGAACAAGTGGTAATCTTCAGACTCCGCACTGGCCACAACAGATTGAGATACCATCTATTCAACAAGCTAAAGATAGGAACTACCGATCAGTATAGCTGTGGCACTGATAAAATGACTGCTTAACATTTGCTTCAAAGTTGCACCTTATATGTGGTACAGAGAAAGTGCATATGGCCGACGCCAGCTCCTTTCGTGGAAAAGCTTTACGGGGATTCAAATAGCCTCAAACTGACTACTGCTTTCTTTGAGAACATTCAAGTGGACGTCTGAGAGTGTACGAAGAAGAAGCAGAAGAAGAAGAAGAAGAATTACTGGCCATCTCCGCCAGAGGTGTAAATTCCTGGATGATACTCTAATCCTTTTCTTGTATACTTCAGGTTCGTTCAGTTCCTTCTTTGATGTTAATAGTGACTTCGTATAGTGGTAATTTAAATGTACATGGCATACGATCAGCAACTTATAAAGATGGAATCAAATTCATTCTGTTCCTTCAAAAACTTTTAATAACTTAATAAAACAACAAGTATAATGGGTCATTCAAATGATAGAGTTCTCATAGAGGCCTTTAATGGGTCTTTGGTACTTCAGGTTAACTCATACATGAACTCTATGTCTCGTAACTTCCGTATTCCTCTTTAACTTATTATTTTCTCCGTAGACTTCCTTAGTCTTCTCAAAACCTGCTCCTATTTCCTCATATATCAATGCTCTTTATTAGCATTCCATACTTTATTTGTTACTTAAATATCTTCCTCGACGAACTGGTCAAACAGGTCTCTATAACTGTACGTAGCAACAAAACTCATCTCATGCATAAATAATTGTACGTACACCATTCTGATACTTACTAATGAGAGAGCATATTTGAAGTTCTTCTATAAAAGTCGACATTCACTTTTTCTTGATAATCATATACAATTCTGGACACTTCAAACCTTGATCAATATGGTTCCTCTATAATATCTCTAGTTTCCTTTAAATGTTTACATCCTCTTGGTTACTTTACACATAGTCGTTATAGCCATCCGTTTTTCTTAGTATATAGTCGTAAAGTTCTCGTAATGAACTGACAAATCGTGCTTCTGCAAGATTCTCCTGTAAACAAAATTCTACTCTGTGTAAAATATAATCATAGTTCAATACTTACAAAAACCACAGCATAAACGCTGATCTCCTTTCAGAAATACACATTAACTGTGAACTACAGAAACAAATACTATCTCCCGATAGAATAACACTGGCTAGTGATGGCTGGACATCTAAATATATTTTCATATCAACCCTATCTGTAAAACCACAGAAGGTTCATCTTGTCCACACAGCGATCACACCTTCTTCCTGAAGCACAACTCAGGACTCTCTGTCATCTAATGAACTCTGGTCATTTCACGTGGTGTGTTTTTCTCGCAACTCTTCTGATTCGCTGACCCAAATCTTTTTACTTAAATTTATTGGTGGAGCCTTTTTTTTTTCTTGTTCTCGAACTTTCTATTTACAACTCAAGATAATCACTCACTATTAATTAACATGAGCTGGTATTCTGAACCGTTGTCAGTTAGCAATATTATTATTTTCATTCATTATTTTCTCTTGTGAGCTGTCCTAACTGTTTATCTCACCTTAACAATAGCATGAATAATGCTTGGGCAAACCCCACGGTGACATACAACCCGGCGCCACACAAATGTAATCCCGTAGGGAGACATTTGCTTTCTATCAACAACTATCTAGTCCCTAACTATAATGTACTATCCTATACCTGCTCCCTTACATATACATTTACAAACTATGAGTTCTAATATGGAAAGTCACAAAAAACCATAAATATAATGTAATTCCGTTACCAATGACTAATGCTTCAATTGAGGTATATCATCAATCATTACTTAAATACATAACCTCATATGATACAACAACTGATCAATAATAATTCAATACATGCAATATATATATATTTATACAGGTCGACGTGGCAGCTGTCTCTGGAAACAGAGATTTGTCAGCACTCGTCATGTCTGTAATATCTGCCGTCAATGTCATTACTGAATTAGAACGGTCAGATAGGCGGAGTTACACATAATAGTATGGCGAAGCGTGCATAACTAACTGTCCTGAGGTGATAGTGAAAGACATGTGTCGCTAATTAAGTCAGAATTTGATGTGCTCGACTGATCTTAGCCTTGGATGCACCGTTCAAGTCGTTAATTCTGTCTGAAACTATAGACTTCATATACATGTGTACAGAACCTCATGATATAGAACATCCTTCTGGCTAAAGTTAATGTTAACGTGACTACGTGGCCGTGTCATCATTATCATCTCTCAAGTAATCACATATGATATCTTTATTAATTCTTCTATTAAGTCCAAACTATGATTACTGCTCAGAGCAGCACTACTGCGAAGCATGCCACGTTCCTGGTGTCGCTATATAGTCAGCGCAATGGTAACTGGTGTACATCCTTTTGTGGGTGGTGAAGGGGGAAAAGATATGAGATGTGTCGTGGAGATGTTCACCATTAGTGCATCTTGTGCACTTTTTTCTACCTGTATATGGTTAAGAGGAATTTCTTACATTTCTATGACTTGGCTATGCCTATTTCATATCTCTTCTTTTCTTTTTCCTCTTTTGCCAATTTAAATGTGCATATAACTGGAATCTATACACTATACAAACAAATATGACAATAATAATATCAATACTAACAGTAATTATCAGTCTTGATCCTCTGGTGTGCTGAATCCGATACCTTGGGAAGTACATTGACAAGCTCTGTGAGTTTCCCCGGAAGAAGTCTACATAATCAGGACTCTGTGTTTCCCTAGATTACAGTCTGATTATTTTTTTTTCAGAGTTCTATACTCTCGTCCCTTAAAGAGTTACATGGGTAATGTGAGTGTCCAAGTGTCCAATAAATCAACTAACTTAAGCACTGGTTAAAAAAATAATAATTTGACTTAGTGGTAGATACTTTGTTGATAAAAGTACCTATAAGCACTATGCTGGGGAAGTGCTGCGATTAGTAATTTTGCTGGGGGAGTACTTTACGATGATTACACTGCCTGCATTAATTTTGAAATTTCTTTTGCAAGCTCTAACAGTGTGATTTCTCTACTGAAGAGACGACTGTCGTAATGTGACGAAGTTGGTATCGATTGTGTTGTTGTGTTTATAGTCGCTCTGCAGGAGAAAGAGGGCGATTGAATATTTGGACGATGTTGTAAAACTGAAATCGGCTTGTGAACTGGGCAATGATTTCTTCTGAACTTGGCTCGTACATGCTCTTGTGGTAGACGTAATAGCTTCGCTTGTGGCGACGAATCTCCTGATGAGGGGCTGTAAGGGCGCTTGGCAGCTGTACGTATCTCAGTGTTGGTTATGTGATCCATGCAATCGATGTCGCTTTCTTCTCGTTCTGTTGTCTCAAGTTCTGACTCATAAGGTGCTAAAGGCTTGTCAACAATGTTCTTTTCGCTGTGTGTCTCATCGGAAGGTCGCAATACTTGAATGTTTGTATGACCTTCTGTAGGGCTCCGAGTATGGTATGTTATGTTGTTTCTTGTTGCTTACAAGGGCCTGTCATCTTCGCTGTCCAAGCTGGAATGTGAAGGCTGGTGTATGGGTTGTTGCTGACTTGGAACTAGCGGTTGTACTCCTTGACTGCCATAGTATGTTTGACTCGTTATGGAAGGGTGGGGTTCATTCTCATTCACCGATACTGGTGTGCTGCTATCTCTATTGTGTAAACGATTGTCTCGAGATACTAACCTCTCTCTTAATTCCACCAATGGAGTGATGAACGCACTAAGTTTAGTTTTATGTTGACCTTCTACTTTCAGTGTCGCCAGTAATTGCGATAACCGGTCTGGTGCATGATTCTGTATCTGGGACTCTTGGTTTGTACACGGTGTTTTAACATGTGTTTTCTTCATCAGTTCTGTGAATGTTACGTCTACTTTCTTGGTTTGTCCGCGGTGTTTTAACATATGTGTTTTCTTCATCAGTTCTGTGAATGTTACGTCTACTTTCTCGTTCACTACGGCAGTATTCGAAGGGCTTTGGATATCTGGGTTCATATCTTCTACAGAATGGTTTGTTTGCGTATCTCGTATTGGGTTTCCGCCATGGAGTATGCTCTACATCTGTTCTGTAAATATTACGTCTGCTCTCTCGTTCAACACGGCAGTATTCAAAGGGTTTTGGATATCTGGGTTCATATCTTCTATATAGTGGTTTGTTTGAGTATCTCGTATTGGGTTACCGCCATGGAGTATGCTCTACATCTGTCCTATGATTGTTACTTCTGCTCTCTCGTTCACTACGGCAGTATTCAAAGGGTTTTGGATATCTTGATTCATATCTTCGATACAGTGGTTTGATATATGCCCTTATTCCATCGTCTGTTGTTATTAAACAGATTTGTTGGTCAATTGTTGTAACATTTTGTACGTCGCATATCTTTCTTTGTTTGATTCGATTGATAAGATTTCTGACTGCCATGCGACAATGTCTTTTATTAAGACTATTCTAGTGGTGTTGTTGTATCTGTTGTTGTTGTTGTTGTTGCTGTTGATACAGTAGATCCGAATGCAATGTAACCATGTTGTCACTAAGAAGGACTGGCTTCGGCGCCAATAATAGTTGTGTTACGTATTCAGCAACATTTTGAATGGCAATCCTTCACAACTTGAAACTAACTTAATAATGTACTGGGTCTTTGTACTTCAGGTTAACCCATACATGAACTCTATGTCTCGTAACTTCCGTGTTCCTCTTTAACTTATTATTTTCTCTGTAGACTTCCTTAGTCTTCCCAAAACCTGCTCCTATTTCCTCATATACCAATGCTCTTTATTAGCATTCCATACTTTATTTGTTACTTAAATATCTTCCTCGACGAACTGGTCAAACAGGTCTCTATAACTGTTTGTAGCAACAAAACTCATCTCATGCATAAATAATTGTATGTACACCATTCTGATACTTACTAATGAGAGAGCATATCTGAAGTTCTTCTATAAATGTCGACATTCACTTTTTTCTTGATAATCATATACAATTCTGGACACTTCAAACCTTGTTCAATATGGCTGCTCTATAATATCTCTAGTTTCCTTCAAATGTTTACAGCCTCTTGGTTACTTTACACATAGTCGTTATAACCATCCGTTTTTCTTAGTATATAGTCGTAAAGTTCTCGTAATGAACTGACAAATCGTGCTTCTGCAAGATTCTCCTGTAAACAAAATTCTACTCTGTGTAAAATATAATCATAGTTCAATACTTACAAAAACCACAGCATAAACGCTGATCTCCTTTCAGAAATACACCTTAACTGTGAACTACAGAAACAAATACTATCTCCCGATAGAATAACACTGGCTAGTGATGGCTGGACATCTAAATATATTTTCATATCAACCCTATCTGTAAAACCACAGAAGGTTCATCTTGTCCGCACAGCGATCACACCTTCTTCCTGAAGCACAACTCAGGACTCACTGTCATCTAATGACCTCTGGTCATTTCGCGTGGTGTGTTTTTTCTCGCCACTCTTCTGATTCGCTGACCCAAATCTTTTTACTTAAATTTATTGGTCGAGCCTTTTTTTTTTCTTGTTCTCGAACTTTCTATTTACAACTCAAGATAATCACTCACTATTAATTAACATGAGCTGGTATTCTGAACCGTTGTCAGTTAGCAATATTATTATTTTCATTCATTATTTTCTCTTGTGAGCTGTCCTAACTGTTTATCTCACCTTAACAATAGCATGAATAATGCTTGGGCAAACCCCACGGTGACATACAACCCGGCGCCACACAAATGTAATCCCGTAGGGAGACATTTGCTTTCTATCAACAACTATCTAGTCCCTAACTATAATGTACTATCCTATACCTGCTCCCTTACATATACATTTACAAACTATGAGTTCTAATATGGAAAGTCACAAAAAACCATAAATATAATGTAATTCCGTTACCAATGACTAATGCTTCAATTGAGGTATATCATCAATCATTACTTAAATACATAACCTCATATGATACAACAACTGATCAATAATAATTCAATACATGCAATATATATATATTTATACAGGTCGACGTGGCAGCTGTCTCTGGAAACAGAGATTTGTCAGCACTCGTCATGTCTGTAATATCTGCCGTCAATGTCATTACTGAATTAGAACGGTCAGATAGGCGGAGTTACACATAATAGTATGGCGAAGCGTGCATAACTAACTGTCCTGAGGTGATAGTGAAAGACATGTGTCGCTAATTAAGTCAGAATTTGATGTGCTCGACTGATCTTAGCCTTGGATGCACCGTTCAAGTCGTTAATTCTGTCTGAAACTATAGACTTCATATACATGTGTACAGAACCTCATGATATAGAACATCCTTCTGGCTAAAGTTAATGTTAACGTGACTACGTGGCCGTGTCATCATTATCATCTCTCAAGTAATCACATATGATATCTTTATTAATTCTTCTATTAAGTCCAAACTATGATTACTGCTCAGAGCAGCACTACTGCGAAGCATGCCACGTTCCTGGTGTCGCTATATAGTCAGCGCAATGGTAACTGGTGTACATCCTTTTGTGGGTGGTGAAGGGGGAAAAGATATGAGATGTGTCGTGGAGATGTTCACCATTAGTGCATCTTGTGCACTTTTTTCTACCTGTATATGGTTAAGAGGAATTTCTTACATTTCTATGACTTGGCTATGCCTATTTCATATCTCTTCTTTTCTTTTTCCTCTTTTGCCAATTTAAATGTGCATATAACTGGAATCTATACACTATACAAACAAATATGACAATAATACTATCAATACTAACACTAATTATCAGTCTTGATCCTCTGGTGTGAAGAATCCGATACCTTGGGAAGTACATTGACAAGCTCTGTGAGTCTACCTGGAATAATTCTACATAATCAGGACTCTGTGTTTCCGTAGATTACAGTCTGATTATTTCTCTTTTTTCAGAGTTCTATACTCTCGTCCCTTAAAGAGTTACTTGCGTAATGTGAGTGTCCAAGTGTCAAATAAATCAACTAATTTAAGCACTGGTTAAAAAAATAATAATTTGACTTAGTGGTAGATACTTTGTTGATAAAAGTACCTATAAGCACTATGCTGGGGAAGTGCTGCGATTAGTAATTTTGCTGGGGGAGTACTTTACGATGATTACACTGCCTGCATTAATTTTGAAATTTCTTTTGCAAGCTCTAACAGTGTGATTTCTCTACTGAAGAGACGACTGTCGTAATGTGACGAAGTTGGTATCGATTGTGTTGTTGTGTTTATAGTCGCTCTGCAGGAGAAAGAGGGCGATTGAATATTTGGACGATGTTGTAAAACTGAAATCGGCTTGTGAACTGGGCAATGATTTCTTCTGAACTTGGCTCGTACATGCTCTTGTGGTAGACGTAATAGCTTCGCTTGTGGCGACGAATCTCCTGATGAGGGGCTGTAAGGGCGCTTGGCAGCTGTACGTATCTCAGTGTTGGTTATGTGATCCATGCAATCGATGTCGCTTTCTTCTCGTTCTGTTGTCTCAAGTTCTGACTCATAAGGTGCTAAAGGCTTGTCAACAATGTTCTTTTCGCTGTGTGTCTCATCGGAAGGTCGCAATACTTGAATGTTTGTATGACCTTCTGTAGGGCTCCGAGTATGGTATGTTATGTTGTTTCTTGTTGCTTACAAGGGCCTGTCATCTTCGCTGTCCAAGCTGGAATGTGAAGGCTGGTGTATGGGTTGTTGCTGACTTGGAACTAGCGGTTGTACTCCTTGACTGCCATAGTATGTTTGACTCGTTATGGAAGGGTGGGGTTCATTCTCATTCACCGATACTGGTGTGCTGCTATCTCTATTGTGTAAACGATTGTCTCGAGATACTAACCTCTCTCTTAATTCCACCAATGGAGTGATGAACGCACTAAGTTTAGTTTTATGTTGACCTTCTACTTTCAGTGTCGCCAGTAATTGCGATAACCGGTCTGGTGCATGATTCTGTATCTGGGACTCTTGGTTTGTACACGGTGTTTTAACATGTGTTTTCTTCATCAGTTCTGTGAATGTTACGTCTACTTTCTTGGTTTGTCCGCGGTGTTTTAACATATGTGTTTTCTTCATCAGTTCTGTGAATGTTACGTCTACTTTCTCGTTCACTACGGCAGTATTCGAAGGGCTTTGGATATCTGGGTTCATATCTTCTACAGAATGGTTTGTTTGCGTATCTCGTATTGGGTTTCCGCCATGGAGTATGCTCTACATCTGTTCTGTAAATATTACGTCTGCTCTCTCGTTCAACACGGCAGTATTCAAAGGGTTTTGGATATCTGGGTTCATATCTTCTATATAGTGGTTTGTTTGAGTATCTCGTATTGGGTTACCGCCATGGAGTATGCTCTACCTCTGTTCTATGATTGTTACTTCTGCTCTCTCGTTCACTACGGCAGTATTCAAAGGGTTTTTGGATATCTTGATTCATATCTTCGATACAGTGGTTTGATATATGCCCTTATTCCATCGTCTGTTGTTATTAAAAAAAATTGTTGGTCAATTGTTGTAACATTTTGTACGTCGCATATCTTTCTTTGTTTGATTCAATTGATAAGATTTCTGACTGCCATGCAACAATGTCTTTTATTAAGACTATTCCAGTGGTGTTGTTGTATCTGTTGTTGTTGTTGTTGCTGTTGATACAGTAGATCCGAATGCGATGTAGCCATGTTGTCACTAAGAAGGACTGGTCTCGGTGCCAATTAGAGTATGTGTTACGTATTCAGCAACATTTTGAATGGCAATCCTTCAAAACTTGAAACAACTTAATAATGTACTGTAACATAAGTACAATAAGTATAATGAGTTATTCATATAATCCTTTACTGGGTCTTTGGTACTTCAGGTTAACTCATACATGAACTCTATGTCTCGTAACTTCCGTATTCCTCTTTAACTTATTATTTTCTCCGTAGACTTCCTTAGTCTTCTCAAAACCTGCACCTATTTCCTCATATACCAATGCTCTTTATTAGCATTCCATATTTTATTTGTTACTTAAATATCTTCCTCGACGAACTGGTCAAACAGGTCTCTATAACTGTTCGTAGCAACAAAACTCATCTCATGCATAAATAATTGTACGTACACCATTCTGATACTTACTAATGAGAGAGCATATTTGAAGTTCTTCTATAAAAGTCGACATTCACTTTTTCTTGATAATCATATACAATTCTGGACACTTCAAACATTGTTCAATATGGCTCCTCTATAATATCTATAGTTTCCTTCAAATGTTTACAGCCTCTTGGTTACTTTACACATAGTCGTTATAGCCATCCGTTTTTCTTAGTATATAGTCGTAAAGTTCTCGTAATGAACTGACAAATCGTGCTTCTGCAAGATTCTCCTGTAAACAAAATTCTACTCTGTGTAAAATATAATCATAGTTCAATACTTACAAAAACCACAGCATAAACGCTGATCTCCTTTCAGAAATACACATTAACTGTGAACTACAGAAACAAATACTATCTCCCGATAGAATAACACTGGCTAGTGATGGCTGGACATCTAAATATATTTTCAAATCAACCCTATCTGTAAAACCACAGAAGGTTCATCTTGTCCGCACAGCGAACATACATTCTTCCTGAAGCACAACTCAGGACTCTCTGTCATCTAATGACCTGTGGTCATTTCGCGTGGTGTGTTTTTCTCGCAACTCTTCTGATTCGCTGACCCAAATCTTTTTACTTAAATTTATTGGTCGAGCCTTTTTTTTTTCTTGTTCTCGAACTTTCTATTTCCAACTCAAGATAATCACTCACTATTAATTAACGTGAGCCGGTATTCTGAACCGTTGTCAGTTAGCAATATTATTATTTTCATTCATTATTTTCTCTTGTGAGCTGTCCTAACTGTTTATCTCATCTTAACAATAGCATGAATAATGCTTGGGCAAACCCCACTGTGACAAATGTTCTCTGGAGCAAACTTTGGGATTGCTTGGCAAAGAAGAACATTCCAGCTTATCTGATCCATGATATACAGATCTTTTACAAGTCTTGCAGAAATTATGTTAGGACGGTAAACCATAAGTCAGAAGAGTTCAGGACCACCACTGGTGTAAGACAAGATGATATTCTGTCATCTTATCTTTTCAAACTCCTCATGGACTATATCATCAAAGCACGTAACGAGAGGACAAGAAAGTTAGTAGTAGGTTACTGTAAGATGAGACAGGTCTGTATTTCAGAGCTGGCATCTGCCGATGATGTTGCCCTGACTGCTAAATCAGAAGCAAGTCTTCAATCCAACCAGCAAATCTGGAAGGAAGAGCTCCAACACAAAAACTGTGGTGATATCACAAGAGGAAAGAAGGCATCAGATTAAACTGGGAGAACAGGTCCTGGAGCAGGCCAACCACTTTAAATACACAGGAGCTGTCATTGGCTCGAAGGGAGGCATCAACTAGGATTTTGCTACCCGAAGAGCAGCAGATGGGAGACTTTCAGGCCATAAATAGAGGATTGCTAAGGAAAAGTGAAGTTGGCAAGAAGACGAGGATGGCTGTATACTGCTCAACCAATGTCCCTGTCTTAACGTGTTGATGTGAGTCAAGGGCAAAGTCTACAACCCACAAAAGCCAGAAAAAACCTCAGAAATTAGGAATCTGAGAAAGGTGGTTGAAATAACAAGAAGAGATATAGTCCACAACTAGACGAAACGTCATGTCCTAAAAACCCAGGTCCTGCAGACCCAAGTAGAATAGTCTCAACTAAGATGGTTTAGCCATGACTGCAAAATGGGAGAAGATCGGTTACCACTACAAATATGGGAAACTAAGAGCCAGGGATCCAGACCTCCAGAAGACCCAGAATCTGCTGGGAGGACAACATTAGACAGTCTCTGAAGGACCGAGGACTAGAATGGAACCAGGCAAGGAGGAAGAGAGCTGATAGGATAGTATGGCGCTCTCTCTTCCAAACCTCTACACCTCACGGTAGAAGAGGAACGACTAAGTAAGTAAGTAAACAGTTTGCAAATTGTTTATTATATAGTTTCTGCAGTTCATTGTTAGAAGAGGTGGCTCCTTTATGTTTGTATTTTCAAAATTCCTTTTTATTTTTTAAATGTAGGTTCCTTAAATGATTATGGAATAAAAATGTGACTTTCTGTTTCTGAAGTACATCTGTAGCACGATGGATTATCCTGATTCTTCCAACACTGTATTGTCTTCATAAACACAGGAACGCTGAGAGGCACATCACTGTACTATCAATGGGATCGGTGTGGCTCAGAGGTATGGAGTCCGCCTCTAATTCTAAGTACCGGGTTCGCATCCAGCACATGGAATGTAATTGATGGACATTGTTTTCAGAATCAGTGGTTCCTAATGATGTCATCCCCCCCCCCCCCCCCCTCCCAAATCTCCTGGATAGTGAGATCAGATGCCTAGTCTTCTCGGATAAAAAAAGTTAGTTGCTTATCCTTTACAGGGCGTGACAATCAACCCCATCTTTTATTAGCTGTTTGTGATTTTTCTAGGCAATTTTTGTCATTCAGTAGTTTGCCATTGCTTTCTGAACGGTACGGCGCTTATACCATTGTTAAAAATCCACACAAAGCGATCTGCTACCAAACCGCCTGCAGGGGGTTTCGAACCTGGTATATCTGGATTATGAAACTGAGTTCATATCCATTAGGCCACAGACGCCGACCTTCTCGGATAAGGGTGAAAAAATAAAAGGTACCGTGTACAAGTTGCGCACATTAAAAATCCCTCATCAGTTGGAAATTGTAAAGAATAGGCCATACGGCCCAGGTAAAATTTAAAAATTAGGAAACCTAACCACTACCGAAATATTTATATAATGTGTAATTCTTGTATATATACATTGGAATCCTCGCCGGTGCTACAGAGTTCGTACACTGCGCTGAGATCCTCCATGTGTATTCTAAAGGAGGAGTTGGAGCATTTATCGAGTTGTCCGTGTGCAGTGAAGATAGTCCTTTAAACAACAATCAAACTATTAATAATATTATTCAATATACATTGTTAACAAATGGAATATATCTCCTAAATATGTTAAAATAAAGAGGTCCTTTCAGCTTCAAGTACCATGCGCAAACCAACTATTAAAAAAATTATTGTCTGAGATACAAACTCTAGGGTACTTCGTCATCTCATTCATAATTCTGAAAAATTTGCTGCTTCCTATGCTATCGTCATTGTTGATTAGAATCGACATAACTGCACTCTGGGCAAACCCATGGGTGCTTAGTCTCACTCTGCAAATGTCGAAGGGCATGAATGCTAAATGTTTCTGTTAGCGCTGGTTGTATACACGACGGATGCATCCTCTCATACGTCCATTCCTGTTGGTCATTTGTTTGATGCCAAATTCCAGCAGCTGCAGCCTTGTTGATTCATCGATTGCAGTGTTGTTCTCTAATAGGTGATCATTATTTGTCCTTATGAGTTCTCCCTTATCCTTTTCCAATATGTCCGAACCATGGATGCTTTAGAAGCTAGATCTGTCAGCTATCTCATTGCCGCATACCTCTGCATCACCAGGACTGTAGATCCGCACTAGTTCCTGAAGATTCGAAGCTCCTTTGGAGTTTTTCCATCCATGCTGAAACCATTCATTCTGGACTTTCCGAAGCATAGACTGAGAGTCTGACACAATAACTGCCTTGGTTAATGAAGTTTCAGACAGCCATCTCAGGTCTCTATTGCCAACGACTAACCTGACGAGCCACAGAGAGCTGTGTAGAGGTTCTACGCCTCTGCTTGTGACATAATTTAAAACCTCTTTTTTTCACTACGCGATTTCTTTGCCTTTATGAGGAGCCTCACCCCTGTAGTTCCTGGGTGCCTCTAAGGAGATAAAGAAAGAATAGACCCACTGTTCCCTCAGGCAATTCGTACAAGACGATCAATATGAGGTTGTGCACGGAGTTGGCAACCTCATCATTTAAAACTAATGACTTCACAAACTACGGCTACAAGAATAAGAGAATGCTTTATGCAGGCTTCCTGCAAGGGGACCAACTGCCGTGGTGGCTCCATGTGGAGCCTACAGCACACTGACAGATATACGTATGACTATGAAGCACTTAGAACCTACTTTTAAGCGTATAAAACATACGAGTTAGCACTAAGTATTTTTTTTAAATAAAAAATATATATCTTCTTATACAGACTGTTAGGCTGCACTTAGGGAAACACTGGGTTTTTTTTTTTAATTTTAACCCGTGCATAGAAAACTGGTGTTCCTTATGTACAGAATACCCGGCTCATAAAGAACACTACTTCTACTTGGAGTAAAGTAGCACAAGAAGTGACCCACCCAGCACATAAAGCATTTGTCAAAAACCAACATTGTGTATGGGACGTCCCCTTAAATAAAGATAGATATCCAACAGGGTAGAGAACTATAGAAGACCTAACGCAGTTCAAAGAACTATCAAATACAATTTAAAATAGTAATAAATACAGAAGCAAAATACCACCCTGTGAACTAAACACACCAATCATAGGCTACTCACTTACCGAAAAGATCAAACTAAACATAGAAAATAAGGAAGCCAAAATGATAAGTAGAAAGTTCATAGATCAACTAACTAAACAAAGTCTGGCCGTCTACACTGATGGATCCAAGGGTGATAGTGGGCAACTAGGTGCCGGAATTGTAATACCACAATGGGGAATTAAAAAGAGCTACAGTGTAACTGAAGGGGCTTCGATTTTTACCGCAGAGATGGAAGCAATTCTAAAAAGTTTAGAAATAATCGAAGATACCTTGTAACCCACCAGAAGCTGTTACGATATTTACAGACTCACTATCATCACTACAAGCACTAGAACACCCAGGTAAATGTAGCCGGCCAGACATAAAGGAAGAAATTCAAGCAATTAATACATCACTAGGGAACAGAGGATGTAGTGTGAGGCTAGTGTGGGTTCCAGCACACATAGGTATTGCTGGTAACGAGTTGGCAGATCAGAACGCCAAGAATGGAAGAATAAGTAAAAACAATATAAGAGCAGGACTGGGAAGGTCGGAGTTCAAGAGCCAAGTGAAGATAACTATAAACGAGGAATGGAAGACAACATGGAAGAAAAGTAGGAAAGGCAGACACGCGTTCAAACTGCTGAAAGAACCAACGAGTGTAATGTTATGATGTATGTATATAAGCGTTACTACGTCCTCTTCACAGGCACACACAAGTTTCACAATGCACACAGTAAAGCGTGATCAGTTTGCAGCCATCTTTATTTACAGAATGCTCCTACATGTGTAGTTTCGTATTTTAATGTATTATATTACAATGTGTAGTTTCGCATTTTAATGTATTATATTACATCCCCTTTTTTGAAAAAAAAAAAAAAGTTGGGAAAAACTATTACACGAAATGTTTCATGTGAGAAAGGATAAGTATGTGTAATGTTCAGTGTGAGCATATATGTCACTGTCTGTATCGGCTGGGAGGTGTCACTGTACGGCCAGAACGAGTGGTGTAAAGGGCTGGTGGTTCTATGGAAGTCCCTGGTTTAGCTTTAGATGTTGTGACTTCGTCCTTGGTGGTTGTTGGTTTTGTGGGGTACCAAGGTCTGGAGTTACTGCATTGCCTGTTGAAAGCATGGGAATTCTCTTCTCTGTTGTATTCTGTGGGATTTCTCTGATGTCCACTCTGTTTCGCCTCAGGAGGTTGTTGCTGCTGTCTGGTCTTAAGGTATAGCTCCTGGGTTCAAGGTTTCTTGATATGATTGTTGCTTTTGACCATGTGCCATTGTTGTGGTTGTAGGTAGTCACATGCTGACCAGGATATAATGGTGGTAAGTCTTTAGCACATTTGTCATAGTTGGACTTCTGAACCTGCTGACGATGCTGAAGTTGATCATATGTGTTGTCTTTATGTTGTGGACGGAAGTGGACCTTAGATGGTAGAAGGTCTTTAATTCTTCTATCAAACATGAGTTCTGCTGGACTGTCAATTTTACTGTCTATTGGTGTTGTTCTCCATCTCAAGAGTGCTAGGTGTACATCCTCTGTTCTTGTTTTCTTCATGACTGACTTGATAGTTTGTATTTGTCTCTCAATGAAACCATTAGATTGATGGTATCTAGGCGATGATGTTGTGTGTTTGATCTTCCAGTCCTTAGTGAAATTTCTGTATGCTTGACTTGAGAAATGTGGACCGTTGTCAGATCTAATTTCATCTGGGGTGCCAAATATGCTGCAATACTTCTTTGTAATGTCTGCAATAATAGCTGATGGTTAGGGTTGTGGAAGTTTCTCGATGATGGGAAATTTGCTGTAATAATCAGCAATGATAAGGTAGTCATTACTGTCGATGGAGAAAATATCAGTCCCTATGATGCTCCAAGGGCTCAATGGTATGTCTGACGGTATGAGAGGTTCTCTGCACTGCCTATTGGCATGTTCGTGGCAAATTGAACAGTTTTTACATATTGTTTCTATGTCCTTGTTTATCTGTGGCCAGTAAACATCTTTCTTTGCTCTCAGTTGTGTCTTCACAATACCAAGGTGACTATTATGGAGCTGTTTAAGGATGATATCGCGTTGTGTTTCTGGTATAATAATGCGATCTCCTTTAAGGATCAGACCATCTTCAATGCTTAACTCGTCCCTCATAGAGTAGTATGGACGGATGTGTGTTGGAACTTCCCTGATAGAGCTTGGCCATCCATGGTATATCAGTTCTTTGAGAGAGTTAAGAATAGGATCTCTCATTGTGTCTTCCCTGGTGTGTTCAAGCCGATTATCGCTAAACTTGACAAAATCAATGTATTTGCAGATAATCTCACAAAAGAAATATTACTAAAAGCTGTTAAACATATTCCAAATGCATATATGCCAGAACACATAATTCCACACAGCGTCAAGGAAGCAAAGAAGAATGAACATTGGAACAAAAACCCAGTACCATGGTGGACAGTTAGATGTACAGAAATTCAAAAACAAAGAAAACAAGCTTTACAAGAATATAGAAAACATAGATCTGAAGATAATTTAGATATTTATAAGAACATAAGAAATGAATCAAACAGAATAATACTAAAGGCAAAAGAAAATCATTGGAGAAGTTTCTGCCAAACACTGAACCCTACAACTAACTCTACAACAGATGTGTGGAATAAGTTAAAAGCCATTAAAGGCAGAACTAAAAATATGATAATACCTAATATAAAAAGACCTGAAATGGCAGAGACTGACTGGCAGAAAGCAGAGGTGCTGGCCAGGTACTACCATAGAGTTAGTTCAAAGGAAAATCTAGGACAGGCTGAAGTCAACAGAAGAGCAGCACTTCTTAAAAAACTCAGTAAAGATGTACCTTATAATACTGAAGATTTATCATATTTAAATGCAGATATTACAATGGAAGAAGTTGAAAACACAATAAAGGACAAAACAAATACATCACCAGGGCATGACATCTTGAGCTATGAAATCTTGAAACACATACCAAAAAGTACCATAGAAATTATAACATCCCTTTTTAACAAAATTTGGAATACAGGAAAAATTCCCAAAACATGGAAAACAGCAGTAATTATTCCAATACTAAACCAGAAAAAGATGCCCATGGTGCCAGTTCATACAGGCCAATTTCTTTAACTTCCCATCTAGGTAAAATATTAGAAACCATAGTAAATAAAAGATTAAAGTTTTATTTGGAAAAGAATAATTTATATAATCAAACTCAGTCAGGATTTAGGAAGAACAGATGCACTATGGATCAGATAATTAAATTGGAACATGAAGTAAAATCAGGATTCCAAAAGAAAGAAAAAACTGTGGTAGTATTTTTAGATATAGCTAGGGCTTATGAGGAATGCTGGAGAGAGGGTGCTCTCTTTAAAATGAAGAAGATAGGAGTAACCGGTAAAATGTATAATTATTTAGAGAATTTTCTGCAAGATAGATATTTCACTGTTCAGGTAAACAATGATAGATCAGAACTGTATGAACAACAAAATGGAATACCCCAAGGATCAGTAATGTCTCTGTAGCGGGAGGTTATTTAAAATTATTTATTATGTAAAAGTAGGCCAGTAAAGAGTTCTGGTCTTACAAGTATTACCCCAGTCTTAGAAATAAGCACTGGTGTATTGTTATCATAAAAATAGTCAGACTGTGAAAACCCTGGCCCAGTTGGTAAGAATTAGTACCAGGATTTAAGGTGTCTCCTCCCTGTGACTATCTTATGATTACTTATATGCTAGGGGATAAGTAAAATGTACATTCACTGAACCCACAAAATGGAAGAAGTGAATAAATCCTCAGGTACAGTTAAAATAGTTTAATAATTGCACTATTATTCTATTTCTACTAGTTGGAAAAAGAGTATACACATATATATAAAAATATTCACACAATTACTATTATTGTCTGTTTAGACTTCAAGATCTTAAATAACAAAGTTACTGAAATCACTGTTATTAGTCCTTTGAATTTAAGGATAACTGTCATCAGTTGACTGAGTTTCTGTATGGTTAATTATTGTTTTGAACTATTGGCTGTTTCACATGTATAGGTGGTCAGTGTCAAACAGGACACTTATCTTTCCAACTTGATACTGCTGAAACTGTCCTTTGCTGATATCAGACTTGGTAGGCCCAACAGTAGGGATGCCAATGACCAGTTGAAGTTCACTCTTTGGGGTCCTGCACTTTTGTGGGATTGCCTCGGATGAACTACACCGGCTTCTGATACTGGACAGTCTGGTTTGAGTTATTTCATGGAACCTGCAACATATCAGCCTTGGCTAGTATCTGGCTAGACTTGTAGCTGACTAGCACAGATGTCAGACCAGTCAGTCATCAGGTGTCAAAGTTATACAGTCATAGCAAGTAACATCATTTCAATGATACAGAATTAATATTAACCTATCAGTAATAAACATCATCTGGTTTATTCCGCTCCTATACATCCCTTCATATGCTATAACTTGATCCTTCCAAATCATATCAAGTACAAATTCAAATACTGATGCTATCCTTAGCATCTACACAAAAGTAATACATAAATAAAGAAAGTGAGTGACCACGTGATCAGGTTGCTTTCTACTGAAACTGGCTATAGAACACTCCAGTTTACCAGCTGTAAATGGGTACAAAGTTGTGCGCTCGAACTAGGGAAGGCAAAGGCAGCGAGGAAGGGGACTAGTCACCTAACCTCGTAAAAGCGGTATCTTCCATGCTGAAGCTCCTAACAATTTATTTCCCTAAGACAATCTCTGGTCATGGGACTGCCTTTATCTTCGTAAGCGATAATGCATTTAATATCGACGAGATACAGCATTAAATATAATAAATATTTTCTTTTTGGCTGTGGGGCTAGTTTTGATACGTTTTTGTACAAGCAACCATCTTCCACTAAGCACATGAATAAATCATATTAAAATAATAATACGTTATATCAATGAATATTATACAGGCATATTTTGTGAATTCTAAATGAACCTGTAATACAAAATAAAAGAAATTATTATACAGGATAGCTATCGTAAATTCGCTTACCCTCAGACTCCAGACACTTAGACTGAAATTTTCTGGCGATCCGCTCACACTTCAGATGGATTTAGAGTCGTGGCGTTATCTGCCCTCAGTCTTGTCTCAACCTCTTGCGTTGGGTCTTCTCAGAGTTGTTGTTGTTGTTTTGATGAAATGATGGGTGGAGATCGGGCACTCAACCTCTGATCATTGTTGCCTCTTCTCTTTCCATCTTGGTCTACCCTGTTCAACCTGAAAGTTGGTTATAATTGGGGTATTTAGTGTCATTTTCTTTACTAATTTTGTATTCAATTTAAATAACTGTTGTCTTTTGCAGTTGCTGATTTTTATTTATATTAGTATTTGTCAATTTTATTTTCTCTTTTGTATTGTTTCTAGATAACTATTGTCCTTTACACTTGGTTTTAATTTGTATTAGTATTTGTTCTTTTTGAGTTGTTGTCCCTTTTTTTTTTTTTTTATACCTTGTCTTTCCTTGTCCTATGAGTAGTTATTTTTTTTTTTGTTAATGCTTTGTTAGTTCTTGCTGCTTAATTTCTATTTAGTTGGATGATTTTCCTGAAGTTCTAACCTTATATTTTTTCCTTTGTTTTATGTATATATCTTTTAAGTATTGATTGGGCATCTCTTGGGGCATCTATACTTAAAACCTTATCACCTGTTAAGTCTATATTGTGATTTCTATAGTAAGTTTTTAATTCAAGCCTTTGTTGTTCATACTTTTTACAGTGGATCAGGTAGTGGTCTATGTCATTCTCTTCCTGACATTCTTGGCAGTGTGGTTCTTCTACCATGAAGTATGCTGCACCGAGTCGGAGACGCCACAGTTTTTTGTTCGATGGTATCTTTAATTCTTCTCTGACCTGGCATGTCCTCGTTGGTTCTTTCAGCAGTTTGAACGCGTGTCTGCCTTTTCTACTTTCCTTCCATGTTGTCTTCCATTCCTCGTTTATAGTTTCCTTCACTTGGCTCTTGATCTCTGACCTTCCCAGTCCTGCTTTTATATTGTTTTTACTTGTTCTTCCCTTCTTGGCATTCTGGTCTGCCAACTCGTTGCCAGCTATACCTATGTGTGCTGGAACCCACACTAGCCTCACACTACATCCTCTGTTCTCTAGTGATGTATTAATTGCTAGAATTGCTAGAATTTCTTCCTTTATGTCTGGCCGGCTACATTTACCTGGGTGTTCTAGTGCTTGTAGTGATGATAGTGAGTCTGTAAATATCGTAACAGCTTCTGGTGGGTTATCTTCGATTATTTCTAGACTTTTAAGAATTGCTACCATCTCTGCAGTAAAAATCGATGCCCCTTCCGTTATACTGTAGCTCTTTTTTATTCCCCATTGTGGTATTACAACTCCGGCACCTAGTTGCCCACTATCACCCTTGGATCCATCAGTGTAGACGGCCAGACTTTGTTTAGTTAGTTGCTCTATGAACTTTCTACTTATCATTTTGGCTTCCTTATCTTCTATGTTTTGTTTGATCTTTTCAGTAAGTGAGTAGTCTATGATTGGTGATTTTAGTTCCCAGGGTGGTATTTTGCTTCTGTATTTATTACTATTTTCAATTGTGTTTGATAGTTCTTTGAATTGCATTAGGTCTTCTATAGTTCTCCATCCTGTTGGATATCTATCTTTATTTAAGGGGACGTCCCATACACTTGGTTGGTTTTTGACAAATGCTTTATGTGCTGGGTGGGTCACTTCTTGTGCTACTTTACTCCAATAATTTAATCTCAGTTCTTTCCGTCTCAGACCAAGGGGAGGTATGCCGAGAGCTACTTCTAGAGCTTCTACTGGTGTCGATATAAATGCACCTGTAATAGTTCTCATGGCTGCATTTTGAATCCTGTCCAGTTTTGCTTTGTTAGAAGCTGCAGCTGAGTCATAGACTATGCTGGCATAATCCAGTTTCCCCCTGATGAAGGACTTGTAGAACATAAGCATTATTTTATTGCTGGCCCCCCATCCATTACCTTTTACAATCCTTAGTATATTTAGGGGTCCCCTACAGCTTTCTACCAAATTGTCTATATGTTTATTATAATTTAGTTGTTTATCTAAAGTTACGCCCAGAAATCTAGTTGTTGAGGAGGTACATATTTTCTGTCCTTTAATGGTTATATTGATTTTGTTATTTTTTTTTTAAATTTCCTTTGCTGAAAATCATACCTACTGTTTTGTTTACATTAATTTGGAAGCCCCAACTTTTCATCCACTCTGAAACTTTGTCTATTTGATTTTGAAGTTTTTTGTAAACATGGTCCAAGTTTTTTCCAGAACGCCAAATGGCACAGTCATCTGCAAATTGTGATACTGTATTCTTTATGTCATTAAATTCATCTGCTAAATCATTTACAGCTATAGTGAAAATTGAAGGAGAGATCACTGATCCTTGAGGAATCCCATTCTGTTGTTCATATATTTCTGACCTATCATTATTCACCTGTACAGCAAAATACCTGTCCTGTAAAAAGTTTTCTAGATACCTATAGGTTTTACCAGTAATGCCAATCTTTTTCATTTTGTAAAGAGCTCCATCGCGCCAGCATTCATCATATGCTCTAGCTACATCTAGAAAGACTGCTACTGTTTTCTCTTTCCTCTTGAACCCTAGCTTTACATCATGTAGAGCAGATACGTCACAGCCTAAGACTAGACCTGAAAAAATCCTTCCCGAACTGTGATTTCAGCCGATCTGTGCGTCGACTGAAATTTTGCCTTTCTCATTCTCAGCATATATAATATCCATATTGTTCCATCTTATCTAGTTTTATACAGCTGATAAAACTCTATCTTCCTATCCATGTAAATTCCCAAACTGTTATATGTTGATTTTAATATTTCGAACAGAAGTGGGTTTACCAGCTGTTAGCGTAACTGTGGGCAGCCGAAATACGCATATATCTCCGAAAATGAGAACTTCCTACCGTTCCTTCTTATATGCAGTTATACACAATCCTTCCCTGTACTGAAATGTAAAATCTTTTTCATACGGATTCCCTTATGTTATTTATTTATCGTTGGCGATTTCCTCTGTCCGATACACATTTCGCTGATACGCCGCCATTTTGAAAGCGGTCGTTCGATCGTAGACGGGTTTATAAATCTAACTGATCCCGTTTGCAATGACTTGAAACCAATTTTGCGACAGTCTCCTTCAATTTTTACAATAATGGTAAATGATTTAGGTGAGGAATTTAATGATATAACAAATAAATTGTCACAGTTTGCAGATGATGTTGCTATATGGAGGACTGGGAGACATCTGCCAAAATTATATAAGGATCTACAGAAGCAAATAAATAAAGTATGTAAATGGATGGCAAAATGGGGTTTTCAGCTGAATTCAAATAAAACATTGGGAATGATCTTCAGTAAAGGTAGGGTTGTAAAAAATAAAATTATAGATATAAATATCCAAGGGCAAAACATTAATACAGTTCAAACCACTCGATATCTAGGAATGATATTGGACCAACAGCTGAACTGGAATAAACACATAGATAAACTAGTGGAGTCTTGCAGAGGATTGACTAACTTATTAAGATATTTGAAAGGTAATGGATGGGGTGCAAGGACTAAGACAATGCTCACTTTTTATAAATCTTTTATTAGAGGAAAAATAGATTATGGAAGTATAATATATGACTCTGCTGCACACAGTAACAAGATTAAATTAGACAGAATTCAGCATCAGGCTTTATGTACAATAGCAGGTGCAATCAGATCAACATCAATGGGAGCTATAGAGGTGGCTTTAGGAATCCTACCCGTAGAATTACGGAGAAAGGAGTTAAGACTAAATTACATGAACAGAGTTATGTTGGATAAGTCTCACCCAGCACATACAGCTTTTACCAGATGCAAACTAACAACTCAGGCCAAGCCAATGAATACCACTAGATACCCTACAGGATGGAAGTGTATGGAGGAAATTGTCCATCTGGGTACATTAATTACATTAATTAATTAATAACAGTTGTGAATACAAGCCAGTGATTCCGCCCTGGGAGATCAAGAAACCAGACACGGACTACCACCTAGCAGAAATACTTAAGAAAACAAATAATATAGAAAATATTAAAAACACAGCCAATAAATATATACAACAAATATCAAAAGACAGCATTACTGTGTACACAGATGGATCCAAGGGAGAGGATGGCAAATTGGGGATAGGAATATATATTCCAATATGGAAAATGGCAAAAGAATATAGCATCACGGAAAATACATCCATTTTCACTGCAGAGATGGTGGCAATACTAAAAGCACTAGAAATATTCTCTAATAACCCTCCCAAAAAATTAACAGTTTTAACTGACTCTCTTTCAACAATTAAAGCACTTAGAAACTTACGAGAATGTAGTAGACCTGATATAGCAGAGGAGATTTTTCTGGCTACTACATACTTATATTCCAGAGGATGTTCAGTATTAATTGCTTGGATACCTTCACATGTTGGCATAGAAGGAAATGAAAAGGCAGATAAAGAAGCCAAGAAAGGTAGATCTGATAAAAATCTAATAAATGTAGGGATGAGTAAATCAGAAATTAAGAGCTTAGTTAAAGATTTAATAACAGATGAATGGAAAGCAGAGTGGGATAAAAATCTGAAAGGAAGACATGCATATAAGATGTTCAGGGCTCCAACAAGAAAATGTCAGATATCTAGGGAATTGAAAATTCCCAGTAATAAGAAACTTCTCAGACTACAGCTGGGAAAAGGCTAATTCAGAATAGAAGAACCTTACTGTGCAGGATGTCTTCAAGACAATAATATAGAACAAGTCTTGCAGAAATTATGTGAGGACAGCAAACCATAAGTCGGAAGAGTTCAGGACCACCACTGGTGTAAGACAAGGTAATATCCTATCACCTTACCTCTTCATACTCCTTATGGACGATGTCATCAAGGCATGTAAGGAGAGAACAAGAAAGTATTCAGTGGGGTACTGGAAGATGACTTCTTCTTCTTCCATCCTTAGCCACCAACCGGCAAAGCAGTATGTGGCCAGTACGCCTAGTGGCGTCTTAGGGCAACAACAAATTGATCAATCTATCGCTGTTTCCACCACGCCTAGTGGCGTCTTTGTGGAACAAAAACAGTACAAACAATCTATCATTGTTTCCGTAATCAGATTGGTTGGCAAGCAGGTGATCAGCCCACTGTGCGAAGTTTTTACGGGATGGGGTAAACAGCCCCATGCCCAACCCTCCTTAGTCGCCTTTTACGACATGCGTGGTAGGGTGCAGTGTTACTATTCTTTGCTCCCCTTTCGGGCCCCGGTAACACACGGGTGACTGGAAGATGAGACAGGTCTATATTTCGGAGCTGGAATTTGCTGATGATGTTGCCCTGATTGCTAAATCAGAGACACATCTCCAATCCAACCTGCAAGTCTGGAAGGAAGAGCTGGAGAAGAGAGGGATGGTCATAAGCAGCTCTAAAACAAAATCCATGGTGATATCACGAGAAGAAAGAAAACATCAGATTAAGCTGGGAGAACAGGTCCTGGAGCAGGTCGACCACTTTAAATACCTCGGAGCTATTATAGACCGAAAGGGAGGCATCAAAGAAGAATTGGCCACTCGAAAAGCAGCAGCTGGGAGACTTTTTCAGGCCATAAATCGAGGATTCCTCAGCAAGAGGGAGGTTGGTAAGAAAACGAAGATGGCTGTATACCGCTCCACCTATATCCCAGTCTTGACATACGGATGCGAGTCATGGGCAATGACTACAACCCATAAAAGCCAGATCCAAACCTCAGGAATGAGGTATCTGAGGAAGGTGGTTGAAGTAACAAGAAGAGACATGGTACGCAACCAGACGATACGTCAAGGCCTTAAATCCTACCCCCTGCAGACCCAAGTAGAACAGTCCCAATTAAGATGGTTTGGCCATGTCTGCAGAATGGGAGAAGATCGGATACCACGACAAGCATGGGAAACAAAGAGCCAAGGATCCAGACCCCGAGGACGACCCAGAGTCCACTGGGAGGACAACATTAGACAATCTTTGAAGGATCGAGGACTAGAATGGAATCAGGCCAGGAGGAAGACAGCCGATAGGATAGTCTGGCGCTCTCTCTTCCAAACCTCTACACCTCACGGTAGAAGGGGAACGACTAAGTAAGTAAGTAAGTAAATATATATTCCAATATGGAAAATGGCAAAAGAATATAGCATCACGGAAAATACATCCATTTTCACTGCAGAGATGGTGGCAATACTAAAAGCACTAGAAATATTCTCTAATAACCCTCCCAAAAAATTAACAGTTTTAACTGACTCTCTTTCAACAATTAAAGCACTTAGAAACTTACGAGAATGTAGTAGACCTGATATAGCAGAGGAGATTTTTCTGGCTACTACATACTTATATTCCAGAGGATGTTCAGTATTAATTGCTTGGATACCTTCACATGTTGGCATAGAAGGAAATGAAAAGGCAGATAAAGAAGCCAAGAAAGGTAGATCTGATAAAAATCTAATAAATGTAGGGATGAGTAAATCAGAAATTAAGAGCTTAGTTAAAGATTTAATAACAGATGAATGGAAAGCAGAGTGGGATAAAAATCTGAAAAAAAAGACATGCATATAAGATGTTCAGGGCTCCAACAAGAAAATGTCAGATATCTAGGGAATTGAAAATTCCCAGTAATAAGAAACTTCTCAGACTACAGCTGGGAAAAGGCTATTTCAGAATAGAAGAACCTTACTGTGCAGGATTTCTTCAAGACAATAATATAGAACATTTCTTGTTAAAATGTAAGAGGTATGACCAAATGGAATACCAATATTGGATTATTTGCAGGCATCCAACTTACCTATAAATATAGAGGAGGTGTTGAGAGTGGACAGACCTAGGGAACTGCATAATATAGTCAAACAATATTTAACACGAACACATGTTAATATATATGTTGCGCACATATTCTTTTGTGTGATGCACAGATTACTGTTGGTAGGCATGCAAATGCAAAGTGTAACTATTTGTCTGATGAATCAATGATTCTCGGTCTAAGGGACAGAACCCTGATTGTTCGATGTTGTATTCGGTTCTATGGGTTATCTGTTCTTGTGTCTCAATCTGGCGTATGAATAATAGATTTACGTCATTTTTCGTCTGGTATGGCCAGAAACAGATTGGTCTTGCTTAAATTGTTTATGGCCCGAATTCATATTTATTTCTTGTCTATTTAAGGTGATTCGGTCTTATATCTTTGTATCTTTGTATTTCTATGTCGGACTATTTTGTGAGCTGAACTCTGGGGTAAAAGGCTTTTCTGCGCATGCGTGGATTCTTTGTGTGGACAGAGAAGGCTGTCATGTCATGGCTGCTATGGCCGGTCGATTAGAAAGTTTGATTTGATCTCTGTGATTTATTCTTGGAAGGAGATTGTTTCTCTGCATGATGGTATTATCAGAGATTCTCCTAATGTCCATTATTAACGCCTAGGAATAGCGTGCGTTATTCGCTTGTGTGTGTGTTTTCCTAAAGCCAGGTAAAACCACAACCTTTTGCTGAACTTTTTTGCTAAGCCTAGATAAGAGACGTATTATCGTACATCTAGGATTGTTGACTACAGATGAAGATGTCATGTTATCTAGCAGCGCTAGATTATTTGATGTAACCAGCCTGATTGATAGCAGATATGTATAGAAGCCCAATGAGGACATTTACGTATGTATAATGAAGTAATTCTGCTTCATAATTTCTCATCCTGAGTGAGCGAAGCTCACGGAGGAGAGCCATTTTGGATTCCCGCCAGTGTAAGCGGATCATGGTCGGAGAACAGAAAAGGTCTTATTATCTGACGATGGTACAGAGATCTACATATTATGATAACCCACTGCTGTGGTTTGATATTGTTGCTATAAACTTTTGATGAATTTACGGCTTGAGAAACTTAGCCAGTAGAAGGTTCTGACAGTGAATCATTGTTGATGTTTATGTATCCACCTTTACTGACGCGATTAGTCAATTGGAGCATGAGACGATAGACAACCAGAGTATTGAGTGCTTGTCTACTATCGTTCCATTATATTTACCACTACATGAATATACATCTGATATTGTCACCCATTTTTCAAGTATACGATGATTTGTGTGCCAACCTGTTCAAATGACTGTACTCGTGATGTCGAAGTGTACGTCCATTATTAAATGTATGAAACGACGCCAGTAGTCTGCCCTTTATTGACTTCTGCTTATGATTGAGTGAGTGACTTGTCAACTCAACAGAACTGTACACACATTCGCGTACTTTACATCTACATTATCCCTCGATGTCAGCACTGTGTCGGAACGAGTTGACCTTCCATCTACGTGTCCAGTATGAATTTATGAAAGCAGGAACATCACAACAAAGAAATGCCTTTATCAATGTGATGGCCTCAAAAGCTACTTATCAATGTGGTAGGCCAGATTTCTGGGTCTAACCTGCACAGTGGACATTGCCAGAAGTCAGCTACTGATACCAGATCGTTTCTTGTGGCCGCATACGACACACATACACACCAGCAGTACAAGTTTACAGTTGATGTCAGCTAGTCAGCAGTTTTGTTACGTGACCTGACCTGTCAAAGCAGAGGCAGTAACTAGGTCAGCGCTTGTTGACATTTGTGTTAGAACAGACACCAGGGCACAGCAGGGTAGTAACCGTGTTAGCGAGAAGTGCATATATTTCAACGGTGGATCTTCTGGTGTGCTGCTCAAAATTGAACTTTGTAATAGTTTAGGCCAGAATTAATTATTTATTAAAGTGGCAATTCATTAGTTAATGGTAATTAGAAACTGTACCATTAATTCTAAAACTGAGCCTTCTTTACAACACATCATATTGTCATGCTATTTCTTCTTTAAGTATTTATGATTACATTATATGACATATATATATTTATGTTTAAGTGTTACATGTTATAGTGTTGTGTATATGTTGTGGTCGGTTGGGTAAGGTGGCTGATATAAGATTTCCCACGTAATAGAGGGCTTATATTAGTGTTCTATAGGCGCGAATTTTCTTAATTGGAAATTTGCTAGCGACAATTTGTTGCTATTGTTGTTAGTTGTGACGACGTGTTGTTTTTTCTTCGTTGTTTTTGTAATATTTTTCTGTTCTTTAGTTTTGTGTTTGATTTGTTTGTACTTGTAGGTCTACCCTTTCCTTTTATTTAGTTCTATACAACTTTATATTTATACACTGTGACGTCATTTGTGTTGTTTATTTCCTCGCGGTTGTCATCACAGGTTCTGTGATTATTTTCTTCAGTTTTCCTATTTAACTTATTTGATTTCTGCGAATGTTTCCATGTTGTTTTTTGATTGTCCCTTGTTTATGTTGTTGGTTGACAAACGCTAGATAAGGTATATTTGATCATACACTACTAGCTGTGTAGTACACTTGTAGTATAGAATAAACTTGTAGTTTATTACTATTATTATTATTATTATTATTCAAGTGAGTATACAAGACCTTATTAAAGGCTTGTCTCCCACAGAGATTGGGATAAAGGGAGCTGATTATTCAAGTTTATTAAAACTTGCTCTCATTTACGGTGGAATAAATTTCATTGACTTTTTCAGGTAACTAGTCACATATTGTTAAACATTATGTCGACTTTAGATTACTTTATTGAGATAGGGAAATCCCTAGGAAAGTCTGGTAAAGAATTGGAAGAATACTCGTCTGCTCAATGGGCCATGGCATTGAAGTCAGAAGAAAAGAAACAAAAAGAGGAAAATAAATTGAAAGCAGAAGCTGAACAAAAGAAAATAGATGCTGAGAATTTAAGGTTGCAAATTCAAGCAGAGGAAAGAAAACTTCAAGCAGAGGAAAGAAAACTTCAAGCGGAGGAAAGAAAACTTCAGGCTGAAGAAAAAAGATTAGATAGAGAAGCTGAAGGAAAAAGACTTGAGGCTGAAGAAAAAAGATTACAACGAGAAGCTGATGCTGAAAATAAAAGATTAGAAGCTGAGGCTCAAGAAAAAAGATTACAAAGAGAAGCTGAAGCCGAGGAGAGAAAGGCAAAAAGGGAACATGAGGAAAAACTATTAGCATTTGAGTTAGAAAAATTGAAATTGACAAACATGGGTAATGTTAATCAGTCATCTGGTGGTAGTGGTAAACCTTTTATTTACAAGATTAAGCTACCAGCATTTAATCCATCCAGTGACGATATAACAGTTTGGCTAGATAGGTTTGAACGTTCTTGTCGAAATCATAATGTGGATAGATCACAATATGCTAATCAGTTATTAGAGATACTGAAAGGGGACACTCTGACTAGTTTAAGCTTGGTAGAAGAGGCTGACCAGGATAATTATGATGTTATCAGAGCAGCCTTATTAAAAAAATATAAATTGACAGAGGAAGGTTACCGTCTTTTATTTAAGAGAATGGTACCTGAAACAGGGGTAGAATTCTCAGAATTCATTGCAAGGACACGTCTTACATTTAATCGTTGGATTGAGCTGCCCAAAACAGAAAAAAACATATGAAGCCCTTATGGACTTGTTGCTCAGAGACAAGATTATGTCAAGTGTAAATAAACCATTCCTTGAATTCCTACATGAGCGTAAACCCAAGACACTAAAAGAAATGGAACAATATTGTACCCAATACGTCACTGCACATCCGGACGTAACTATTAGCAATGCTAAGGTTAAGGAAAGTATGCCAGTTGCTTCAGCAACACCATACAACCCTAATTACTCACACAAATTTCAAGGACCACAAAACAGGTTTGATAAAAATAGTAACTCGAATAATTATCAAAATCAAGGTAATCAATCATTTCAAGGTTCTTCTTCGAAGAACTGGAGACGAGCTGACAGCCCTCGATACAGGGGTTGCCACAATTATAGGAATTTCCGCAGAGGAAGTCATTATAGGAACTATCCAAGTCATCCGTCATGGAGACAACAAGACCATAGTTACAGAGATACTCATTATAATGAACATAATGATTGTAACCATGAGAACTATGACTCAAACCCAAATAGGGGTTACAATAGAGGAAATAATAATAATTGGAGAGGCAATGATAAGCGAGGTAGATCGCAATACAAGGGACATAAATCACATTATCAGGCAAACTCTGCGTAGCAAGAGTCACATGAAGCCTGTAATCAGACTAATGATAATAAAAACTCTAATAATATGGCATGTTCTGCTTTTGATTTTGGGAGAGCATATCAATGCCCCCAATGCAAAACATTATTCGAACCAACTACGGTGTCTACTTTAAGTTGTGGTCACCCTCTTCCTGCTCTTCCTGCGTCAGTTGCGCATGATGGAAGAGGATCTCTTGTCTTACATAAAGGTCTAGTAAATGATAGCCCAGTCTCAATTCTTTTTGATTCTGGATGCACCACCATTGGTGTTAGACAGTCACTCGTAGATCCTTCCCTTGCCACCGGCAAGGTAGTCAAATGTGTAACATTTGGCGGCACCTTAGAGAAGTACTGTACTGGTATCATCAATATTGCTACTCCTTTCTTTACGAGAGATGTGCATGCATGTCTTCTTCCGAATCAGATCGCTGATCTCTTCATTGGTCGTATTCACGGAGTCAAAGAATGCACTCCGCAACAAATTGCTGCTTGGGAAGAACAAAATATGCAAACTGCTAATGCAGTAGTCACAAGAGCACAAGCTCTCAATATGCCTCAAACTTCATCTACTGAAGATACTGAAGTGCATAACCAAGATGATCCCTTGGTAATTTCTCGTGACTCATTTATAAAACAGCAAGAAGATGATCCCACTCTAAAGAAATTCTTCACTCTGGCAACAAAAGGTGATCCAAATAAAGATACAAATCGAAAATCTTGGATTACAATGAAAAATGGCGTACTTGTGCGTATGGTCCAAGACTCTACTACGTCAATGCATTCTCAGATTCTTGTTCCCAAGAATTTGAGAGTTAAGGTTTTGCAGCACGCTCATGACTCTCAGTGTGCTGGACATATGGGTTTTTCCCATACTAAGTCAAGAGTTCTTGCGGCTTTCTTTTGGCCTTTCGTAAACAAAGACATACGGATTTATTGCCGATCTTGTAAGGTATGTCAAGAAGTCAAATCCAAAGGTCCACGCCATGCTGCACCTATTCAGGCTGCAGATATTCCTATTCGGCCGTTTCAGAAAATGGCAATGAACATTATTGGTCCCAGCTACATTTGTACGCATGATGCATCGAATCCTATCTCATCGGTCAGATGTCATTGCGTACTTAGACGACATCTGTCTTTTCAGTGATACTTGGGAAGATCACTATTTGGGATTAGGTGAATTACTGTCTACCTTACGCGAGCATAAGTTGACAGCGAAACCCTCTAAAGCATGTATTGGTTTTAGCAAAATTTCTTTCCTAGGTCACCGTGTCGGCCATGGTTTCCTAAAGACAGAGGACCATAATACTAGTAAAATACTTAACATCTCTATTCCTAAGACTAAAAAGCAAGTGAGAAGTCTATTAGGTCTTATACAATTTTATGGACGATTCATTCAGAATCTATCCTCTATCATGGCACCGCTTTCTTCGTTACTAAAGAAAGGGTCTCCTAATATGGTCCACTGGTCTCAGGAATGCCAATCCTCTTTGGATAAGATTAAAAATTTGTTTTCAACTCCGCCTATCTTAATGTTACCAACTACAGATAAGACATTTGTTCTTCGTAGTGACGCTTCATCCACTGGGATTGGAGCGGCACTAATGCAAGAGTACTCTGAAACTCTGCATCCTGTAATGTATATCTCACGAAAACTTAATGCGGCAGAGAAGAATTACTCGGTTTTAGACCGTGAACTTTTGGCGATGGTTTGGTCAATTCTCAAACTTCAAAGATTCCTTCTTGGCGCGCATTTCATAGTGGAAACTGACCAGAAAGCTCTTACAGCTATTCAAAGTAAAAACTTGAAGAGCTCGAGATCAACTCGATACGCCATTGCTCTTCAACCTTTTCATTTCTCGGTGCGAGCTATCCGTGGTTCAGAAAATGTGATGGCAGACATTCTGTCTAGATGCCCACATGATTCCACCTAACTGTTAAATCTTGGACTTTTTAATGTGTCTAGCTTTACAACAGTTATTTTTTCTATATCAAAATATGTACACATTTGTAATATATGATATGGTGTATTAATGTTTTGCCCTTGGATATTTATATCTATAATTTTATTTTTTACAACCCTACCTTTACTGAAGATCATTCCCAATGTTTTATTTGTATTCAGCTGAAAACCCCATTTTGTCATCCATTTACATACTTTATTTATTTGCTGCTGTAGATCCTTATATAATTTTGGCAGATGTCTCCCAGTCCTCCATATAGCAACATCATCTGCAAACTGTGACAATTTATTTGTTATATCATTAAATTCCTCACCTAAATCATTTACCATTATTGTAAAAATTGAAGGAGACATTACTGATCCTTGGGGTATTCCATTTTGTTGTTCATACAGTTCTGATCTATCATTGTTTACCTGAACAGTGAAATATCTATCTTGCAGAAAATTCTCTAAATAATTATACATTTTACCGGTTATTCCTATCTTCTTCATTTTAAAGAGAGCACCCTCTCTCTCCAGCATTCATCATAAGCCCTAGCTATATCTAAAAATACTACCACAGTTTTTTCTTTCTTTTGAAATCCTGATTTTACTTCATGTTCCAATTTAATTATCTGATCCATAGTGCATCTGTTCTTCCTAAATCCTGATTGAGTTTGATTATATAAATTATTCTTTTCCAAATAAAACTTTAATCTTTTATTTACTATGGTTTCTAATATTTTACCTAGATGGGAAGTTAAAGAAATTGGCCTGTATGAACTGGCATCATGGGCATCTTTTTCTGGTTTTAGTATTGGAATAATTACTGTGTTTTCCATGTTTTGGGAATTTTTCCTGTATTCCAAATTTTGTTAAAAAGGGATGTTATAATTTCTATGGTACTTTTTGGTATGTGTTTCAAGATTTCATAGCTCAAGATGTCATGCCCTGCTGATGTATTTGTTTTGTCCTTTATTGTATTTTCAACTTCTTCCATTGTAATATCTGCATTTAAATATGATAAATCTTCAGTATTATAAGGTACATCTTTACTGAGTTTTTTAAGAAGTGTTGTTCTTCTGTTGACTTCAGCCTGTCCTAGATTTTCCTTAGAACTAACTCTATGGTAGTACCTGGCCAGCACCTCTGCTTTCTGCCAGTCAGTCTCTGCCATTTCAGGTCTTTTTATATTAGGTATTATCATATGTTTAGTTCTGCCTTTAATGGCTTTTAACTTATTCCACACATCTGTTGCAGAGTTAGTTGTAGGGTTCAGTGTTTGGCAGAAACTTCTCCAATGAATTTCTTTTGCCTTTAGTATTATTCTGTTTGATTCATTTCTTATGTTCTTATAAATATCTAAATTATCTTCAGATCTATGCTTTCTATATTCTTGTAAAGCTTGTTTTTGAATTTCTGTACATCTAACTGTCCACCATGGTACTGGGTTTTTGTTCCAATGTTCATTCTTCTTTGCTTCCTTAATGCGGTGTGGAATTATGTGTTCTGGCATATATGCATTTGGGATATGTTTTACTGCTTTTAGTAATATTTCTTTTGTGAGATTATCTGCACTCCTCTCCAGTATCCGTGTACAGCATCTAGTTTTTGTTTGGTTTTTTTTTTTTTTTTTTTGCGTATAGACCTAAGCACAATTGTGATTGTCCCTATTTACAAATGTGATGCCACTTTCTCATGTCGACAGTTGTTCATATTATTTGGAATTGAAAACAATATATATCCTAATTATAACCCATCAGAGGTTGAACGTGATTTTTGTTTATTTTCATCAATTAAAAAAAAAAATAGTTTAGAAAAATACCTGGCATTGTGGAATCTGTGAGTTATCTCTTCCACTGTATGCATTTTGTGTGGACAGCGCTTTAGACTGTTGTTTAAATGTTTTGGGTCAAGGCAAACCCGAAGAGAACCATCCTGTTTCAAAACAGTTGTGATACTACTACACCAATCAGAATACTCTTCAACCTTTCTAATGACGTTATTCTGCACCATCTTTTCTAGTTCTGTGGCAAGTTTCTGTTTGACATGTATAGGATAGGCCTACTTTCTAGGTGGGTCTATCTTTGGTTCAGCGTTGTCTTTTATAAAAAATCTTGCCTTTCCCGGAAGTTTGCCTATTCTGTCAAACTGTTCTGGGAATCGCTGTTTAAGGTCATCTACTCCAGTGATGCGTAGAGTAATATGTTCTTTTTTGTCAGCTTTAATGTTATTAATAGTTACCACACTCAGCTCTTCGCCCATTGGTAAACCCAAGATTGCAGGTCCTTCAACATCTACCAAGTAAAATGTTGACGATGTCCATTCAGAGTCTCTGTATGAACATTCAAGTGTTACTGCTCCGAAACAGTCTATATTTGTTCCATTGTAAGCTCTTAGCTTTGTCTTGCCACTCCTACTTTTTACATCCCTTGTGGGAAATCCTTGCTCATCCACCTTGTCAGGCATGATCTGCCTGAATATTCTTAAGGGTAAAGTGTTTCCTTGGGCACCTGTGTCTATCTTGAAACGAATATATCTTTCTTTGTGCATTTTAATCCCTGGTATTCGGAATTGTACCTTGCAGAAAGCCTGCGTTCTCTTTGATTCGTTACTGAAAGTTAGTACCTTCACAATATCAAAAGTGGAAGGATCACTTTCTTCGCTGGAGTCAAAGTCTTCAGTCATCATAGATGTTTTGATGACTCTCTGCTGTGAATTTTGTGTTGAGCACTGTCTTGTTTTTTTTTTTTTTTTAATATATTAATGAAAATAAACAAAAATCCCGTTCAACCTCTGATGGGTTATAATTAGGATATATATTGTTTTCAATTCCAAATAATATGAACAACTGCCGACACGAGAAAGTTGCATCACATTTGTAAATAGGGACAATCATAATTGTGCTTAGGTCTATACGCAAAAAAAAAAAAAAAAACCAAACAAACAAAATCAAGAAGAAACTATGAACAAGAATAATATTAAAGTGGAGGGTTGTAAAGGCCCGGTGGTTCTAGTTATATAACGGACTGTCTTGTTTCCTCTTGAAACAAAATTTTGTCCAGTGGCCCCCTCTTTCTGCAGTAATGACATGTAGAGTCTTTAGCTGGACAGTGGTTGTGTATGTGGTTTAGGCCACAACATTTACACATAGCACCTCTGCTTGTGTTGTGTTTTCCTTGTTGCTTAATACCAGTTGCTTTGTTGTGTTTAGGTTTATAGCTTTTTACTGCATCCACCTGGGCTGCTACTGTACCTTGCCAGCGGCCCATATATGACCCAGCATACATAACTCTATAATAGTGTTATAATAAAACAAGTATTAATTCCCACTTGGTCAAATTTGGGTTATTTCATAAGAAAATGAACGGCCTTCAAATTTTTATAGAAAGTTACATTCTAAAATGCGTATTCAGTCTTAGAAACATGAGTTAAGTATAAAATTTAGCTTTCAATTATAGATTCTCTTGGGCCTTAAGGGGTTAATGTTTAGTGTTTGTGCCTCGTGTTTCCTGCCTTCATCCAGAAGTTGTTGTAAAGTTAGTGTATCACTCTGGCTCAGTAGCCATTTCTGGAACTCTGGCATTGGTGTGCTAAGAAGGATCTGTTCAATAATTCGCTCTTTTTCCTCTTCTTTGCTAAATTTACATACACTTGTTTTCTCCTTAATGCGAGTGAAGAAATCGTCTAGACTTTCATCAGGTTTCTGTCGCAGGTGGTGAAGTTCTAATCTTGCCGCTCTAAAGTTTGTGTGCTTTATGATCAGACGTTTTTCAAATTCGTCCAATATGGCTACGGGGTCGGTTGCCGACTCAACGGGCATGGCGGTAGCAAAACTATTGAGGAAGTTGAGGGGAACTGCGGTAAGACGTGGAGTACAATGGGTGGGTTTGAAAAAAAAATCGAAAAAAGGTGATTCGTCTTACGAGGACAAAAGACAAAGAAAGTAGTCTACGTTACGGCCACAAGGCCTTCGTCAGGAAAAGAAAGAAAGTGAAGGCTAGATAGGAGACATAAGAACTTAAAGAAATATAAAAATAAATATAAATAAAAATAAAATCTAGGTACTTCCCTGAAGGCGAAGCATGGCTGAAAAGGCAGCCATGCTTCGCCTTCAGGGAAGTACCTAGATTTTATTTTTATTTATATTTATTTTTATATTTCTTTAAGTTCTTATGTCTCCTATCTAGCCTTCACTTTCTTTCTTTTCCTGACGAAGGCCTTGTGGCCGTAACGTAGACTACTTTCTTTGTCTTTTGTCCTCGTAAGACGAATCACCTTTTTTCGATTTTTTTTTCAAACCCACCCATAGCAAAACTATTGTAGATTTTCAAACCTTCATCGTCCAATGCTTCTAAAATATATGGAGTTAAGGCTTGACCCTCCAGACCAGTGGTCTTGGAGTAGAGATCTATGCGTTGGCGCCATAATAGGAAAGCTTCACTCTTATCATCTCGACCGGCAAATCGCATTTGGGGTGCGCTGCGGTAGTGTTTAGCCGCCATGGTTGACCTCAACGACGAAAATTAGCCGAACAAACTGTACTAACGTGTTATCGTGTAGCTTTTTTGCATCGGTCCGGTATCGGCCGCTGCCACCATGTAATGTTATGATGTATGTATATAAGCGTTACTACGTTCTCTTCACAGGCACTCACAAGTTTCACAATGCACACAGTAAAGCGTGATCAGTTTGCAGCCATCTTTATTTACAGAATGCTCCTACATGTGTAGTTTCGTATTTTAATGTATTATATTACAATGTGTAGTTTCGCATTTTAATGTATTATATTACAACGAGGACGTGCCAGGTCAGAGAAGAATTAAAGATACCATCAAACAAAAAACTGTGGCGTCTAAGTCTCGGTGCAGCATACGAGTACTTTATGATAAAAGAACCACACTGCCAAGAATGTCAGGAAGATAATAACACAGACCACTACCTGATTCACTGTAAGAAGTATGAACAACAAAGGCTTGAATTAAATACTTACTATAGAAATCACAATATAGACTTGACAGGGGATAAGGTTTTACGTATAGATGCCCCAAGAGATGCCCAATCAATACTTAAAAGATATATACATAAAACAAAGGAAAACATATAAAGTTAGTAACAAAAAAAAAAAACACACACAAATAAAAGAAAAGAAAAAAGAAACTTACTAACTACTCATAGGACAAGGAAAGACAACAAGGTATTTAAAAAAAAAAAACAACTCAAAAAGAACAAATACTAATACAAATTAAAACCAAGTGTAAAGGACAATAGTTATCAATAAACAATACAAAAGAGAAAATAAAATGGACAAATACTAATATAAATTAAAATCAACAACTGCTAAAGACAATAGCTATTTAAATTGAATACAAAATTAAAAAAATAAAGTGACACTAAATACCCCAATTATAACCAAATTTCAGGTTGAACAGGGTAAACCAAGATGGAACGAGAAGAGGCAATAACGGTCAGCTGTTAAGTGCCCGCTCTCCACCCATCACCTCGTCAAAACAATAACAACAGGAGGGAAAGCTTAGATTGAAGTCATTTTACCTCAGTATCTACCTTCCACAGTCTTTTATGCAGGCTTTGTTTTCGGCTCGTAGCCTCTGTTTTCCTGTTTTCCCTCGCGTGCATTGTCAAGGGATGCAATTGTTTTCCTTTGCTTGAATTTGACTTTTTTTGAAAATGAAAGTCTCCGGCAGCCTATCCGGCGTAGAAAATTATATTCTTTGCATTCTATTGTGGTTGTTTGTCCGCGGGATGCAAGAAAGCGAATTACCAGCCAAATGTATACTTCCTTACTCGTTCCTCTTCTACCCTGGGGTATATAGTTTTGCCAGAAAGAGTACCATACTATCCTATTGGCTGTCTTTCTTCTGGCCTGGTTCCAATCTAATCCTCGGTCCTTCAGGGATTGTCTAATGCTGTCCTCCCAGCGAAGACTAGGTCGTCTTGGAGGTCTGGCCAAATTTATTACAGCATAAATTAAACAAGTAGCATAAATTTGAAACGGGGACCGAATATTGCCTGCTGCTAGGAAATGCTGAACGCAGTTGTTGATCAGATCAGATTAAATCAGCTGCCAACATCGCATCAGAGATCAACTGCTTTAGATCTTCAATGCTGTCTGTCTCTTGCCTTTATGGCACACTCTGATAGGCCCATCTCTTAATGTAAGCTTCTTCGAATAGTACGTGTTTTCCTCCTGCACGCTTGCCTTCAGCTTCTCTTTCAGTTATAGTTTTCAGCAAAGCTGTTTATATTGCTAAAATATTTTACTTGTGTAACTTTTTTTCCTTTCGTCTGACCGCTTTTGTTGCTGGTAAAAAATTTTTTTTCCGCATCTGTCTTCATCTATTTTTATCCTACATAGGCTACAATTTTTATTTTTGGAAATGTTTTGTGAGTATGATATTCTAAAATTCTGACTAAACAGCATGAAAATACGGTACTTGATGATAGATCACAGCAAGTGGGTCTGAAAATACATATACTAGCTGTATTATTCGGCATTGCCCGGTTTGTTGAACATTTATAGTCAGTAAATCTTGTTATTGTTACTAAACTCATTCAAAAATGATGTATGTAGTAAGAGAAAATATTTTTAATGAGCACTGAGAAATTGCTCAGAGCACGACTCAAACTGCGTTTTTTTGTTTGTTTGGTGTGGCATTTCTTTTTGATGTACAAGCTGTGGAATAAAACCACTCAAGCTAAGAAGAAAAGAACTTAATGTGTGTGAAGAATCTCGGATACAGAAGAACATAATATTATAACAAATGCAATAAATTGTTGTAGTAAATACTCACCAGTGATTCCTCTTGAGCTCAAGAAACAGAAAATCTTGTAGAAATAATAAATAAAAAAGCAGAAAAAACCCATTAAAAACAGCCAGAGAATGTACAGAACAGATAACTTTTTTTTAAAAAGAACGTATCTGTTTAACCCTTGATGGGTTATAATTAGGACATACGGTGCACTAATTCAAGAAAGTAAAGTCAGATTTCGAATATCCAAATATATAAATTAAGGGGCTGCTGTAAAACTGGTAAGGTACTATATCCAAATATAGTACCTTCGTCCCCCCTCCACGCAGACCAAATAGAGAAAATCTAAACCAAATGTGTTTGAATGTTTTTGTGTGTGACCTCCCCTTTCCAGGAAACAAACAAACAATAAAAATAAAAACAAACAAATAAATAAAAAATAAAATAAAATGAAGTCTCTCATAACTGCCTTGCGGTTAACAAGGTGACAAGGGGTGAGAAAGCCCGAGGGTATCCGAGATTACATCAAATCCACCAATTATCTGTCATTAGCAATACAAGTACCCTATCAGACTACCCCTTTTCCTCACACCATCATTAATCCTTATACATCAATTCTTGTTCTTGCTATATACTGTTTCCCCATATTGTGCAATTCTCCAGGTCCATCTATTCTCAACACCTGTTCCACATTTATGGATGAATTGGATGCCCGTAAATAATCCAATATTGAACAGATAACTAAGGGTACCTAGCTTAAAAGTATTCACGGATGAATCAAAAATAGAAAATAAAGAACTCGGAATAGGAATACACATTTAGAGTAACTGAAAACGAATCGATATTCACAGCAGAAATGGTGGTAATAGCAAAAGCACTAGAAATAATTACCGACAAGCCCCAGGGCCGGATTAAGCTAGTGCGGGGCCTGTAGCATATGTTAAGAAAGGGGCCCTATATTTAAAAAAAAAAACAATAAAACAACACAAACATATATGAACACATACATTTTTAATTTGCATAGTAATTATCATTATCAATTAATTCGTGCTTGTAATCCTATAAACGTGCCACTCATGTTGCTGGCGTTGTCATAACTTTGACCACGGCAGTCTTTAATATCAATGTCATTTGCCTTTAAAAAATTAAGTAGACTTTTATTAAGCTGTTCAGTGTCGTAGATTTTCGATAGGTGAATTAAGACTTAGTTTGGTCCCTTCTGAATAGCGATAGAAACAAGTGATATCTCAGTGAGATATAAGTAGAAATAGATTTCACGAGTGAGATGGAGGAAATATATTAGAGTCGGTCTCTGACTCTCGAGATGATTTCTCTCAGTCAGCCTATCATCTACAACAGATTAAGATTTGTCAGACCGTCTAGTACAGTGTTTCCCAAACTTGTTTGGGTACCGCCCCCTTGGCTCCCAGGGCATGTCCCCAGCGCCCCCCTGCATTTCCCCACATTACATAAAAAAATGTAAAGAGTGAAAAATAAGAGCAACCGTTAATACAGTAACAACTAATTGCTCAATTTATCACATTCTAATATAAAGCTAAAGATACGCTTATTTATTAACTTAATTTAAAAAGAAAACTTAATTACTTAATGCAGTAAAACAAACAGCAGTATGCGAAAGTAAATTAGTTACAAACTTACTTCATTTTTAACTTCAGTGAGATGGATGTGCCTGGTGTAGTGATATCAGCTTCTCAACATCAGGCTGAAAGTTACTTAGAAGGAGTCTCAGATCCCCACGTTCAGTAATCTGCAGTCTGTTTCTCTGCTTCGAAAGAAGTTGGACAACCGCACTGAAACCACGCTTTACTAAATACGATGTTGGAAAGGCAATACAGAACATCTTAACCTTTCCCCACACTGCAGGGTAGCGTTCAGAGATTTCTTTCTGCAACCAACAGTCTTGATATGATTTCTTGAACATTGGCTTAAGCTCAACGTCATTTTGTAGCGATATTTGTTCCTCTTCCACCCTTCCTAGTTCCTCACTGCACGTGTCCAGGAATGGATTTATTATCCAGTCTGGAATCGTGATCAAAAGAATATCCTGAAACCTCTGAGACATGTCTTTATGCAGCATATCTACGTGTGCACAATATACTTGAAGATTATCCTCTGGTATTTTGTCTTTCTCTTCCAACTCTAAGAGGCTGGGAAATTGGATTAACTCGCGACGGCCAATATTACGTTTGAATAGCGTTAATTTGGTCAGAAACGTGGAGAGGACAGATTTGACTTGATTAATATCATTTCCTTGCAGCTGTAGATTTATTTCATTAAACTTTGTGAATAAATCTGACAAATTTGCAATGGCATGCCTGATATTCGTTAGTTCTGTACTGAGTGAAGCATTCGAGTCTTTGAAGAATTCTACCACAGTTTCAAAAACAGCATAAAAGTGTCTCAAACAATTTCCTTTTGAGAGCCACCTGAATTTTGTGTGCATCAGCAAACGTTCAAACTGTTCATCATTCTCAGTACAAAGCTCTCGAAATAGTCGAGAATTGAGAGCATGGGACTTAATTTTGTTAATCGCTGTGATACCAGTATTTAATGATTTGTGAAGCCGATCACTTAGATTTTTGCGACAAGATTTTGTCTGTGAATTACACAGTGTATTATAAATATACCAGGTACAGCTTCTTGTAAGAAAGCGATAAACCCGCGGTAACAACCTATCATTGATTGTACCCCATCTGTTGCACAAGCAAGAATGTTAATAAGCGGAATGTCCTTCTCTTTGAAAAATTTCTCTACTACACGAAATATTGACTCTCCTTTTGTATCAGTTACTAGTTGCTTAACAAATAACTACTCTTGAACCAAGCTTTCATCTTTTACGAAGTGAACATACGCAAGAAGCAAAGATTCGTTGCCCGGCAAAGTTGACTCATCCAACTGCAATGCAAAGTATGCTGTCCTAAGTATGTTGCACAATGTATTTTCAACATTCTCAGCCATTTCATCTATTCCTCTTTGAACAGATGTATTGCTAAGCGGAATTGCTTTAATTATTTGTTCAGGTGCGTTATGCATAACTGTACTCGCAAACTCCCTTTAGCTGGCAAAATCAAATTTTCTGCGACTGTGTGAGACTTTCCAGATTTAGCTATCAGCAATGAAATTTTGTTTGAAGCTCGCAAATCATCACAGCTGTGTTGTGAAGTGTTGACAAACATGTCCCGGACAGTTTTATTTTTTTTGAAAGTTTTCACGAAGTGACTGAAAATATTTCAAACTTTTATCTGGGTGAATTTTTTTCAAATGTTCAAGTAGTCAGGAAGGTTTCAGCGCCTCATTTGAAAAGGCCCTCTCACATAATAGACGCATTGGCAATTGTTTGTTATTTAGTGCTGGAATAAATCCATATTTCAGATATTCCACGCTGTATTGTATGCACTTCTTTTGGTTTGCTCTGCTTTTGCCATATTTGTTCTAAATTCTCGAACAAAGAATTGATTTTACAATTTTGTAGATAGAAAAATGTTTGTCGAGTAAACAACAAAACCTATTTAAAAGTGGATTTACAAAAATCTTGACACAGATGTTCTTACCAGTTACTCTTCTATTTTATAAAGTTTCTTAACCACAGCCATAAATAAATTAGAAAAATACAACAATCGGAAAAAAAACACAATTAGCAACAGCCACACCAACATTGATGAAACCCAATAATCATTTCATAAAGTATAATAATAGTTATTTAATATGAACAAAATATAAAATAACGCACTATATTGATTGGTCTTCAGATTTAAAAATTGGGAGACAGTAGCCTAACTACAAAGTGTGGAGATCCCGGTAACAAATTAAAAGGATGTAATATAATGGATTGAACAGCAATATTCAATATACGGCAAATCTGTATCAAAATGTATCTGCTTAATTAATAATTAATGTTAGTAAAACTGATGCAAGCTCTGTGCAAACAAACACAAAATATAAGTAAGAAAACTTATCGACAGGATGAAATTGTTGGATACCCGGTACACGCTTATTTGAAACCACTGTTCACAAGAAAAACTGAGAAAGTTTGTTGGTTTTGCTCATAGCCAGCGCAAAGTTGAAATAGACGGGAAACGTACATCGCGCCAGTCGATTTATGAAAGTCTGAATGCAAGGTAGGAAAGCCGGTTCAGAGGTTCAAAGACTGATTTCTACTGCCAAGTACCGTTAAAAACTTGCTCCCTTGAACCTTTTCTCTTATTTATTACCAATCTGCGAATATCTAGTTACCACTAGCCCCCGCAAATACTGAGACAATAAATTCCGCAACAAAGCAAAGCTGGTACTTTCTGAATCACCAGCAGGTAGCTAATTTCGTCCATGCCATCGGCACGGATCATTTCTCTTCCTTCAGGAGTGAACGAATGGACAATAGGTGTTTGGTTAACCCCCTTTCCTAGCAGTTCCCGATTACCGTTTATGGTCAGCGATGGTTACCTGAGCTCAGAACGACACGCATGGACGAAACTATGTCCTGCTTAATGATCCTAGTAATACAACCATCTACATCGTCCCCGCTTCACTGATGCAGTCTCTCAAATCCACAATTCCTTTCTCCCCCGCACGTACTGAATTTAGCTTGTCAAATCCTGAACCCCACCCCATTACTACTAAACGCCCACTGTTTACTACTGAATGCCCCCCTCTGGCCCATTTTTTCCGTAACGCCCCCTTGGATCATTCCAAAGCCCCCAGGGGGGCGGTACCGCCCACTTTGGGAACCACTGGTCTAGTATAATATATATTAATTAAATATATATATATATCTCACATACACACACACACATAAGTGACTACAATAGACACACAGACGTGAAACTATGACAATGAAAAATATATATAGTTGGGAACGAACTGACCGACACACTGGAATAAGTTTATGAGGATTTTAATTATCACAATAAAATTCCATCACCACACATAAAAAGTACATCAAAACATATACAAATAGTCATAAAGTCAATGAATTGCTACAAGAATGATAGACCCATTGGTATGATCCTTTCCCTCGTTGTATAGCCCACAGTCCTGTTAGAAGAAAAGTGATAACCCCAAAGAGTCACGGATACATCTGCTGTAGTCTAATGATTTCCCTTTAAAAGGTATGAACAGACTTTGATATTGGTATGATCTTTTCCCTCGATGTATAGCCCACAGTCCTGTTAGAAGAAAAGTGATAGCCCCAAAGAGTCACGGATACATATGCTTTAGTCTAAGAGTTCCCTTTAAAGGTATGAACAGGCTTTGATACTCTGATCTATCCTAAGGAAAATATTGTTAGCAACAAACTTGCATAAAGAAATACAAAGTGGGTGAAATTTGGTATACCAAAAAAAGAGTCACTCGTTCCTGCTTTCTCTCTGTTCATTCATCAGGGCCCTGACATACATTCTTACCTACAATCGTGCTGTTGTTCGCCGACTGGCGCAAACTTCAGGACAACCACACACTTTAATCTGTCTTTCTTTTAATGAAGCGGATCCCAGCTCTGCAGAATTGTGGGTTCATCCAATGGTTCCGGGGAGCGTCCTCTTCATGCGAATATTTTTCAGACTAAGGTTAGTGTCACTTGAATCACGAGGCAAGAATTAGTTTTAAGCGGGCTCGCAGTGTCAGAATCACGAGGTTTCCACTACTTAGGAAAAATGTCAGGTTTGTAACTTCGATCAAAGGTAAAATTCTTGGTCACACCACAAGTTGTCAACAATGTCGGAAAGGTTATTGATTGTAATATTTTACTTGCCACACGGGCTGAAATGTACTTGAGTTTTTCTCAGGAAGAATTAAATCAGGCGCGATAGGCCCGTTACTTCATTTAATTTTAACGTTCATGAAATGGGTACTCTGTCGTTCTGGATGCCAACGCAATGCCAGACAGGTTTTACTTTATACACCCAAGTCTTTGAGAAAAAAGTGTTTTAGTTCTTCACAGATATTTCTCATGTACTAAAACGCTGGTAAAGTTGGGCCACCCCAGTTTCACTGAATAAAGAGAAAACAACATATAAAATACTTATACATACTATTCCTCGGTTATAACTTACATTATAAACTGCAAGCGTAGAGCTTGTCTTATCGTTTAAAATTTCCCGTGAAATAATTTATATAGTCAAATCAGTCATCATGAATTAGAAATACATATGTATTTCGTCAATACTCAATGATGAATCAGTGCAGTTATAAGTTAGTTTAAAATATTCTCGACTGATTATTAGCAATTTAATAAAATTCATTAATAGCCGAATGAGTTTTAGCTAGAAATTATAATTTATTCTGCTTTCCACTGTAACATGTCGACTAGCGAATATAACAGACTTATAAATTATTTCTTCTGCACATAAATCTAACTAGTAAAATGAAATAAGCGGTTATCACTAAATCACTCAATACTACTAGATATTTAACATATTTACCTCCACACAGAACTACGGGTATCACAACGAAACTAAAAGTTTCACTTATAAATATAAGTATCTAGAACGAAGCGACCACGTCTACTGCAACTAGGAGTATGAATGACTAGTCTAAAACTCTGGGTAAGATATATGAAAACAAACAAAGGATGCGCGCTATTTCGCAAATCCGAAATAGTCTCCCCTTCCCGTCTTAACACTTCACATTCACTAGACTCTGGCCATAACTGCCAAAACGTGTCTTCACACCTCCTACGACTACTCTCATTTCTGAGCGCAGCAGATTTGGCGCCTACTCACACCTAACACCGAGAAACTTAACCGTAGATCGCCGTGTCAGATGAAAATGTTAGACGATATGTCTGACATCCCATGCCTATCGAGACGAATTTTCACACTATTCGCTCACATCCAGGGACTGACATTATTATGCAATAAAATGCGTTTCTAAATGAGAAAAGAAACAGGCGAAGTCAGAATGGGAAAATATATTTAGTCGCAAACGAACGAATGCAAAAAACAGGAAAAGGATAAAGAGCGATAATAAAGTAGAGGACACGGGTAGAAAAAGAAAAGAATATAGAAAATTTATTGATCCTAAATCTCCATGCGACATTCAGCACTATGACCTTCCATATCCAAAAATGTCACAAATCTTTCAACTGGTCCAGATGGCAAAACATAGCGCAGAGTCAAAGTCAGCTGGTCCATATTAGATATATCTGGAGTAGAATCCAATGAAACGGAATAATACTTGCATTTCTTCACTTCATAGAGAATGTGATCCAGTATGCTGGATCCAATCAGATTGATGAATTCCTCACACGTTGTTTTAGATAGATATGATGTATGTCCAAATCCTTTGTTTGCATGAGTACTTATATGCTCTGCCAGAAAAGGGTCAAACTTGGCCAGTAATTCTAACAACCCTAAGTAATTCCCGTTATAAGGGTACCCAACAATTTCATCACTGTCACGAAATGAAAGGCCTCGTTCTGCTAAAAACTTCACAACTTCAATTATTCGCTTTAGAAGTTTGTGCCAATACTTTTCTTGAATGTCCATTTGTTTCACAAGATGGGAATCGACACGTTCACCTTTGTTTTTACGCATCAACAGTTAAATTAAAGCTTGTCTATGTGAGGAGCTTTTTTCATGTCGACGCAATAGATTGCTTGCATTTTTCCAGTCATTAAACCCTTCCACAGTAAACTTTGATGAACATTCTGAACTCATAAGCTTGCATGGGAAACAGAATTGGCGCCCTTTACTTTCTGAATAGCATAACCATTTTCTTGCATGTTGCTTGTTTGTAAGTTTATGAATATGTGTAAAATAAGACTTCTGACAGTATCGAGTTTTCTTTTCAGTGTCATACAATCGCACGGATGAAGAGAAGGCACTATCAACATGTTGAAATTTTTCACTTCCCTTGGATATGCAATATTCACGCTCACAGTCATCTATATTGTTCGGCCAGTCACCAATATCATTAGAGTACTTCTTCGTTTCACTTATTCTTTCACATTCAGACTCAGTGTATACTGGGTTTTGCTGTATGTTTTCTGCCGCACAGCCTTCACTAGTACTAGTTGTTCCTGTACTTCTAGCTTTAGCGGTTAGAGTGCCACACGCCATCTTAAATGGCTCTTTCTCTCACAATTTCGTGACACCAAATGAAAAGGCGCTAAAGATGGCATAAATCACAAGATCATTGGTTTAACGCTCGTATTTTTTTTCTTCTCCCTAACCAGCGGCACTCGAGCTTTCCAGCTCTTTTGGCCCAATGACATGTCATTGCGAGGCTGGGGGGTCAGTGGACTTTCCTTCCAACCCGGTCAGGAGCTTCGCTCCTTCCCATCAACGCTCGTATTAGAAGATGACCAAAAAATTATGTACATATTTATTGGCGCGGGGCCCCTAAAAGCGCGGGGCCCGTAGCATATGCTACTTGTGCTACTACGTTAATCCGGCTCTGACAAGCCCCCACCCCCACCCCCAAACTAACAATCTTAAACGACACACTTTCAGCTCTTCAAGCGCTAAGAAATGCACATGAATGTAGCCGACCAGACATAGCAGAAGAACGGCTTCTAGGAATCTGTATACTCTGCCAGAGTAAAGGGCAGAACCGTAGCTGAACATAGCGGAACTTACGTGATAACAACACTCCAGCATGAGAATGGAGGTAGAGGCAGCTACTGCTGCCTTAAGATGGCTGTCTGAGACTTTATTAACACTGGCAGTTATTGTATCAGACTCGCAATCCATGCTTCGGAAGGTCCAAAATGGATGGCTCCGACATAAATGGAAAACCTAAACAGAACTGATATAGTTCTGCTGTCCTGGTCATGCACGGATATGCGGCAATGAAAGAGCTGACAGACCCATAGAAGGTGCATTGGACATGGATAAGAGAGACATACTGAGGGCAATTCATGATCGCCTATTAGAGAATAACACTGCAATCGATGAATCATTAAGGCTAAGACTGCTGTGAGCAACCCTGAGCCCATATCAGTAAAGAATCAGCAACTGGAACAGACAGACACCTTCACATACCTAGGATGCATAGTAACACCAGACGGCGGGGCAAGCAAAGACATCAACAACAGAATGAACAAAGCAAGAACAGCTTTTTTTAGTCTAAACACATCTGGAAGTCCCCTCAGTACAGCACAAGCACAAAATTAAGATTATATCAGAGCTGTGTGCTTTCTGTGCTTCTCTATGGTGCGGAATGCTGGAGAGTTACAGAGAAGGAAATGTCGAAATTGTCCTCTTTTCACACAACATGCCGAAGAAAAATTCACCGAATCTTTTGGCCGAATACCATCACCAACCAAGATCTGCTTACTCGGAGCAAGCAAGAGGACATGCACACCATCATAGCTGGCAGACGCTGGAGCTGGGTTGGTCATGTCCTCAGAAGAGACCCCGATGCCATCACAAGAACAGCTATGCTATGGAGGAAAACGAAAGAGAGGCCGACCAAAAACAACTTGGCGGAGGACTGTGGAGGCTGAGATGCAAAGAATGAACCAGAGTTGGGGCACTGTACGAAGGATGGCTACCGACCGAGCAAAGTGGAATCAGTTTGTTGTTGCCCTACAAGACGCCACTAGGCGTAATGGCCACTGACTGCTTTGACGGTCAGCGGCTAAGGATCAAAGAAGAAGAAGACTGCTTGAATTTGGCATCAAACGTAAAACCAGCAGGGATGGACGTATGAGAGGACGCAACCGGCTTGTATACAACCAGTGCGCAACAGGAACAATTAGCATTCATACCTTTCGATATTTGCTGAGGGAGGCTGAGCACCTATGGGTTTGCCCGGAGTGCAATGGTGTCGATTCTGATCAACAATAACAATAACCATATACATAAATGATGTTTCTTTCTTTCTTTCTTTGTCTCTCTCTCTCATATATATATATATATATATATATATATATATATATATATATATATATATATATATATATATATATATATATAATACACAATGTTGACGCCCTGTTATGTTCAATATATTTAATATTGTTTTTTTAATAGGGCGTTATGCGAAGCTCAGATTCTTTCACATTTACTTCTTGATCATGGTATAGTTTTGGGTATTAGGAAGACCTTACAGAATCAAAGCAGCTGACATCTTTTAGATGTGAATTTTTCGACTCGGAATCTGTCTTTCTTGCTCATATAACGATAGGTAGCCTACATATTGCTTTGCAATGCTTTGCATTGTTTCAGATCAAAAATATTTACTAGACATAAATGTAGAGAGGAGGAAAAATCTTATTTTTTCAGAAATTTACATTTCTTTGATGGTGGTAAAATAGAATAATGAACTGTTCCCTTTCGTGTTGAAATGATTATACCACATAAGGAAGGGAAACCCGAGGTCGGTAAACAGTAAATACATATTAGACAAACATAAAGGTATGTTTTCTTTATACATACCTTTAACTCAGAGTAGGACTGACTTTGTATTTGTGCTAGACAGCCTAATTTTATTTACCTTGGAAACAGCTGCAGGGCAAAACATTAATACAGTGCTAACCACTCGATATCTAGGAATGATATTGGACCAACAGCTGAACTGGAATAAACACATAGATAAACTCGTGGAGTCTTGCAGAGGATTGACTAACTTATTAAGATATTTGAAAGGTAATAGATGGGGTGCAAGCACTAAGACAATGCTCACTTTTTATAAATCTTTTATTAGAGGAAAAATAGATTATTGAAGTATAATATATGACTCTGCTGCACACAGTAACAAGATTAAATTAGACAGAATTCAGCATCAGGCTTTACGTACAATAGCAGGTGCAATCAGATCAACATCAATGGGAGCTATAGAGGTGGCTTTAGGAATTCTACCCTTGGAATTACAGAGAAAAGAGTTAAGACTAAATTACATGAACAGAGTTACGGAGAAAGGAGTTAAGACTAAATTATGTGAACAGAGTTATGTTAGATTAGTCTCACCCAGCACATACAGCTTTTACCAGATGCCAACTAACAACTCAGGCCAATCCAATGAATAACACTAGATACCCTACAGGATGGAAGTGTATGGAAGAAATTGTCCATCTGGGTACATTAATTACATCAATTAATAACAATTGTGAATACATGCCAGTGATTCCACCCTGGGATATCAAGAAACCACGGACTACCACCTAGCAGACATACTTAAGAAAACAAATAATATAGAAAATATTAAAAACACAGCCAATAAATATATACAACAAATATCAAAAGACAGCATTACTGTGTACACAGATGGATCCAAGGGAGAGGATGGCAAATTGGGGATGGGATATATATTCCAATATGGAAAATGGCAAAAAAAATATAGCATCACGGAAAATTCATCCATTTTCACTGCAGAGATGGTGGCAATACTAAAAGCACTAGAAATATTCTCTACTAACCCTCCCAAAAAACTAACAGTTTTAACTGATTCTCTTTCAACAATTAAACACTTAGAAACTTACGAGAATGTAGTAGACCTGATATAGCAGAGGAGATATTTCTGGCTACTACATACTTATATTCCAGAGGATGTTCAGTCTTAATTGCTTGGATACCTTCACATATTGGCATAGAAGGAAATGAAAAGGCAGATAAAGAAGCCAAGAAAGGTAGATCTGATAAAAATTTAATAAATGTAGGGACGAGTAAATCAGAGATTAAGAGCTTGATTAAAGATTTAATAACAGATGAATGGAAAACAGAGTGGGATAAAAATCTGAAAGGAAGACATGCATATAAGATGTTCAAGGCTCCAACAAGAAAATGTCAGATATCTAGAGAATTGAAAATTCCCAGTAATAAGGAACTTTTCAGACTACAGCTGGGAAAAGGCTATTTCAGAATAGAAGAACCTTACTGTGCAGGATGTCTTCAAGAAAGGCAAATTTGGCTTCACTTATCTTGGCTCTGGCACACAGGTTTTCTTTCTGCATATTCATTTCATACATGCCACACCAAACAAACAAACAAAAAAACGCAGTTTTAGTCGTGCTAGCCCTGAGCAATTTCTCAGTGCTCATTAAAAATATTTTCTCTTACTACATACATCATTTTTGAATGAGTTTAGTAACATTAACAAGATTTACATAAACATACCTTTATGTTTGTCTAATATTTACATGTTGAAATGAACAGTATTGGGGCTATAGGTTACGGCCTATACTTTAGAAGAGTGGGTCTTCTGTCCGATTTCGCCAAAATATCTATCGACTCGGCGAAAAATATGTCGTCCAAGTCATTAGGGTTAGATTTAGAGTTAAGATTCTAAACCTAACCCTTACATTTTTTTTTTTTTTTATTCCATCTCTGAATTCTTATTTATGGCCGTATTGTTGTGGGTGACTTAATTTTTCGCCAGCTTGATAGACATATGGGCGAAATCGGACACATGTCCGACTTTTCATCATTCCAACCCATATTTGTATAACATCAAAGAACAGGACCCACTGTGCTTCATTTCAACCCCCTAACCCTTACCCCTTATTGTGGCGTCTCTTAATTATTTATTGAGGCCATATGGAACACAACACACAGCCCACTCTTCTTCATTTCAACCCAGTAAGTTGCTGATGTCGTTAGGGTTAGCATAAAGGTTAGGGGTTAGGTTTAGGATTCCTAACCCATACCCCTTATTACTGCTTCTCTGATTTTTTTTTTTTTTTAGGCCATATCAAACACATGGCCCACTATTGTTCATTTCAATCAGTTTTGGAATCCTAAAAGCAGGGTATAATAAGAAAATGGATAGAAAGTATAAATATGGATCAGAAAGCCATGGGAATTGCACACTAGAGAGCAGTGGCGTACTAAGGGGGGGGGGGGGGGGGGGGCTGCCCCAGGTGACAGCCAGAAGTGGGGTGCCTTTGGAAGTGTTCGTGAAAGTACTTACTGCTAAAAGTAAACTTGCAAGTGTGTTTCTTTATGGAGGAGGGGTGTCAAAGGTAGGATCTGCCCCGGGTGACAAATACTCAAAGTACGCCTCTGCTAGAGAGAGACTATTCAGGATGAAAACAAATTATTTTGGAGGGTTCTGAATCGTATGATAGGCGGCCTGCATGATTCTGACCACATCAACCCTAGTGCACTGATGGTCAAGAAAATATGGGCCTAACACCATATTCCCAGTATGCCTCAGTGTGCATGTAATGGGATCCTTCCTGTTTTACCTTTTCCTGAATGGTGTGATGATGATGTGGTAGTTTTTTTTTATTGTGTCACATGTAAGTTTTTGCAGTAGAAGTCCACGGAATTTGTTTGTGAGAATAATACATTTGGGTATATTGATAAATCTAACAAATTTGAGAAGATTTAAAAATTCCCAAGTGGTAGGTATAAACTTCATTTTGGAACTTAAAATAACACAGAAAAGATTAACTTGACTGTGACAAAATAACAAAAACAGTGAAACATAATTACAATTATTATTCATTTGTGAACAGACACAAGGAAATAAAGACAACGTTAATTAAGCAAATAAAATTAGTGTACATTGTAAATAAAATGCAAAAAGTTAAAATGTAAATAAAATACAGAAAGTTCATCCACATGTGAAGAGTTCACATGAATGTCTCACAGGAATTCACAAGAGAGTACACTTGACTAATGTCATAAGCAAGATAATTTGAGGTATTTAAAAAAAAAGATATGAAAACGGATAGTTCTTTAACATATTATATGCAGAAAATCCCATGTAATTCCCGGGGATCTCTGAAGAGACAAAGAAAGAATAAGCCTACTGCTTTTTCATGCATGTCATACAAGATGACTAATACATACATGCTACACCTTAGAGATGAAAAACCTGTACAAAAAATCCAAAACCCTGTACAAAGACCCACAAAACCTGTACAAAGACTGAAAAAAATCATATCAAAAGAGTTAATTTGTGTAAAAATATTTTACGGAATGGCTAAGAGGTATGGCATCCGACTTGAATTCTAAAGGTACCGGGTTCAATTCCCAGTAGACTGAATATCATTTATGGAGATTTTTTTGTCAGAACCAGCAGTCCTAATGATGTCATAATCACCCCTAGTCTCCTGGGTAGTGAAATTAGATGCCTAGCCTGCTCAGATAAGGGTGAAAAAATAGAAGGTCCCGTGTGCAAGTTGCGCATGTTAAAAATTCCACGGCAGTTGGAAATCATAAAGAGTAGGCCATAAGGTGGCTGCCCTAGCAAAATTTAAAAATTAGAAACCTACCAACCATAAACATATTTATAGAATGCGTGATTCCTATTTACACACATTGGGATTCTGGCCGATGCTACGGAGTTTGTGCACTGTGCTGATATCATCATTGTGTGATCTAAGAGAGGAGATTGGAGCACTGATAGAGTTGTCTGTGTGCAGTGAAGATAGTTCTTAAAACCCAACCAAACGTTAGAAAAGTAGTCCAAAGTTGATGAAAAATGTGTTAGAAAATTGCATAAAGTAATTTGCATAAAGTCGCCCAAAGAAACTTTCAATTTTTATAATATTTCGGTTTTCAAATGCTCAGAAAAAAAGGATATTAAACCTGTAGTTACAGTTAGAGTCATATCTGTCACGTTAAATGTGAAAGGTAATAATATTACTCAACCTGTCATCCTCAGTCATTCTAAAATGTCTTTTATAAAGTTTCTGTGGATACGGGCCAGATGTAACTCAGAAACGTAGGACCATGTCAACAGCTGTAGTTATTGGTGGAGGAGTGAGTGGGCTAGCCTCTGCCTACTACATTCAGAGATGTCTCCCAAAATTTTCAAAGGTTAGTTCTGATTTCCACATAAAATAAACGTTTACATATTCTACCACAGGATTTCTTAACCTGTGGTCCAGGGGGGTTTATGAATGGATTCAAGGGGGTCCATGTACATAACCTAAAATTTAAAAGTTTTTTTTATCATGCCGTTATGTACATTTTATTTCCAAGAACGGGCCCATAGCCTTCATTGGAAAATCAAAGGGGTCCATAGCATTCATCGGTCAATCAAAGAGGTCCATAGCCTTCATCGGTCAATCAAAGGGGTCCATAGCCTTCATCGGTCAATCAAAGGGGATCATAGCATTCATCAGTCAATCAAAGGGGTCCATAGCATTCATCGGTCAATCAAAGGGGTCCATAGCCTTCATCGGTCAATCAAAGGGGTCCATAGCCTTCATCGGTCAATCAAATAGGTCCATAGCCTTCATCGGTCAATCAAACAATCAAAGGGGTCCATAGCCTTCATTGATCAATCAATGGGGTCCATAGAACAAAAAGAAAGGGTTAAGAAACCCTGTTATAACATGAATATTTCCACATTTGAAAAGTTAAAAATGTCAATATTTGTACAAAGATGCAGCATATGATCATTTTTGCACTTTAACTGAAGTGAAGATTTCTACATTTTAGCACAGGTGAAAATTCTGTACTGAAAACAAAAGGAATGATTAATTGTTAAGAAATGTTATAATGATACGTGTGTATTGAAAAATATTTTATGTATATATATATATGTATGTGTGTTTGTGCATGCGTATGTGTATGGTTGTGTGCACATATACTTACCTACTTACTTAGTCATTCCTCTTCTACCCTGGGGTGTAGGTGTTATATATATATATATATATATATATATATATATATATATATATATATATATATATATATATATATATATATATATATATATATATATATATATATATATATATATATATATATATATATATATATATATATATATATACTGAAGCACATTAAAAATGCACCACCTGTATAATCCAGGAACAGAGTGTGAAATGTAAATATAAGTGTTTACAAGTTTACATATTTGGAATCTTTATTCATTTTCCTATGAATCCATTCATTCATAACCCTCCACTCCCAAAGGAGCATAGGCCTTCAACAAACACATGCCAAGTCCTCCTGTCACGTGCCATCATCTCAAGTTCTTTCCACGTTCTCCTCATCTTCACCTCTGTTTCCAGCTCTCTTCTCCATGTGCTTCTTGGTCTACCTCTGCCTCTCTTGCCCTGGGGGTTCCAGAACAAGGACTGCCTTGTAATGCTATCAACAGGTTTCCTCAGTGTGTGTCCTATCCATCGCCATCGTCTTCTTTTCATCTCTTGTTCCACTGGCACTTGTCTAGTTCTTGTCATCAGTTCCACGTTGGTAACCTTGTCATACCATTTTAATCCCTCTATTCTACGCAAGCACCCATTTATGAAAGTCTGTAGCTTTTTGGTTGTTATCTTTGTTGTTCTCCATGTCTCAGAGCCATACATTAGGACTGACTTCACACTTGAGTTGAAGATTCTTATTTTTGTGCTGGATCTGATTTCTCTTGATCTCCATATATTTCCCAATGCAATGAAAGCTCCTCTTGCCTTTTGTATTCTTATTTTGATATCGCTGTCTGTCCCTCCAACTTTATCTATATTACTGCCAAGATATGTGTACGATTCTACATCTTGTATTGGTGTTTCTTCAAGTTCAACCCTGTTATCATTACCTGCATTTATTCTCATTATTTTTGTCTTTTCTCTGTGTATTTTCAGACCCAATTGCTGTGACCTCTCATCCAGTGTTTTCAATTTGTCCTGCATCTGTTTATGGTTATGGGACAGAAGAGCCAAGTCATCAGCAAAATCCAGATCATCCAACTGCTTAGTCAGTGTCCACTGGATTCCATTTCTGTTGTGTGTTGTTGATGATCTCATAACCCAGTCTATTGCTAGTAAGAAAAGAAATGGAGACAAGAGGCATCCCTGTCGCACTCCTGTTCTTATCCCAAACGGTTCTGTAAGCTGTCCTTCATGAAGAACTCTGCATGTCGTGTCTTCATATGTTTTCTTTATTAAATTAATGATCTTCAGGGGACTCCATAATGCCTCATCAATTTCCAAAGTGATTCTCTGTCTACACTATCAAATGCCTTTTCGTAGTCAACAAATCCGATGTATAGTGGTGAATACCATTCCAGACTTTGTTCAACTATTATTCTCAAAGTGGCAATCTGGTCTGTACATGATCTGTTTTGTCGAAAACCTGCTTGTTCATCTCTCAGTTTCTTGTCTATGGACTCTTTTAATCTCTCAAGAATAATCCTGTTTAATACTTTTCCTGGCACTGATAGTAACATTATTCCTCTATAATTTGAGCACTCTTGTAAATTTCCCTTCTTAGGCAACTTAACTAGATATCCTTCCTTCCATTCTGCTGGTATCTCTTCCTTTTCCCAGACTTTACCAAGTAATTTATAAGTAATTTAAAAGTAGTACACTATGAATCCATGCTGGTCATTAATTTGTACATTTGATTGTTATGAAATTCATTGCATTCTGTGCAGGCAAGGGAGAAAACCAAAAATGCAACCAATAAAAAAATTCATTCACACTATCCTCAGTATCTGGTATGTCCACCGTGTGCTTGCAAACAAGCTTGGCTGCGACTCCGCATGGAACGCACAAGTCTCTGAAGGAAATTCCGGGGAATCAAGTCCCATTCATATGTAAGAGCAGCTTCGAGCTGTTGCAGATTAGCTGGAGAACCTTGCCTGTAGACTCTGCGTCCAAGCTCGTCCCACAGATGTTCTATAGGAAACATGTCTGGTGATAGGGCAGGCCAATCAATCGTCACAATGTTCTGCTGCTGTAGATATTGCTGCGTAATGCATGCGGTGTGCGCACATGTGTTATCCTGCTGGAGAAGCTGCAAGTCTGGATAATTTGTGAACGCAGGAGCAACCAAGGCATCCAGAACCTCATCTCGATATGTCACAGCATTAACATTTCCACGGAAGATGTGAAGAGGCAAGCGATGGTGAAAACTGAATCCTCCCCAAATGTGAATGCTGCCACCTCCAAATCGGTTGTGCTGACGAACACAGCAATCTGCAAAGCGTTCTCCACACCGTTGCCAAATCCGCATACGTCCATCAGCAAAGGATATGTTGAATCTCTCTCGTCTGTGAATAGGACAGCATTCCACTGCAGTCTAGTCCATCTGACATGTTGCTCTGCCCATTGCAGGCGCTACTGACGATGTCTGTGAGTCAAGTTTGGCCCAACATAAGGTCGTCTTGCAGTAAGGCCGGTATCCTTGAGTCGTCGTATGACTGTCATTCGAGCGACTTGCCCACGTCTACCCACTATTGCTCTTGCTGTTTGACTTGCCGGGAGAGAACGATTCCTTAGGTGACTCAGCACAATATGACGATCTTGCGCAGGGGCAGTAACTCGTGGTTGGTCACTCCGAAGTCTATCCCGGGCACTGCCAGTGGTTCCGTAACGTTCATTGAGACGTACAATAGTGCTGTGGTGGCAATTCATCCTTCTGGCAATGGCCCGCGAGCTCATTCCGGTCTCCAACATACCAATGGCTCGTTGGCGGTTGTTTTCAGATAGTCATGGCATTTCAAGCACATGTACTGGGTGTTTTGTCTCAACGGCCTTTTTATACCGAGTATACTGCCACAACGCTTACACATTTTCAGGGTCATAGCTGTTGGGAATCGTGTTGCATGTGTAACTTTCATTGTTTTCATGTAGTCTGTACACAAACCCGTGGGTTGAATCATGCACTTTCCATTCCAGCAGCCATTCGCTCTCTACCTCATGACAAACACGGGGAAAATCCATTCCCACACTTTTTTTTTTCCATCTTCTCGGCATCAGTATATATAATAGTGGTGCGTTTTTAATGTGCTTCAGTATATATATATATATATATATATATATATATATATATATATATATATATATATATATATATATATATATATATATATATATATAGATAAACATATATCACGGCTGTTTCTCAACATGCTTTTAGTTACCCGCGTTCTTTTCTGCTACCGTTCGGTCACAGGGTCAAATTCTTACCGGCGTTCGGGAATTCCAGTCCTAGCGCACTAAACATTTGATAGGGGGTAATAATACCTTCGCTGCAAAGTTATCGTTGGAAACTCCAGTTTTAAAGTGGCTTTTGGTGATAGTTAGTATGTTACTCTAAGTTTCTGTTTAAAAACTAACATTGTACTATAATTACAACAGACAATATGAGAGTCTGAAAAAGTGCAAAAAGTACTTTTTTTTTCCAGTTTTGATATTTCATCATTGTTACGCAATGACATTAACAGAATACAGAAACTGTACTCAATGTATACATTAATATAAAATAGATATGTTATAGAAAATGGACATTGCTGAAAATTTTTTGCAGCATGCTTCAAATAGGAATCATTAAAAGATGAACTGACAAGTAATTAACCTTGGTTAAATTTCTATTACTTGTACTATACAGAGTGCTTAGGCATAAACTAAAACTGATATTTGTCTTTTTAAAGTAACACTGTTGATGCTGTACATTGTAAATAAAAATGGGAAAATATTATGTTAAAACAGAATAATGATATAATTTATTATATGTATACGCACAAAATATCAGAGATATGACTATTACCATTCACAATATTACATACCTGTCAACCTCCTGAGACAAAAATCTGTACGCCGGACCAAAAAAATCCTTACAAACAACCAAAAATCCTTACGCAAAAAATGTATTAATAAATTATACACAATACAGTTTTAAAACGAAAAATGACATATACAAATCTATTAGCATTTGAATTCGTGTGGTATAAAACACGCTAATATTCTCATGCTGTTCTTTACATATAAAAAACTTAGTGATCGTGAGGTACTATTCTTTCGATGCAGTGTTTTGCATTATAATGAACACATGCACTTTTAGCACTTTGTAGAATTGCATTTGTGGGTTTAAAGTCTGCACAGCATGTATCAATGTTAATCTTACACTGTAAAAAAGAAGTGAGTGTGTCTGCATTCATGGACCTCCTGCAGTCTGTGTGGACTTTTTTATTGAAAAATAAAGCAGCGAAGTTTACGCAAACAAACATTTTTTTTCTAGTTATGTAGGGCCGACACAGAATATTATGACATTAATTTATTGGAAATATTTAAATGATCAAAATATAACTGGAAAGATTAAGAGAACGACAAAAAAAAAAAAAAAAAAAAAAAAAAAAAAAATGCAAAAAAGCAAAGCAAACAGCTAACAGCAACAACAACAAAAAATTTAACAAATTATGAACAGAATATCAAATCTAGGAAGAAAAACGTAGCACCAAAAATTTACAAAATTATTTAAGAGTTGGTAGCCTAGACCAGTGATAATAGATTGCCACTTTATTCAAAAATAAAGCAGCGAATCTCGACCGCTGAAATAAAGTAGGTAGGCCTACTCAATGCAAATAAACTTTATTTTTCTACTTTTGTAGGGCCTACACATAATTTTATGATATTAATTTATTGGAAATATTGAAATGGTCAAAATATAACTGGAAAGATTAAAAGAACAACAAAAATAAAATACAACGAAGCAAAGCAACAGGAAAAAATAAAAAAAAATAACTAAATTGTGAACAGAATATTAATCTAGGAAGAAAAAATGTACTACCAAAAATTTACAAAATTATTATTTAAAAATTGATAGCCTAGACCAGTGATAATAGATCGCCGCTTTATAAAAAATAAAGCAGTGAATCTCGATCGCCGGAATAAAGTAGGCCTACTCAACGCAAACAAACTTTTTTTTTTTTTTAGTTATGCAGGGCCTACACAGAATATTATGACATTAATTTATCGGAAATATACTGAAGGACAAGATATAATTGGAAAGATTAATACAGCGATTAAATTGCAACAAAGCAAAATAACAGCAATATTTAACCAAGTTATAGGCACTTAGCTTTTTTTAAACAAATTAGCGTCGAATTTCTTGGTAAGCGTGGCTGATTATAGGTAACTTTAAAAATTCGTCATGTCACGCTGAAACTCGAAAGTGTTTGAGGCCGAATTTAAAGTTTTTGCCAAATTGTTGGGTATAAAAGGATTTGATTGGTTGCTGCGAGAGACTTCAGTTTAAAAACTGACGCCGAGATTCCCGAAATAAAAAAAATTGGTTTAAAAAAAACCTGGGTTAGAAAATATTTTCTGATTTAAAGTTTTAAAAAACTTGGGTTGGAAAATAGTTTTAAAATTTAAAAAAAAAAAAAAAAAAAAAAAAAAATTTTTTTTTTTTTTTGTTTTTTTTTTTTTGGGGAGGGATGAAAAATCCGTACAACGAGTCTGTACGGCCGTACACTGCAAAAAGTATTAAAAATACGTACACTGTACGAAAAATTCGTACAGGTTGACAGGTATGATATTATATACACAAACACGCTGAATATCCATAAATCTGCCCTGGCCCCAAAATTTCTCTCATATATCATTCACGCTTTCGTTTTTTCCTGGGGGAAATTTGTAAATTGACAGATGGAGAAATTTGTAGCAAATGCGTTTCCTTTATAAATTTCAACTGTGAACTTATGTTTTTATTACAGCATGCTCGTCTTTCAATCTTAGATACTGTTGAATATACAAATTCTCCACCTTGTTCTCCATGCATGCCCATTCCATAGCCATGAGTTCTGATCCAGTTTGAACATAGTTTTTCTGATATATGCAATTGTCCTATTGGGGAAGAGCTTTTTGAACAAAATCATGCATGTCTGTATTGATGTTTGTAATAATGAGGCTGATTCTTGACATATAGATTTGCAGTGAGAAATGTTGTTGTGTAATTTCTCAAAAGCTTAATTGAGCAAGTTAAACTGTTCTCTCGCAATACGAGCCCACAGACAAAACCACATAAATTGTTAAAAATTACCAATGGTGTCTCTAGCCCTTGTCCATCATCTCCCACAAACTCTTTCATATCCACATGCACCCATTCATACATAATCTCTCTTGTCAGTATTTTTTCTGCCCCTTCATGCTTCTGTTTTTGTCATCTCTGACCTATGAAATTGACTACGCAAGTTTATATTAACGCGGCGCGCTGCAAAGATGAAATTAGGTGGAGAAAATCTTTAATTTCTCCTCAACATTTAAAAAATATATAAATATATTGTGACAAAACTGGGCAGCCCCTATCGATCTTTGTTTCTCTCCGGCAGTGTCGGTACATTTGTGGTAAGGTAAAGGATCCCATTACACGCCCATTGAGGCATATTGGGAATATGGTGTTAGACCCATATTTTCTTGACCATCGGCACACTAGAGATGATGTGGTCAGCATCATGCCGGCTGCCTTAACATTCCCAGAAGTTGCTCTGGTACCCAGTTGGGGCTGGGTCGACCCAGGAGCCGTTTGCGGCCTAAAAAATCCCACCTCATCTGGGGATCGAACCATAGGCCACTGAGCTAGGAAGCCAGTGCACTAACCACTATGCTACCGCGGCTACATTTGTGGTACTGATTTTTATTATGTGCTCAAGGATCACACTTTTCTTTCTTTCTTTCGTCGTTGTTTTTCTGCTAAGTAGCAGATATTTGATTTTATCAAATCATTCGACACTCCTCTCTGTGATGTTACTGAGATAAGAAAGTCACCAGCGAGTTTAAATTGAACCGCTGATAAGATGAGATTACTGTCTGTGTGACACATGTGGGCAGACAAAGGTGACATAATTGCTTCGGGGCCGACTTGTTATGACAACATTACTTTCTAATAAAGTAATAATTATTACAGCTTACACATGTTGTCATGTGAGTTCCCCTATCTGTCTGTAAGTTTGTACACAATGGCATCCGACAGCGTATTACCATATATGGGAGACATGACCTTTGCAAAATTTTTCCATGTCAGACATATTTTGAAAGTACCACTCCCGACCTGTTTGAATATGATTGGAGCGTTTATTTAACTCCATAACAAACGAAGCCGTGGGAAGGCAGGGAATATAGTCTAACCATTTCGCAGATTTATTTCACTGTGAAGTTCACGCTCGCCAAGACAACATCAGACCTCGCCAGAGTAAAGACTAGATTCATAATTCCTTTTTTTAACTGGACCTTTTATTGGAGAACCTAATAAGACTTCAAGGCACAGGAAATCTGTACATTTGAATAAGGAAAATCGGGACTAGGAAACTGAAGAAACACACAGAGAGGGAATCTATTGTCAAATTAAAGACCCCCTTGACGCGTGAAAAAGACTGACTCATCTCTTTTATTCATCTGAGCAACAAGTCTGTAGCCAAGATTGGCGTAAGTAGTGCATTTTTAATTCTGTATTTTATTACTAACATGTAAACTAACACACACATATATATATTTATATTTATATATTTATATATATATATTTATATATATATTTATATATATTACCATGTGAATTTTAATTTGTGAAAATTGCTACAGGACGCCCAAGTCATTTGAGGCTGGCAACCTCAGTATCTAGAATGATGATTCATGATCCACCACTGCATGGGCTGGTGATTGCTTTATTGATAGTTTTGTAAAGAGAAATAAAAGCATAAAGTAGTTCCATTTTCTCTATGGAGCAAGGAGGGAAAGATGAAAGAAATGATGTACATTCTAAGAATAATACTTACAGTTTCAGAACTTTTCACTTAGTGTAAATGTAAACGAAAAAACATATTCATGTTAAAATTAATAGAAGTTTCAAACTTTTCAACAAGTGTAAATATAAAGGAAACATAAATGAATTTATATTGTGAACACTTTTCAAACAGTGGAGATGTAAATATAAAACATATTATATCTGTACGTTTAACCTTTTCATTTAAATGTCATGTAAAGTTAAAGCTATTCAGTTTAAATGTAAAGGAAGTTTTATCCCGAGGGATTAAATTTAATTCTCATCGAGGGTCAATTCTGACATGGGATGGTAGAATAGAAGAGGGGGGCACATAACTGTGTGTTGGAAAACGCCATACTCAGAAGAGCGTTTTGTTTCTATTTCTACTACCAGTTATTGGTGGTACCAGCAAAAAAGATCATTTCTGGCACAAGAAAGGAGTTTACGATGGAAGACCAGCTTTGAAGACTCTCCTTGACGTTTCCTTGGAAATGAGCTTCATCCTCCGAACCTTGACCAGAGACGAGTGGTACAGAAAACCAACTCATCAGGAGGAGGAGAATCAGAATCATCACTGGCAGCTAAGTTAACCCATATGCTGCCACTTGAACCTGTTATCAAAAATCATCATCCGAGTGATGATTCCTTTCTTTTAAACTGTTAAACTTAAAGTGATTATTAAATTTTGTTATTTGTAATTATACCAATTTAACTTCGATTCAATCATTTTAAATGTACTACATGTTTGTCTCAGTCAAAGTTACTAAACACACACTCTAAACAGAGCTATATTATAATAATAATTCCACTGATTAACTCAGCGGTGGTGGCTTAACAGGCTAGAATAAACCGTTGCTTAAATTCTTCATAAAAGATTACAGAATTAACATGCTCAGCAACAGCCAGCATTGTTTTCGCTTATATGAATATCTTGTGAAGACTCCCATGTGATAGAAGCTTTACTACTCTGCTATCTACATTTCTGCCAAGAGTAATCTTGTGTAAAGATAGACTCCATTGAAACCTATAATAGATACTCTTGAGTTTTGGCCACTGTTGGAATACCATCACATATATATATATATATATATATATATATATATATATATATATATATATATATATATATATATATATATATATATATATATACATATATATATATATATATATATATATATGGGAGCCGCGCTGGTGTAATGGCTTCGGCGTTGTACTGGCGACCAGGTGTTCATGGTTCAAACCCGGGCGTCGGCGTTTGAAGAAATGTTTACAGCCGGAAATTTGACTGAATATCCTGAACGGCTCCTGTGATAAACCCTCTGTGGATGGGAAGGAGCGAAGCTCCTGACCGGGTTGGAAGGAAAGTCCTCAGGTTCCCCAGCCTCGCAATGACATTTCATTGGGCCGAAGGGCTGAAAGCCCCAAGTGCCGCTGGTTAAGAAAAAAAAAAAAAATATATATATATATATATATATATATATATATATATATATATATATATATATATATATATATATATATATATATATATATATATATGATAGGAAACTCTTTACAGAGCGATACAACAGGAAGCAATCTGATCATCAGAAGAAGTCCCCCAGTCCGACGAGTGTTTCGGCCCATATACTCCTTTACATTCTAAGGGGGGCGGGCCCACTTGGGTCATGACTCCCAAGCGTCTCAGCCTCCTGTTGTCTTGTATCGAAAATGAACCCATTTCCCTTATGGTAGCAACTTTAATCCACAACTCCGCCAGTCGTGGAGGCAATTGTGAAAGTAACAAAACAAAGACAAATTATTCCGTTCGTTCCGTCGCACACACTGAGACACCATCGCGAGGCCGATGCGTCTGGCCACTGAAATTCTGACACTGAACACCCCTATAATATACACCGCCTGTTGCCGCTCAGTCACAGCCCGTTCACAAGTACACCAAAATACTCAGCGTATTGTGGACTTAGAAAAATTCCTGATGTTTTCTGTACCGCAGCGTTAATTGTCATGATTTCCATTGCCCATTGCGGTTGTTCCACAGCCAGCTTGATGCCTTTTCAGCAGTTTCACTAAGCCTCTTCAGTGCCCTTGTTCTCGACTGTCCCCTCAGCCCCAACAGTTTCAATAGATCATACACTGATGCAGCCACAAGCCCTCTTGCGCCCACTTCAACAGCCATGACCTTTGCAGTGAACCCATCGTGTCTCAGATCCGCGGCCAGATCACTATACTTGGCCGCTTTGAATGAATGTTGCTCGTCTAATCTGGATTCAAATGGCACGGTCAGTTCAATCAGTATGACCTGGAGCGTTGCTGAAGATTGAAGCACTATATCCGGCCGTCTCCGCGATATTCTGATACTCTCTGGATATGCCCCTCGTCCAGGTAGGTCTACCGCCATCTCCCAGTCGTTTGCACAGTCAAGAAGAGATGGTAAACTGCTACCAGGATTACTCGGTTTGGGGTGTGCTGACTTTCCTGCCCTCAGAAAGTATGTATTTGCGGTGCTTGGCCTGGGTTTGCTATTCGCCTTCATCCTTGCCAGATCTATTGTCGCAGCAAGCTCATTTAGCACTTTGTTATGGCGCCAAGTGTATCGCCCTTGCCCTAATGCCACCTTACATGCTGAGAGCACGTGTTCGAGTGTCTGCCTCCCCTGGCACTAGGGGCACTGCTCATCATCCGACTTTCCCCATTTCACAAGGTTGGTGGCCGATGGCAGCAGGTCATACATTGATCTAACAACGAAGCTGAGCCTAAGAGGTGCCATATGCCATATATCATTCCATGTCAAGGACCTCTGCAGGGCTCCTTCCCATGTAGTCCATTGGCCCTGTTGGACCTGCTGCACTGCTTTTTGCAACCTCTTATCATTCTCAGCTCCTCGTATCTCCTGAACTACCATGTCTCTGCGCTCCCTGCTTGATGCCTTGGACCACCAGCGGATATCTCCATGACCAAATCCCCGTCTATTCGTTTGTGTGTATCCGATTACCTCCCTCAGTTTGAGTGACTCTTGGGCAGCATCAACAGCTTCTTCCACTCTCCACTTCCTTCCTGTTTTCAGTGTAGGCTGAATGGACTTAACCACGTCATCAGCTGACTCGCGTAGCATCATTGCAAGCCTTGCCTTTCCAACTTTGTACTCTTCAACAACTGACTTGAAAGGAAGCAGAAGTTTTGCCTTTTTGCAATACAGTGCTACATCTGACAGACCTGGTGGTACCCCTAGCCACTTTCTCATGAACTTGTTGACCTTCTGCTCTATAGCTTCCACTGTACTTGTGCTTATTTCATATATAAGCAGTGGCCACAGCAACTTCGGTATCAACATAAACTGGAGGCACCACAGTTTGAACTTTCCCAGGAGTCTGCTTTGGTCTATGATCTGTAGCCCTCTGTCTGCCATTTCTATTGTCTGTTGCACTGCCTTCGAGTCTTTTAATGAGGCCTCGTACACCCTGCCAAGACTTTTAACAGGTTCCTCAATGACAGTAGGGATTCTTTGGTTGGAAACCATGAATATGTCCTCTGCTATTTTCCCTTTCCTGACTGATAGGCTTCTCGACTTCTTGGGTTTGAAGCTCATTCTGCACCAGCTGACTAGTTCATCCAGGCATTCTAACATCCTCCGGACCTGATGTTCATCTGATGTCAGAATTGTTGTGTCATCCATGAATGCTTTGAGCGGTGGCATGTGACACATTCCACCGAGCTTTGGACCTATAGCCATTCCTTCATCCGCATTGAGGATTACCTGCATAGCCATCACGAATAGTATCGGAGAGATGGTACACCCCATCACAATTCCAACTTCAAGGCCAATCCACTTCGTTGTGTACTCTCTTGTTGAAAATCTGACAGCAAACCCTGCGAAATACAGCTTCAGCATTGCTGCAATCTCTTGTGGAACATGATACATTTCTAGGGCCTGCCACAACATCTGGTGTGGAACGGATCCATAAGCATTCGCTAGATCCAACCAGATTACATGGAGGTTTGTTCTGTCAGACTTTGCCTTTTGGATTGCTTCCCAGATCATTGTGGCATGCTCTAGACATCCTGGTGTACCTGGGATACCTCCTTTCTGAATGGTAGTGTCAATGTACCCATTTGCCAGGAGGTATGTAGTGAGTCTTTTCGCCATCACTGAGAAGAATATCTTCCCTTCCACATTGAGTAGGGAGATTGGCCTGAACTGACTCATGTCAGTGGAATTTTGCTCCTTCGGGATGTAGACTCCGTTCGCCTTTCTCCATTCCTTGCTTACAAGCTGGTTTTTCCACGCATTCTTCAGTAAACGGAGCAGTCGTTTGAGCACTTCAGGGCATCTCTTATACACCACATATGGGACACCATTAGGACCTGGAGCTGACTTGCACCGAGCTTTCTGGACAATGCTTTCTACCTCTTGCACCGTTGGGGGCTTGGTGTTAAATTCAGCTCCTGGCTTACTCGGCCATTTAAGGCCTGCCATGCTGCTGAGCGGCTCATCTCTGCGACCATCTGAATATGTCATTCTAAGGTGTTCTTCCAGGTCTTCTTTCTTGATGTTTAGCGTACCCGACCGTGGCTGCTCAAACAGTTCTTTGGCAAACTTGAAGGGCTCCCTGAAGAATCTTTCCCTATCCCTTCGAGTCTTCCTTCTCTTCCTGCACAACCTTTCTGCTCTACAAAGGGCATTATGTTGGCCTTTCAGGTGCTCCCAAACCTGTCGTAACCCTTCCTTCTGTGGCAACTGCGTTCTTGAAAAGTTTTCGGGCATGCTTCTTCTGTTTCCTGATTTCTTCTATTTTAATTTGTCTTCTACTTTTTCGTGGTGGGTTACTTTCCCTTGCCTCCCTCACTCCGAACACTTTGCGACAGTGCAGATATATTATGTCGCCGAAGATTTCCAGCTTCTTCTCCAAAGTTATCTGCTTCAGGTTGTTATCCAACTCTTTTGCCAAGGCTTCGTCCAGCTGTTCCCAAAGCCCTTTTGCACTGGCAGGTGGAAACTTGATTGCATCTCTCTTCCCGTCCAAGAAGTGTGTGAGATCATCATCAGGCAGATCAACTTGAATGTACTCAGCACTGTGGATTGACTCCTGGCTGCGTTCTTCTAACGTCTTATCCGTCGAGACAGAGCGCTGTTGATCTCCCCCAGATGACCCCCCACACCCCTTTTTCGTTCGGTGGATTTTCATTCCTCTCTGAGTAGAGAATTCCCTACCACAGGCACATGGAAATTCCAGCTTGACATAAGTCTTGGGCCTGACCATGAAGGAGCCACAGGAGGAAGATGAAACTTGGCACATTTAAAGTTCATCATATTTGCACTGAATGTGTAAAGTACGCGTTTGTTTCTTCAATGGGTTTTCCCACTACGGTGCACGGCGCAATGTACCCTATTGACCGGATCTGCTGCTCCAAAGATTTGACAAAACAATGGAAAAGAAGGAGGCCAGAGCTGTGATAAAATTTCTGATGTTTCAGGGAAAAACACCTACAGAAATACACAGGGAGATGGAACCAGTGTTTCGTGATTCTTGTCCTTCATATACTTCGGTAAAAAACTGGTGTCAACAGTTTAAGTGAGGCCGCTCAAATGTTGCTGATCTGCCAAGATCTGGTAGACCAGCCTCAGAGTGCAACGATGAAAATGCAACAAGAGTGAAGAAAATCATTGACCAGGATCAAAAAATGACAATTGTGGAGATAGTTAGTAGAGTAAAACTAAATGAAAGAACAGTTTATAGAATTTTACACAACAGACTGAACATGAGAAAAGTGTGTGCACGCTGGGTTCCGCGACTGTTGACACGTGAACAGAAGCAAACGAGGGTAAATTGATGTCAACAGTTGCTCACAAAGTGTCAGTCAAAAAAATTTTTTGAGACCATGGTGACAGTAGATGAGACTTGAGTACACCATTATGACCCCCGAATCCAAAATTGTCAGCATGCAATGGAAAACCCCGGGCTCCCCAACTCATGTCAAGCCGAGGGCGCAGAAATCTGCAGGAAAAGTGATGCTGACTGTTTTTTGGGACGGCACAGGTGTCCTTTTGAAAGATTATCTGCCTCGTGGCAACACAGTTAATGGACAGTACTATGCAGATCTTCTCACAAAACTAAGAAAGGTTGTGACCAGGAAACGAGGGATAACGCGTACTCAAATTCTTCCTTTGCTTCAAGACAACGCGCCCTCTCACAAAGCACGGCTTGTGCAGCTAGCAGCCAACGATTTGAATATTGAAATTCTTCCACACCCACCATATTCTCCAGATTTGGCTCCATCAGAATTTTTTCTATTCCCAAATCGTAAAAAACGGCTAAAAGGAAATCATTTTGACAGCAATGAAGAGGTTATACTGGCATGTGATACTGGTTTAGTTTGAAAAATAGGGTGTTCTACTCCCAAGGTCTTTTCAAGGTCAAACAGAGATGGCAGAAGTGTGTCAATTCAAACGGTGGCTATATTGAAAAGGAATAAACACTATACAAAATTTCAGCTCTCTGTGACATGTCCTTCATGGTCAGGCCCAAGACTTATGTCAATCCCCTTGTATATATATATATATATATATATATATATATATATATATATATATATATATATATATATATATATATATATAGGTAATCTCCAAAAGAACGTTGCCAACAGTTCCGCACAGAATATTCACTTGGAGTTATTTCCCTTTAGTTGTGTTTCGTGGACATGTATCATAATGTGCAAGTATCGATTGTAATTAGGAACTGTTACACTATTTGAGTAGCAAAACGCAGAGATAATTATAAACAAAATACATTTTAATTTTAACAAAAGTGGGTGAGGAGCGGGGGTGTTGAAGCATGAGGCCGTTGGTTTATTGTTAAACTGACTTATTTGTCATAATTAATTTTTTATAAGAACACCACACTAACTCACAGACTGACGAAATATTAAATGTCTAACCTACTAAAGGATTGATTCATAAATTGACTGATGGGCTGAGTGACTGACTGGTGTACTCATTATGATTAACTGATGGACTGACAGACGGACAACAGATAGACTGCTGATTTGACGGACCAACTTTCGTAGGCCCTACATCAGTTCGTAAGTTGGTCCGTCAAATTAGCAGTCTATCATGTTTTTTTATTTTTTATATTTTGTTTATAATCGTCTCTGCTTTTTGCAGCGCAAATAGTGTTACATTTCCTAATTACAATCAATACTTGCACATTTTGATACATGTCCAGGAAACACTGCTAAAGCATAAAACACTGCTAAAGGGAAATAATTCCAAGCAAATTTCTGTGTGGAACGATCTGCAACGTTCTTTTGGAGATTACCTATATATATATAACATATGTATGTATGTATTTACAGTAAAAGTCCGAAAATCTGGACTGCTCGGGGATTTGGTTGGTCTGGATTTTCGGATTTTCGGGATTCTCTGGCAATACTTTTAAAATTCAAATTTAAGGAAGAATAAAGAAGAGATGAACAGGCAAATTTTGTATATATATATATTGTGTGAGTCATCTTGGCTTTGTTGTAGAGGAAACGTTTTTTTAGGGACAGTATTTTGGGTTCTTTTCGTGTCCTTGCATGCAGTATCGTGCGATTATCGGTAATCAGACGTACTGCTTTCTTATGCAGATATATATATTTGTGTGTGTGTGCGTGCGTGCATGTGTGTGTGTGTTTTTTATGTAGAGCCAATCCTATTATATAGTTATATCATGGACAATTAATAAACAAGTAAGAAGAGCACTGAAAATTGCTTCAGAAACCACCACTGAAAGCGCTCATGAAGTGCTTTGGCACAGGCTTCCTGCAATGTGGTCGACTGCAATGTGGTCGACTGCAATGTGGCTGACTGCAATGTGGCTGACTGCAATGTGGCCAACTGCAATGCTGGCTCCGTGCTCCATAAGGAGTGGAAAAAAAAGGAAGAAACAGATGACAGTATCAATATATATAAAATCCCAGCTTAGGGATGCAACTTTGGTTGAAAGGTAGACATTAATTGTATTGTTTCCCTTATATGTACTCTCCCGAAAATAGTAACACTTAACAAAGAACAATGCGCAAATGACGTGCACAAAAATGTATTTATAGAATTTGTGATCTTGTATACACACACTGGGATCCTCGCTGCTGCTACGTAGTTCGAGTGCTGTAGTGATGCACAGTGGTTTTTTAAAATACTTTTGAATAAGTAAAATTGCCATTAGGTATTGGTGCTTTTGAATGTAATTCCAGTCTTATGGCAGGCTTTTACACTAGTTTATTAATAATCTGTGTTGAAATATATTGTACATCGTACATTCAAAACCAGTGAATTAGTTCTTCAGCTTCATCTTTGTTCGCTCTTGTATAACCACTTCTGTCCCATGAAGCTGGCAGCCATTCTCAGGGTTCTATCATCAGCGTACAGTTTGTCTGTCAGCTTAGTTGATGAAAACCATGCTGTTCACTCTGCTACTCTCATGGAGTTGACATTCTTAGAGGGCATGTCATAGCTGGTAATGGAGTTTGAGGATGAGCTGTCAACTCCCCGGCATGCACAACATATTCTGACAGAAAAAGCCCAGCTCCTGGCCTACTCATCATGAATAATATTCAAAATAATAAACAGACCATATGGTATTTTATACTTGGACAGATGCCCTAATAAAACTGACAGACCTTATGTCTAGGTTGAACACGCCACACCTACCAAAACGAGACAAAATTTTAATTATTTTGTTTTAAATGGCAGAACTGTCTTAACTAAGGAGAATGGGTGAGAGTGGTACCCGTAAAGCCACAATGCTCTGGGCAGGTGAAGCTCATTAGCCTTGGATGGCAGTTCATCTAGGACAAAGAAACCTCAGATTTCAAACCACCTGTTCAGGTCACATCAGATTGGGATACCATCTATTCAACAAGTTAAAGATAGGAACTACTGATGAGTGTAGCTGTGGCACTGACATAATGACTGCTGAGTATCTACTTCAAAGGTGCCCAACCTATGAGGAATAGAGAAAGTGCATATGGCCATCACTAGTACTATTCCTGGAAAAGCTCTATGGAGATATCAACAGCCTCAGACTGACCACTGCTTTCTTTGAACTTATTCAAGTTGACATCTGAGAGTGAACGAAGATGAAAGAAACCACCTGCTACTACCTTGCAGGTAGGCTGGGAACAGTTAAAGGCTAAGGGAAGCAAACTTAATGCTTGTTGAAATCGGATGTTCAGGGATGAAAGATGCAGATATCACAGCCCAGCTGTAAACTGTGGCACAACATAACTTGCATTCAAAAATACCTGAGTTAGTTACAGTACATACTGATCAGCAGTTTGATGTACATTAATAACAGTTATAAATTCTATATATAGTGCAGTCAAATAAGTGAGTGCCTATTACACTGCGCGGCTTAGAGAGAACATTCTTCTACATCTTTTCACTTCTTATGGAGTGTGGATACACCACTGCAGATGCCCCCCCTCCTCACTGTAGATACCCCCACTGTAGATGCCCCCCCCCACTGTAGATGCCCCCCCTGAGAAAGCCTACCACACATCAAAGCACATGCTCTTGCAGTGATGATTTCTGTACCAATTTGTTTTACTTAATGGGGTTGTCTGCCCCATGCATGAGAGAACATTGCTTACCAAATATTATTGATTCATCCTTATTATTAACTCTTACTATACGTGAGCTAAAACCACGTTTTTACACGCTAGTTTCGCTATCGCTACCACCGCGTGCCAGTTGAACTGGCGAGCCATAAAATTGGTACTAAACCCGCGCCACTTCACGGGGCTTGCCGGATAGTAAGAGTTAATGTAAAAAAAAAAGGCCGTTTAAAAACAGAAATGATTAAGACAATTTTTTTTATTTCTATAGGTCATAGTGTTGGAGAGCTCAAATCGTGTTGGCGGCTGGATAAACACCACCATTAACCCTGATGGTTGTATATTTGAGCATGGACCTAGGAGTCTCAGACCTGTAGGGGAGCAGGGTAGAAATACTCTACAGCTGGTAGTATTTTTATTTTCATCTTTGTGCAATGTTCTATGTAGTTTACTTAAACTGATGGTTCAAATTAAGACATTGTAGGCACGTACTTAGACTGATTGTTGTTGTTAATGTTATTGATCAAGCAGCGCTTGGGCTCTTGCCCTTCGGCCCAATGCCATGTAGTTATGTCTGCATGTTTTCGCAAGTTGTTTTGTTTCTCCGTACAAGGTATTCTACTTATCTGGCCTCGGAGGAAGGAACATTGTCCTAACAACATCGAGTGCTGGGCACTCAAAGAGGTGGCAGTCAACAGTTTTGTAGGCGTAGTTACATAGCTGGCACTCTGGAGAGTGTTGTGGTTGGAGTCTGTTCAAGTGACTGTTGAGTGGTATATGTTGTGATCTGAGCCAAAAAATGGTGCTCTCACGGCTGTTTGCCAGCGAGCTTATAGTTGTTTCCCTTTTTTCCCTGACTGTGCTATTTATAGCTATCTTGACAGAGGTCACATGGTCAACTTCCTAATCGGAAAAAAATGTGGCGATGTTTACTTTCGATAGGGCTTAATTAATGCTTTTAAGCTACTTTATTATTATAAATACCGGCTTTAATTTTGCGTAAAGCTAGACTAGAAATGTTAGAGTAAATTTTAGAACAAGAACAAACATTTTATCACAATTAGAACAGAAGATGTAATAGTCTGAAATAGTGTAAAATTTACGTTTTTTTAATATTTTGTTATGGTTTGTTTCTAATGCAATTTACACAAAAACGGTCACAATCAACATGCATAACAAATTACAGAAATCAAAAGTAGAAAACCTGCAGAAAATGGATATTAAAGTTTTGTTTTGGTTTCATGCGTCAAACATTAATTATTGAAACATTAAATTGCAAGTCCACATTTATTACCTTAAAATAACACACCCAATTGTCCCCAAAACATGAGAGCTAACAATTATCTCAATCATACATCACGATGGTCATGTAAAAATGAGTATGGTCATGAGTAAAACGAAATGTTCAATTTAATAAATAAATAGGTGTATTTAATAAATACATCTATTAAATGATTTCCACACTCTGTTAATTCTGTCACTCTCACGCAACAACTGCCATAATTTGCTCTAGCCCCAAAATTTCGCTCAATTATCATTCACACTTCCTTTTTTTTAATAAGAGGAATCTGTACATTCACAGATGGAGAAATTTGTAACAAATGAGTTTCCATTATAAATTTTAATTGTGAAGTTATATTTTTAATACCGCTGGCGCGTCTTTCAATTTTGGAAATAGTGGAATGTACAAATTCTCCTCCTTGCTCTCCATGCATGCCCATTCCAAAGCCATGAGTTCTGATCCAGTCTGCGCAATGTTTTTCTAATATGTGCTGTTTAGGAATTGTCTTACTGGGGAATAGCTTTCTGAACAAAGACATATAAGTCTCTATTAATGCTGTTATTGATTCTTTACTAATTGGTTTACTGTGTGATATTTTGTTGTGTACATTTTATCAAATGCTTCTTTCAGTGAGTTGGATTGTTCTTGGGCAATAAAAGCTATGTCAGTTATATCTTGTTTGTTTGTAATTTTCATTATTTGTGTAATGATTGCTCTTGTAAGATCTTTATAAACTTTTGTGTGAGATATCTGTGGCAGTGATTCCCTATGAATTCTCTGCTATGATAAGCCTGTGGTATGATTTTGTGTTTGGCTAGTACCTTGTCCAGGTGTAAGCAAACTGGACCAGACCAGCACACAGATCTTGAAACTGAAGTTTGGCCAGCGCATCTTGTGCATTTTCAAGTTTAACTTTAAAACTATCTGTCTCCTCCTTATCCTCACAAAGTTCAATACCTGCCTGAAAAAATTCAATTTTAGCTTCTAATTCTTCTGCCTGTTTCCAGTTCCTACTAAATCTCTTCAAGTTCTTCATAGGACTAATGTTTGCATGTATCTCTTGCGGATTCTCAAATATCTTTGCGTCTATTGTATCGTCTACCTGTTCTAGAAGTCTGTGGTGTTTCAAAACAATGCCTAATAAAATATGAAGGTAAGGAGGAGCTACATTTTCAATGTCAATCTCTAACATTGGTTTGTGTAAACAATTATGGTAACATGCCACTTGCCTATTATTCCCTTTCCCATGTTTCATATATCTATTGTAATCTCTTATCAACATTGCCAAACTTCTTGGTTTGCAAGTTGTATGCTCTCTGGATGTCTTTATTTCCTTGTTTTGCTGGAGACACCACAGACATGGGTATATTCCTTGAGCTCCAGACAAACCAAACATTTTCATCAAAAAGTCATAATCCCCGAATAAGAAAACAACAACTTTTTTACCATCCCACTCTAAATCTTTTAGTGACTCTATCTGAGCTTTCATGTCATTCATAAATATTTCTAAATTATCATATGTATCTCTGACTCTAGCAATTGATAAAAGGATGGTATTAGATTTAGAATTTGGTTTCTCTAAATTTACTACCTGCATTGTAACTTTGAATGAAAGAAGATATACAAACAGTTACTTAGAATTCTTTGGCAGCCGTCGTGTGCACAGGATTGTCTACCAAAGAACACTAATCGAACAGTCCTTATCTCACACACAATAAAAATAAGACATTCATATTATAAATACAAGATTAACAAGACTTGAAAGATAGATCAAAGTATTGTGGAAGTAATCTATCTATAGCTTTACATGTTTTCTGACGCATATATACGCAGCTAAATATTATTATAAATGAATGAAAATGCAAAAACAGATGGTGCTTTACAAAAAGTTATTTTTTTACAACCTTATTTAAGATTTGCGAGTATCAGGAATGCGTTTACAGTGATTTAAATGTTATAAAATCTGGTGACAATATGCTTGTTCTTGTAATGCCAAACTCACAAAACTGACTACCACACATTCTCAAGATATGAAATCAAAAAAAAAAGTATGTGGAAATAATCTTTAGCTTCCCTTCGAGAAGTCTTTATAATTATAAACTCAAACGAATGGGCCGATTTTTAGATATTAAATTAATAAAAAGATTACTTATTTTATGAATTTCCTCAAATGATGACGCTGTTTTCAAAAGTCTGTAACTCCGTCAAAACTAATTTCAAACAAATAAAAATGCAATCACAAATAGAACACAGAACAAAGTTATAGTACACAAAAGAATTTTAGCGCTGTGTTTATCCAGAACGAGTGTGTAATGATTTATATTTTACTGATTTTACACACACAACAGCTGATTTTCCCCGCCAAAACCCTCAGTAGTTTTTTACGGTGCATTTGAAAATTTTATACCCGGTGTCAGAATTCCGGTCACCGAAACTAAAAGATCGCTCGGGTATAAGGCACAAACAGCCGTGCTCTGAACCCTCCTTGTAGGACTAATTGTTCAGATTAAGACATTGTAGGCAGTTACTTAGACTGATAGTACTGTCAGACCTAAAAGTCTTTTATATTTGGACATGCACCCTAATATAACTGACAAGGGTGAATGGGACTCGCCTTGCTAAAACGAGGCAAAATCTTATTTAAAAAAAGTTATACTGATGGTTCAAATTAAGACATTGTAGGCATGTACTTAGACTGATTGTTCAAATTAAGACATTGTAGACAGTTAATTAGATTGATTGTTCAAATTAAGACACAGTTGGCATTTACTTAAACTGATTGTTCAGATTAAAACATTGTAGGTGTGTACTAATACTGATGGTTCAAATTAAGACATTGTAGGTTGTGTACTTAGACTGATGGTTCAAATTAAGACATTGTAGGTGTGTACTTAGACTGATTGTTCAAATTAAGACATTGTAAGCATGTACTTAGACTGATGGTTCAAATTAAGACATTGTAGGTGTGTACTTAGACTGATGATTCAAATTAAGACATTGTAGGTGTGTACTTAGACTGATGGTTCAAATTAAGACATTGTAGGTGTGTACTTAGACTGATGGTTCAAATTAAGACATTGTAAGCATATACTTAGACTGATGGTTCAAATTAAGACATTGTTGGCAGGCTGTGTTATAGCTGAAAAGGTAATAGTGGGAGGACAACCATGGTGACTGAAGAAAGTCATCATAATCATTATTATTCCCCTTTTCACTCCTTATGGAGCATGGGTTCACCACTGCTGGAGCAGGAAACTTGCACCAAAAACATTCATGTGCTCTTGCCGTGACAGTTTCTATAGTAATTGGTTTTATGTGATGAGTTTGCCAACCCCGTGCGCAACCTCAAATTAACTGCCTGTTATGACATACCTGAGGAAGCTTTGTCTCCTCAGAGACTCTCAGGAAGAAAAACATCAGTCAGTACTTTTAGAAGTGGGCTTACAGCTTTTGTTTTATGAATTAAACAAAAAAGAAAATTTAAAAACCTCAATCAAAATTCTGGCACCCTTGTTTGGTCCAGTCTTATTCACAGATCGTTAGTGTCAACCAAATATTTTCTGTGTAATTATATAAGTATATTTAAATGTATATAACTAATGTTTCCTGAGTGTCGGAGTGACTATGAGGTATAGCTTCTGCCTCGAATTCTAGAGGTACTGGGTTCCATTCCTAGTAGAGGGAATATGATTTATGAAAATTTTTTTCCAGAACCAATGGTCCTAATGATGTCATACTCACCCCTGGTCTCTTGGATAGTGAGATCGGATGCCTAGCCTTCTTGGATAAGGGCCAAACATTAGGAGGTCCCATATGCATGTTGCGCACATTAAAAATCCCACGCCAGTTGGAAATCGTTAATTAAGAGTAGATCATAAAGCCGCTGCCCTAGCAACATTTAAAAATTAGAAACCTACCCACCACAAAAATATTTATAGAATGTGTGATTCCTATATACACACATTGGGATTCTCGCTGGTGCTACAGAGTTCATGCACTGTGCTGAGATCCTCCTTTTGTGATCTAATGAAGGAGATCGGAGCACTGATAAAATTGTCCCTGTGCAATGAAGATAGTCCTTAAAACCAAAACAAAACCAAACCAATGCTTACTGATTTGATGATTCATCTTCCTGGGTTTTGACAGAATTGTTAATCAGAATCGACCTTTCTGCACTGGCCGTGTTTTGACAACCCATTTATAACTGTTTATAACTAAGTTAACTCTTGTGGTGTGTCTAACATTAGGCAGTTGTGTTTCCTGTGGACAATAATGGACAACCATTGTGAGGCTTAACTATATATCAGTATATTATTAGGTAAAGCACAGCTATTGACAGATACAGCATGGTATATGTGCAGGGTAATGCAAAAGCAGATGTACACTTTCTTTATATTTATTTATTTGTTATTACAAAGTAGGTGGTTGAAGTAACAAGAAGAGACATGGTACGCAACCAAACGATACGTCAAGGCCTTAAATCCTACCCCCTGCAGACCCAAGTAGAACAGTCCCAATTAAGATGGTTTGGCCATGTCTGCAGAATGGGAGAAGATCGGATACCACGACAAGCATGGGAAACAAAGAGCCAAGGATCCAGACCCCGAGGACGACCCAGAGTCCGCTGGGAGGACAACATTAGACAATCTTTGAAGGATCGAGGACTAGAATGGAACCAGGCCAGGAGGAAGACAGCCGATAGGATAGTCTGGCGCTCTCTCTTCCAAACCTCTACACCTCACGGTAGAAGGGGAACGACTAAGTAAGTAAGTTATTACAAAGTAATTAATACTTTCAATATAGAATAAGTACAAATATAGAATAAAAAATTATGAAATACATGTTAATAATGTGTAAATGTACATGCTAATAAATTTAAAAAAATGATAATTAATAAATATATTTTATTAGAGTGCATACCTAGTTTTGCACCACCCTGTATTGTAATCAGTAGTGTGACACAGCTATTGACAGCTATAGAATGCCAAAGTTTAAAGTTATGGAAGTCAAAATATGTTTTATTATAGATTTGTACTTTTGTGTGTTCTCTTGTGCAAATTAAGCATCATTAGGAGAATCAGCTTTTGTTCTTGTGCAAGATGTCTTCCTTTTTCATTTCACTTTTTTTTCTACACCAGTACTTAAGGTCAGAAAGACACCCCCACCTCCATTTTCTGTTGCATTTGTTGCTAATCCATCTGTGTATGCATGGGTCCAGGTGTTGCGGGGGTAATGTTTCTCTATGTATTTTGTCGCTATGGATTTTCTATCTGTTGCAGTTTGGCTCTTTTTTCTTTCAATTCCAGGAGTGTTTTCTATCATTTCAGGGAAACGATTTTATTTCCAAACTGGAAGCTTGTGTACAGTGTAGATGGGTTTAATAGTGGATATTTCATTTATGGAAACTGCTTGATTGAGATACCATCTATTCAACAAGCTAAAGATAGTAACTACCGATCAGAGTATCTGTGACACTGATAAAATGACTGCTGAACATCTGGTTCAAAGTTGCCCCTCATATGCGGTACAGAGAAAGCACATATGGCCGACGCAAGCTCCTTTCATGGAAAAGCTCTACGGAGATTCAAATAGCCTCAAACTGACAACTGCTTTCTTTGAGAACATTCAAGTAGACGTCTGAGAGTGTACGAAGAAGAAGAAAGAAAAAAATTTCACTTTTTTTGCTTCTTACAAGGCCTGGTGCTACCACTACAGCTGATCCCCTTTTAGAAATCCTTCACTAAAGCATGAATATGCCCTTGCTGCTGGGGTTTTTATAGCAGTTTCTTTTACAAGATGAGTATTCCAGCTCTCCCCCCCCCCCCCCCCCCCCCCCCCCCCCCCCCCCCCCCCCCCCCCCCCCCAATGCATAGCCTCATGTTAGTCACCTCTTGCATCATGCCTGAGGGAGCAGTAGTCCAAATCTTTCTGTGTATCCTCAGTGACCCCCCTTCAGTCAGCACGATATACCCTGGTTCTTCTGGAGTTCTTTAAAGTTGTTTATCCACCATTCTCATGGGTAGTCCCTTGTCATGTAGCAGATTTTAATGATGCTCATGATGGAATCTGATTTGGCTTCATACTGGCGAGGAGTAAGCATTTTTATTTTCTGTCTCTCTGTGTTGTGGCTAGTACATGGTTTTTTATTCTCTCATCAACAAACTTCTGAATGTCATCATTTTTACTTCTGTCTCATATGGTGATATTTTCCCAGACGTGTCTTTTCATATACTGTGATCTTCTTTTCATGCTTTTTTTGTATTTTTTTAAAGACAAAGTATCCCGTTCAACCCTTGATGTAACTGTGGATATATAACTGTGGATGTAATTAGGATATATAGTGTAGAAAATTCAAGATAAAAATCTGATTTCTGATACCTGTCACAACCAGATATATTGTGGATTTATCATAACACAGTATTAATACTTATAGGCTCGCTCGCTAGGAGCATGACCACAACATATAATGGCTGACAAAGAAAGATTAACACTTTCTACAGATACTTCCCTTTAATGAATAAATGCACACACTACCGCCACACACGGCTAACAAACATATGAAATACATATATCAATGCCAGAGAAAACTTGCCTCAATAAATTTATCTACTAGCCTCATACCACACAATATAATGGCCCTGTGCAAGCAATGCACTGATTACCGCTCACCATAGCGGCCGAAATCTATGACAATGAAAATACCCAAAACATAGAACACTTATAATCTGTGGTATATAGGAAATGCCACTAGATAATACACAAAATCTAGAATTACACAATATGATCCACTTAATCCGCAATAAGGCAAAACTTAGAATACACCTCTCATAGTACACTTCTCAGCAAGAATGCTGGCAAGGGGAAAACATAGGTACGTCCTCACCCGAACGCAGCTAGAATACTAATCCCCATCTTGGCGCCTAAAAATTCCCGCTTCCGCTAATCACATGACTTGCTGGTAGTTATCCTAATGTTGCCAAAACTCAATGTTGCCAGTCTGATATTTCGTCACTGCGAAATAGTGCCATGACATCCCCCCCATCCCCCTTAAGAAAGAAAATGTAGTTTTCTTCCACCGGAGGAGCTTCGCCCGACCCCCTTCGGAATATGGGCGAACATATGCCATCATAGCATCTCCTCATCTGACTAGAAAATGCCATAGTTCTCCACCACCATTGTCGTTCCTGCCTTCTCCACCTATCCACAAAACACAACCTGAGTATGATGTAAGTTATCCAAGGTTCTGGCAAAAATAACAATGGCTGTCCACCCCTGGTCACCCAAAACACAATGCATAATACATTTATATATACTCTGATATATACACCCATAATAGTAGAAAAACTCATAACCTCAACAGTCATTAGTAACATAGTGTAGATATACATTACATTCAATTATAGAGCAAATTGCCTTTATGGCACCATGATACATCCATTACAAAGCCTGACATAGTATAGCATCAACATGATCTTTAAAGATTATAAAACATCTCTACTGTGGTTGCAATTCCTTGCTACCCACTTAAACATGTAAACACCTCCTCAGTTCTCCTCACTACATTATAAAATTGCACAAAACAACTATAGCAATCTTCTCCCTCCACTCAAGTAAAAAAATATAGTAAATCAAACCTGTAAAATTGTGTGAATGCATGTATGTGTGTGCCCTTCCCTTTCCAAAAACAAACCAAGAAAACAAACAAACAATTAACATTAAAAAAAAAAACGTACATTCTCTCAAAACTGCCCTGTTGGTAACAAGGTGAAAAGGGGTGAGTAAGCCCAATCCACCAATTATCTGCCATCATCCGCACGAGTACCCCACCAGACTACCCCTTATCTTCACACCATCATTGATCCTTATATATTAATTATAGTTCTTGTTATATACTGTTTTACTGTATTGTGAAATTCTCTAGGTCTATCTATTCTCAACACATGTTCCACAGTTTTAGATGAATTGTATGCCTGTAAATAATCTAATATTGGTTTTCTCTGTTGTTCATACTTCCTACATTTTAGTAGGAAATGCTCTATATTATTTATTTCTAGAGATTCTGCACATTAAGGTTCTTCAATTCTAAAATCCTTCCATGTGTTTTAGATAATGACTATGTTTGACATTACTAGCATAGGGTTGATAAGAATAATTATCAGGCTGCCGCTTTGTCTCCAACGAGATGTGTGGGTGTTTCATTTTAGATAGTTATAATATGTCTTCTGAAGGTATTAACTATAGTGTGTGTCAGCAATACATAAATTGTGTACTGTTCAATAAAGGACATCTATATCATGGCTCAGCTTTAGACGTATATAGTTTGGCTAATGTAAAGGCAATAGCAATATTGTACAGACACTCTTGCATTATATTTATTTATATGTTTTTGTTTGGAATGCTAGAAATTATGCTATCTTAAGTTTAAAAACTTGTAAACAGAATAATCATAATTTTGTTTCACGAATGAATACCCCGTTTTTTTGTTTTGTCTCCCTAAGGAGCATACAGTTGGCCTCAGCACAAAAACCTTGCACCAGAGTACTTCATCTCTTGTAGTGAGGATTCTGTAGCAATTTATATTACGTGTTGAGGTTCTTAGTCCCATGCACAATCTCACCTAAAGTGCTTCTCATCCCATGCACAATCTCACCTAAAGTGCCTCTCATCCCATGCACAATCTCACCTAAAGTGCCTCTCGTCCCATGCACAATCTCACCTAAAGTGCCTCTCATCCCATGCACAATCTCACCTAAAGTGCCTCTCATCCCATGCACAATCTCACCTAAATTGCCTCTCGTCCCATGCACAATCTCACCTAAAGTGTCTCTAGTCCCATGCACAATCTCACCTAAAGTGCTTCTCATCCCACGCATAATCTCACCTAAAGTGCTTCTCATGCCATGCACAATCTTACCTAAAGTGCCTCTCATCCCATGCACAATCTCACCTAAAGTGCCTCTCATCCCATGCACAATCTCACCTAAATTGCCTCTCATCCCATGCACAATCTCACCTAAAGTGCCTCATCCCATGCACAATCTCACCTAAAGTGCCTCTCATCCCATGCACAATCTCACCTAAAGTGCCTCTCATCCCATGCACAATCTCACCTAAAGTGCCTCTCATCCCATGCACAATCTCACCTAAAGTGCCTCTCATCCCATGCACAATCTCACCTAAAGTGCCTCTCATCCCATGCACAATCTCACCTAAAGTGCCTCTCATCCCATGCACAATCTCACCTAAAGTGCCTCTCATCCCATGCACAATCTCACCTAAAGTGCCTCCCATCCCATGCACAATCTCACCTAAAGTGCCTCTAGTCCCATGCACAATCTCACCTAAAGTGCCTCTAGTCCCATGCACAATCTCACCTAAAGTGTCTCTAGTCCCATGCACAATCTCACCTAAAGTGCCACTATGCATTCCTGGTGGATGTAGTAGTCTTTTTCTGTATAGTCTGCTCAGAGGAACCCCACTTCTTTAATCTTAAATGGTTTTTTTTTCCAAATCAAATGTGTGCTTGTTTTATCACCATCTGTGTTTGCTCATTATTGATTTTTTTTCTCCATTTGATATTGCTTTCCCAGGCAGAAGAGCTAGGTTTGACCAGAGATATCTTGCCGATTTTCCGTTCTGATGCAGCAGCAAAAAATAGATATCTTTATGTCAAGGGGAAGCTGTGTGCTCTGCCCAATAGTAAGTATGACAGACCTGTTTTGTCAAGTTATAGTTAATTTATTTGCTCCTGCAATGTCCTTAGAATAATATGAATCTTTGGTTTCCCGTAGTTATACTTTTATTAAATCTTTCTATTCCAGGCTGTTTTGTGGTTTTTCATAGACCCAAAAATGAATGCAGTTTTTTTCTGATGTTTTAAACACAGGCAGTTGACATACATATTAATTCAGCAGACATATGTATTATGCATCAAGCTTTAGGACATTAGCTGAAGAATGGTGTGAAATGCTGTGAGTTCTTATGTGATGTAAAAAAATGGTTTGTTATGTCTGGCAAAGTGTAGATACACTAAAAAAGTAAAATAAAAAATTAAGTAAAATCATGTACTTACATGTAAGTATTTCAGCTCTTCTTAATTCCATGGCAGTAAAAGCTCTGGAATTGAAACTTATACCTACCTAGCTGTCTCACATCATTTAATTAATTTAATTTATTACTAGGTACCACAAAATGCCCGCTTCTAGCTGTTGAAAACGCACAAAGGTTGAGAAAACTGAGGAAAATTCGTCAAGTTTAACCTTTAGCACGCTGCATTCTTTGGCGAAAATTTTCGCCTGCAGCTGCATTCTTTTTCACAGCGTCCCGTTTCTATAGTGGGTGACCCTTAATGTCTATAGTTTTTGTGTTTCTTGGTCAATTGCTATCATGTTTGGAATTTATATAAATAAATGAATGGTGAATCTGATGATATAAAATTTGTTTGTGTACATATTAGATGTGATAGGAAGAGAGGAAAGGAAAGATGAAAAAAAAACGAAAAAAAAATTTTAAATAATAAAAAATATTTTTTTTTAATTTTAAAATTTAAAAAAAAATTTAAAAAAATAACCAGCAAACGAAGGGTCCATATCCCTTGCATCTCAATGAGTCATTTGACCAATAGACCAATACAAATCAAATGACGATCTTTTCGTTACACCCATCATCAGTAGCAAAGCAACAAACGCTCTCGTCAGCTGTGACATTCGGCCGAAATTCTAAATCTTTCCGATATTCCTAGTCCTAACCCCTAACATTATACATACTTGAAAGGCCATTTTACTTTCGTTTCCATCTCAGCCATCAAACATATTCTGAGAACCGATATCAGCGCTTATAAAGACAAAAATCTCATCCCCACCGCATGGCGTCAGAATCCAATAAAATTAGAGCAAAAATGGCTGTGTGTTGATGCAGATTCATTTCGATTTAAAAAATTTACAAAAAATAAATGCGGATACACCCATCGCTTTTTTAAGATCGGAAACGGAAGCTAACTCTCTTGCAAATAACATTACAACTTAACATACGGGGCTGAAATCACGTGTACACAAGTCCTCATGCTAGAAACGGTGATATCCGTAAGGCGACACATGGCAGCTCCAGCGTGCAGAGCATATGTTATCTTCGGCGACATGTGTCGCCCGCAGCGTGCTAAAGGTTAAGTCGTCACTGTCCCTTTGCTATTTAGCGGATTGTAATAAAATTTATATCATGATACTCTTTATCTTCTCTTTTGAAATGTATTAATTCCCGAATAATAAAAGTTATTGAAGTATTTTTTTACTAATAAAAACTAACAGCAACGTTATGCGTAGTTGGCCCCGGCGCGCGGCCAACTCTTGGCTTTTTTGCCTCACCCCGCTTCATTCAAACGGGTTTCGCTTGACCAGCAAATGTCTGATTTGCATACGGTTTTCACCATTAGGATGGGCAGAGGAATAGCTTTAATTTCATATAATGCAAGCTGTAGAAAACAAAGTGGAAGACTTAGATTTCTCGAAGTGAAGTTGAAATTTTACAAGATTTGACATTTTAAGTTGTGTTATAATTCCTTGCATGGTATGAGAAGATTTGGGAGCCATTTTTATTTATTCCTGTAAAATATCACAGACTTCTGATGTTTGCTGGTGAAGCGATTTGACTTTAAGTAATAACTCCCGATGTCGATCAAAATTGGCATGCCACTTATGTTGGTTCGTGTTCAAACTTCATCACATCTTCTGATTTGAAGATGACTATACTTAAGTATATCACTTATTAACAATGTTTTGAACTTTAAATGTAAACTTTACAATAGTTTTAATATTATTTAGCAATTTAACACGATCACATAGTTGTTGTAATAGCGTGGAATGAATGTGTTATCACCACTTCAGACATTCACGCATCAATCTAATTATTTCACGAGCTTGAAAAGCTAAGAAAGTTACCAATCTGAATAAAAAATGCATGTTTTGATTAATGTGTAATTGAATGAAGGTTTATTTTGCAACATAATAGGGTGAATTATGATCTCAAACGCGAAGGATATCGCAAGGCCAAAACCAATTGAGTCAAGGCTAGGGAACCGGAAAATACCATAATTAAAAAAGCTGATGCTGTACTGAAATGTCTGGACACGCAGCCAATAGTTGATAGTCTTAAAATTCCCCGAAAAGAAGATATATATATTTATTTTTATTTAAGGAAGAAAAATATCCCGTTCAACCTCTATAATAATAATAGCCCCTTCAGTCATAACTGACTATGGGAATGCGCCCCTGAGGTGACAGCCCTCAGCTGCTTATTTTCCTGGTGCTCCTTTCGACGTTTTCTCCTCACCTCTGCTTCTTGTGTGAGCCTCTCTTCGCCCAATCTGAGGTGGCGCCGTAAATAGCATCGCCACTTGGTGCGATCGGCAGCTTCATCCTCCCATGTTGCTGGATCCATGTCCAGTGCCCTCATATCTCTCTTGCACACATCTTTGAACCTCAGCTGTGGTCGCCCAACTGTTCTCTTGCCATCTGCTAATTGTCCGTAGAAGATATCTTTTGGGATGCGACCATCTTCCATGCGGCGAACATGGCCAAGCCAGCGAAGTCTGCGCTGTCTAAGAAGCGTATACATACTTTGAAGGCCAGCACGTGACAACACCTCGACATTTGTCACTTTATCTTTCCACGAGATGCCGAGGATGCGGCGTAGACACCGCAAATGGAAGGTATTGAGCCTTCTTTCTTGCTTAGCATAGGTCGTCCAGGTCTCGCTGCCATATAGGAATGTGCTGGTGATGCAGGCATTATATACCGCAGCTTTGGTCTTCATTGTGAGTTTAGAGTTTCCCCAAACACGCGATGTGAGGCGGGCAAAGGTAGCTGCAGCTTTGCCAATGCGACTGTCGATTTCTGTATCCAGTGAGAGTTTGTCATTGATGGTAGACCCTAGGTATGTGAAGTGGTGCACCACTGCCAATTCATAGTTATCGATAGTGATAACTGGTGCAGCACCCACATCCTGACTCAGCACATTCGTTTTCTTTAGACTTATTGTGAGGCCAAAGTCCTTGCATGCTTTAGTGAAGCGATTCATCAAGCTCTGAAGCTCCTGTTGGCTTTGAGTGACGACTGCTGCATCATCAGCGAACAACAAGTCTCTTATAGTGACCCTTCTGATTTTTGTTTTTGCCTTCAGCCTTGAAAGATTAAACAGACGGCCATCTGACCTAGTGTGAAGGCATATTCCTTCAGTTGCATCTCTGAATACATGTTTCAAGAGTAAGGCAAAGAAGATTCCGAAGAGGGTCGGAGCCAGAACACAGCCTTGTTTAACGCCACTTCGTATATCAAAGGGCTGTGACGTGCTTCCAGCATATTGGACTGTTCCCTTCATGCCGTCATGGAATGACTTTATCATTTCCAGCATTTTAGAAGGGCAGCCTATTTTCAGGAGGATTTTAAAGAGTCCATCCCTACTAACCAGGTCGAATGCTTTTGTGAGGTCTATAAAGGCGATATATAATGGTCTTTTCTGCTCTCTTGATTTTTCCTGAAGCTGGCAGAGAGAGAAGATCATGTCTGTTGTTGATCTGCCAGCTCGGAATCCACACTGTGACTCTGGATATATGCGCTCAGCTAACTTGTGTAGTCGCATTAAGATGACTTTGGCAAAAACCTTACCAACAATACTAAGAAGAGAGATGCCTCTGTAGTTATTGCAATCACTTCTGTCTCCTTTATTTTTATACAGTGTTACAATCTTGGCATCTCGCATGTCTTGAGGAATAGTTGTCTCTTCCCAGCACTGGCACAGCATCCTATGCAGGGGATGTAATAGCGTGCTCTTACAGCATTTGATTAAATCAGGAGGAATCCCATCACTGCCTGGTGCTTTGCCAGAGGCCAAGCTATCAATGGCCTTGCTGAGTTCCTCTAATGTTGGTTCGGCATCCAGCTCCTCCATAGTTGGCAGACTGTTGACACCATCAAGGGCTGCAGGCGTAACGGTATTGTCTCTAGCGTAAAGCTCAGAGTAGTGCTCGACCCACCTCTCCATCTGCTTACCCTTATCGGTTAGCTTCTCTCCGCTGATGGTTTTTAGCGGTGCCGTCTTACTTTTATGGGGGCCAAGTGCTTTCTTTATACCGTCATACATTTGTCTAATGTTGCCTGTTTGCGCTGCGATCTGGATGCTCTCACTGAGCTGGAGCCAGTAGTCATTTGCACAGCGTCGAGCAGTTTGTTGAACTTTGCTTCTCGTAGCCCTCAGGATCTGTAGGGTTCTGGCACTCGGTGAACGTTTGTATTCATTCATAGCACTGCGCTTAGCTTCAATGACAGGTGCCATCACATCTGATGAAGCATCAAACCAGTCATTTGACTTTGCTGTTTTCTTACCAAAGGTGGCAAGTGCAGTACTTTGAATGGTGTTCCGTAGATGCTCCCAGTTCTCTGTAATAGTATCACCATGCTGAGGGCTACTGAGCACTTTCTCGAAGGTCGCAGTGAATTGAGCGATCATGAAAGGGTCTGACATCTTGCTGGTATCAATGTGTGGTTTCCCTTCATGTCTGACACGATAGAGTTTTCTTGGTTGTGCTCTCATTTTGCAGCAAACCAAGGAGTGATCTGTATCACAGTCTGCACTATGGTATGAGCGCGTGGAGAGCACAGACCTGAGGAGTGGCCTTCTGACGAGAATCAGGTCAAGTTGGTGCCAGTGCTTGGATCGTGGGTGTCTCCATGACACCTTATGCTGGGGTTTTGTCTGAAAGTAGGTGTTGGTCACGCAGAGGTCATGGTGGACGCACAACTCTAAGAGCCGTTGTCCATTTTCATTCATCTTGCCAATACCAAACCTGCCCAGACATGAAGGCCATGAAACATTATCGGCACCCACTCTAGCGTTAAAGTCACCAAGGAGAAAAAGCTGTTCTTGCCTAGGTATGCTTTTGATAATTGCTGTTAGATTCTTGTAGAACTCATCTTTAGCTTCTGAGGCAGAGTACAGAGTAGGAGCATACACACTGACAAGGGTGATGGGACCTGTGCTAGTTTGCAGGCGGAGCGTTAACAGGCGTTCTGATCCATTCTCGCCTAGTTCAACCATTTTAGTTAGCGATTTTTTGACCGCAAAACCTACTCCGTGTTCTCTAGCTTTATTAAGATCTTTCCCTTGCCAATAAAATGTGTAGTCCTTCTCGCTCACCGTTCCAGAGCCCGCCAGGCGCGTTTCCTGAAGTGCAGCTATATCCACCTGAAGTCGTTTAAGCTCATCATTAATTATGGCTGTCTTCCTTACATCGTTTACATCCTGTAGGTTTTCGGATAGTCCAGTCAACATAGTCCGGACGTTCCAGCATCCCAGTCTGAGAGTTTGCTTATTTCTATTTTTTCGATAATTGTTTGGTGCAAAATTTTCTGTCCACAGTTCGGGTTTGACCCTAATCCCCATGCACCCAATGGGGAAAGCAGACAGTGGCGGGACAACACCTTATTGACTGGGGGCTGCCCAGCTTGAAGCGGGCGGTAGCTGTCCAGTGAGATCCTAGAACCTCTCCCACTGTCGGAAGTAGCCCCTGGCGCCATGCCCTACGCCAATTGGGCAAAATGCTTATAACCGGTAACTGCTACTTCCCGTGTTTTGCCGACACCTATAGGGTGAAGCTGGAGTGTCCTCTCCAGGGCGCGAGCTTGGGCACAGTTATATGGAGATCAAGCTGTTGCCCATGCAGCATGTTCCCCCTCTCCACACAGCCGGTAGATCCAAAGGAACGGCAGTAGCCGATACAGTTTGGTACCAGCCATGTCGCAGGAGTTGCCAGAATAATGTCGAATCGACATTAGACTGCCTTAGGGACTCCGACTCCGGATTTATCCTCAGGGTTTACTCCCGAAGCCAATTCCATAAATGGATATTCCCGCAAGGCAGCGGTGGTTTGAATTCAGAGTTCCTTCTCTTAGATAAGCTACCAACCAAGGATCACGAGCCCTATCTGCCCGAAGCTGCTGGTTTTAAGGCGCCAGTCGCTCGCCTTTGCCCCTTCTCCCGTCAGTGGAAACAGTTCCGCCGGGCTCAAATTGAGCCACACGTGAAGGCCGGGAGCTGGACTTGGTTGTCAGAGGCTGTTTGAGGCGCGTGCCATAGAAGTATTTTATCTGCAGTGAGAGCTTATCCTCACTACAACTCCTGGCAATAACAACCTCTGATGGGTTATAATTAGGATACATATTGTTTTCAATTCCAAATAATATGAAAAACTGCCGATATGAGAAAGTGGCATCACACCACTGTAAATTAGGACAATCACAATTGTGCTTATATGTTAAAAAAAAAAAAAAAAAAATCAAGAAGAAACTCTGAACAAGAACAAGCCAGTAATAGTACATGTAATTCTCTATACATGTAAAAACAAAAATAACTTCTGGAATTTTAATTTTCCAGATGACTCCTAGTAGGAGTCATCTGGAAAAATAAAATTCCAGAAGTTATATGGATGGGAATGCAACATGGCTTGAGGTAGACTGCTTGTAGTTTTTTTTTTTTCATAAAGCTACAGACCACAAAGTAACACACTACAAACAGATAAAAAATGAAATGGAGAAGAGGAAGGAGCAGATAAAATAAAAGTAGAGAATGCAAGAGTGACGACGAAGAACCCAAAACGTAGACTGGAATGAAAGAAACGGAGTAAAGAGTCAGAGAGGGCAGTCAAAGAAAACATTAAACAGCGAATAACTGACAAGAATAGGAGGAAAAAAGAGAAAGATATTAAAAATGCAGAGAAGAAGATAGAGTTATATAACACAATCATAAGCCAAGGGGGTCTGTGCACCACAAAGGAGGATGTGGATAAAATTTGTAAAGGACGAAATGCCCTTAGAAATCTTAAGGCTCAGTTAAGATACTTACTTAGTCGTTCTCCTTCTACCGTGAGGTGTAGAGGTAAGATACAGATAATTAATATTGAATGATAAGGACATTAAACTATCAGGAAATATCAAAGAATTGTATTTTGGACTTCTGAAGCATTTAGGTTTTGAGGCATCATTGCCCTCTCACAGGGAAAGAGTGCGCCATGATCATTCTTCTCCAGTTAAAAAATGGCTTTTTAAATGCTAATAAACAGTTGTTTTAAAAAAATATAGCGTTTAGATGTTGCTAATTATTGTTTAGATGTTGTTAATTATTGCCTACAAATTTTTTAAATGAAATATGGACAGTATCTTAAAAAAAATTTTTTTTTCTTCATTTTCACATTTTTTCTTCCCCTGCGACAAATTGGCCTCTGGACACATTTAAAAAAATTATACAAGAACAAATAGATGTTTAAATCCTCTGAAAAAAATTGAGATATATTTATGTAGTATGCAGATTAATATGTACAAATTTAAAGCTTGTACCTTTTATACTTTTTGAAATATGATGTTGTGAATATTGACTTTCATTCAACAAACTATATTTTTCGGTAATGTGTTTTGCAGATTTGCAATTTTTGGTCTCAAATATATTGATAATTATTCATGATGTAGCTCTATAGTTTTCTTTGTGTGATCAGTATATTCCAGACTATAAGCTGTTTGTCAGAGAAAGTTGTAAGATCATATTTAAGAAGACGGCAGTGTTCTGAAGTTGGTGTGATGTAACGTTTTCAATGTTGTGAAGTCCCGACATTTTTTAAAATGCTATAACTTTTTTATTTGTTTTCCTATTTTAAAAAATAAAGTACCAAATTTCCTGATTTACCAAGGGCTTCAAAACTACATTGTTTTCTTTGGTGTTTCTGTGCAAACAAAAATCACTTTGTGGTACCTATTATTACTTTAAAATTTGGGTATTATCACAATTAGTATTATTAAAATTCATTTAGAAATAATCTGTTATGGTTGGTCAGTTGATAGTCAGCGATTGTAATGTCTGTGACTACACAGTAAACAAACTACCCAGCAACATTTTGGTCCACAGTAAGTGTTCACATGATTTAAAACCAGCTTATTTATGGCCATGTGTATTTGTAATTTTTCATTCAAATTTGGACTTGTACCATGCGAGCTCTTTCCAAATGGCCATCTACAGGGCAACCTGACATATCATACAGCTCACAGATCAGAATGAGTTAGATAAATATGGCAGTGGTCAGTTCAAGTGCACTTGTCTGTTTCAGTGGATTGCTATTTTGAATCTCAAAAATTTTTTTGTCTCTTGCATTGGTGAATCATTCAAACTACTTCCCGTCCATCATTTGATTTTTCAATCCATCTTTTATTGCTATTTGCCACTTGCTTGTTAGCGATATTTTTCATTCTTTTTCAACTGAAGGGCGCGATGCAAATTGATCCTTGAGTAATGATGCAACCATTTTGTCTCTGAATTAAGTCCCATTAATTTAGCTCTTCCTTAAGATCCAGAAATGTTTCATTTTCATGATTTCTTGCAAGGCATTCTTTCATTTTAGGCTAGTTTCAGACAAGCTTTTCGTCGATTCTGAATTCTGCAAATTCTATCAATTTCAGCTTAAGTCCAGCCTCGTAGGAAGTATGCTTTCTGTTCAAACTCATTGTAATAGCATCTTTATTATAGTTTTCAGTAGTATTAAGTGTCTGAACTTTTTTTATATTAATCCTTTCATTTCTAGTTTTTTGTAAGACCTCATTATTTCTATTTTCCTGTTTTCATGAAATACATCCATGCAAGTTTACCCACATTTCATAGTTTTCAGCTCAGTACTCCAACTAAATTTTTGGAGTCCGTGCTTCTATTCTATACATAATGATTTGTTTATACAACACTTGATAATTTTTAGTTATTAATACTTTGGATATGACAACAACCTCCAGCATGAGAATGGAGATAGAGGCAACTCCTGCAGCCCTGAGATGGGTGCCTGAGTTCAATTTTCTACTTGTAACTTTTGTGGGATTTCAGTGCTGTTGTGCAATTTTTCTGACATAATCTTGATTTCCTCTGCAATTGCCAAAGAAAATGATTTCCCACTGCCATAATTACATGCATTTGTAGTTGCTTTTCAAATCCCAAAAATAATGTTTCCGTTCAGGGTAATAATCATAAAATTATAGCAGAATTACTGGTGTGCAATTCATAATTTATCATAGAGACACTGGTTTACGTGGCAAATCCATATATCTTGCCCATTTTGCTACAATGGCCTGTTAGAGAACGACAGTGCAGTTAATTAGTCAACATGGCTCAGATTGCTGGAATTTGGCAACAAAGACTAGCAGGGATGGACGTATGAGAGGCTGGATCAGGTGTATAGACAACCAGCATGATATAGGAACAATCTGCATTCATACTCTTTGACATCTGCTGAGGGAGGCTGGGCAGCTATGGGTTTGCCCAGCATGCAATGACATTGATTCTGAAGAAAAATATCAGTCACAATATTTTGAATTGTTTAGTTGAATGTTAATATCTGTCTCACGTTATTTCTCTTTGATATGCCTAAGTAAGAAGATTGCAGTATGACAGTGTAAAATGGTAAGGTTAATACGCTACTGCTTATCTTCATTTACTCAACTGTAAGCGCTAATAAACAGGTGAAGTGTGTATAAATATGAAAATCTGTTTTTAAATGCCAAAATTTTAACTTTTTCCACAATTTTTACCTCAGCATTCATGAGTTTTGGGGAGCACTATTTCTCCTTCATGTTTCAGATTTGTTTTAATTTAAAAAGAATGAAGAAATAAATAGAAGATATAAAGAAAATTAATGAATGCAAGATGATTAAATAAATAAATTATGCATCTAGTTCAAATATCTAAACTCATTAGAGGGATGGAATCAAGCAAGCGTGCGAGTTAAGTGAAGCTGTGTAGCAGAAACATTTATTCTTTGTGTCAATGTCACTGCATAAATTATTTCTTTTCTTGTATTCTAAATTTTGTGAGTCTAGTTTCAGATGATTCATCTCCTTCAGAGTCTAGCACTGGTCTTTTTTTATAATGTATACTACTCGTCAAAAGTCAAGGGCCACCCTATTATTTTCAATACACTTTTATATAAGCACATAGAATGATTAAATGAAGGAAGTTTTTAGTAAAAATGGGTGCAATATCTTCCTCTGACAGTCCTCTATGCACGTTAAGCATAAAAACAACTCACCGACAACCATGGTGATCACGTGCAATTTGGTTTGCTGACCATAAATTCACATTTTTAATCTGTTTTTTCAAACTTCCGTAGAACCAAACAGGTGAAGTAATCATGCTGATTGACATTCCACATGCAATGGCGACTTTTCATGAACAGAGTTCACTCTTAATTTGTTTTACAATCAGCAGACTTAGGGTAGTTTCATCACTTGCAAAAACCATGCCACCGAGAAGAAGTCTTGACACCTTACAAAGAATGAGAGCTATAACATGGGTTGAAAGTGGTTTATCTGTCCGTGAGGTTGCTAGACGGCTTGCAGTGTCACACTCTACTATCCAAAGAATTTTGGAGAGATTTCAGGCCACAGGAAGTGTGGAGGATCGCCACCGGTCAGGTCGCCCTAGATGCACCAATAGACATGACCTCTTGTTGTCAGCCCTGCGCCATCGAACAGTGACTTGTTCCACTCTAAGATGTCAGCTGAGACAAACTGTAAACGTTAATGTCAGTCAAAGCACCATTCGCAGACGTTTACATGAATTTGGACTGGCTGCTCGACGTCCTGCAGTCAGAATCCCTCTTACTCCTGCTCATCGCAGAGCCTGTGTTGCTTGGTGTCGCGAGCACATCCGATGGACAAGGCAACAATGGAGTCAAGTTCTCTTCACTGATGAATCTCGCTTCACTGTGTCATTCAATGATGGCAGGATTCGAGTTTGGAGACGACCAGGAGAGCGATTTAATGATGACACAATTCGAGAGGTGGATCGTTATGGTAGGGGTTCTGTCATGGCCTGGGGAGGCTTCTACAGACACGGCAGGACCCCACTCTACATCATCCAAGGCAACTTGACCGGCCCAAGATACCAGAACGACATCTTGAGACCAATTGTTCAGCCTGCTCTGGAGGCCATAGGTGGTAATGCCATCCTCCAAGATGATAACGCTCAACCCCATCGAGCTCGTGTGGTGAATGAGTTTATTCAGCAACATGGGATCATCAGGATGGCGTGGCCAGCTCATTCACCTGACCTTTCTCCGATTGAGCACCTCTGGGATGTCCTTGGTTGAAGATTGTCAACAAATCACCCCCTGCCAATGGATGTTGCACAGCTGACTGCATTTCTGCTTCAGGAATGGCAAGCTGTTCCTCGGGATACTCTTCGGACCCTTGTGGACTCGATGCGTCTACGCTGTCTTGAATGCCTTGCTGCAAACGGTGGTCACACCCGATTTTGAAATGTCTATTTGTCCAATATCTATTGTGTGACTTTTGAAAAGGAGGGTGACACACTTCACAGCTTCATTGCGTTTGAATGTGTGTTTCCATTTCTTTACGTGACATGTCAATTTTTTATTCAATAAATGCTGTTTTGACTGATACCAATTATGTTTATATCAGATTTGTTTTATGGTTTCAACCAAGGTTTTTCTAAGTGGCCCTTGACTTTTGACGAGTAGTATATACAGTAATTTGTGTGGCATCAGCTTGTTTTTTTATGTGGATATAATTCCTTTTGAGTGTTAGACTGGATTAGTGGTTAGAGTGCTTTCCTCTCACGGCACAGTTTTCGGGTTCCAAGGTCAAAACATGGTAGTGTCACACTCCAGTCTAACCAGCTGTAAATGAGTACTTGACTGTGCTTGTGAGTTAGGGAAGGCAATGGCAGCAAGGAAGGGAACTGATCATCACACTGCATAAAAAGTCGCACCTGGTATGGTGAAGTCTCAAACACTTCACTACCCTGTTCCAGTTTATGCTATGGGACTGCCTGTACCTTTTTTTTTTTAAAAATACTTCCATGTGATTGCATTGTATTTATTTGTAAAAAAAAACGAAAGAAAAAATAACCCTGATATTTCCAGTTGTCTGAAAAACGTCATTAATTCTAACTTTTTGTTGTCCAACAGGCATCACTAGTCTGTTTAAAAAGCTGCCTCCATTTTCTGAACCTCTAATTAAGGCGATTGTGTCAGAGCCATTTCACAGAAGATGTAAAGAGTTGGATGAGTCTGTGCATAGTTTTGTTAGTCGAAGGTTTGGTCGGGAGGTAAAATGTTTTGTATACTTTAGTGAATTACATGTGCTGTCCCCGATAAACCAATTTAATTTCAAAGGTTTCATGTTAGGAGTTGCACCCGTTGCATGGAATTTTGAGTTTTCAATTTCGTTCATATTTAATGCACGGTGAGCATCACAATAGAACGAGGAGCTGTATGAGGGATGTTTTGGCTGGGTAGTGTGAAGACAGCATGTGTCTTGATTTGAAAAACCTGTATGGTAAACTGTGGGCAAGTTTCTATGAAGGTATGAAGATCCTAGGATATGTTAATATTAATGTTAATGTGAGGTTTAATGACAAGGAATCCTGGACGTAGTCTGTAGATGCGTTGAAAGTCAGCTAAAGGACCACAGTGGTATATCATAAACATTAGCAAATTTATATGATAAACATTAACAAATTGATATCATAAACATTAGCAAATTGATGTGATAAACATTAGCAAATTGATATCATAAACATTAGCAAATTGATGTGATAAACATTAGCAAATTGATATCATAAACATTAGCAAATTGATATGATAAACATTAGCAAATTGATATGATAAACATTAGCAAATTGATATGATAAACATTAGCAAATTGATATCATAAACTTTAGCAAATTGATATCATAAACATTAGCAAATTGATATGATAAACATTAGCAAATTGATATCATAAACATTAGCAAATTGATATGATAAACATTAGCAAATTGATATCATAAACATTAGCAAATTGATATGATAAACATTAGCAAATTGATATCATAAACATTAGCAAATTGATATGATAAACATTAACAAATTGATATCATAAACATTAGCAAATTGATGTGATAAACATTAGCAAATTGATATCATGTTGTTGTTGTTGTCGATATCCCATAGCTGCTGAGCATATCTACTCTTGGCAGCCCAATGCCATTCTTAAAAAAGTGCAGGTTTTCTGCAGTTGTTTTAACGTTCCATATAGTGAGTTGGTGACTGTCAGAGGTGTCTGTAAAAGTTTTTTCCTAGCGTTTGTGAGTGATGGACACTCCATGAGGAGGTGTCTGGTTGTTTCATAGGGATGAGAGCAGTGTCTACACATGGGTAGGTGCTGAGGGTTGATACGGTTTAGATGGCTATTAACTCTGGCGTGTCCTGTTCGGAACTGAAAGATAAGACTTTGATTTCTCCTGCTGAGTCTGTTTATGTTGTCGTTGTCTTTTGGGCAGGTCATTTCATTAAAGACATTTCGGCCAGTCGGCCCGTTCGCCCATCTGTTCAGCCAGATTTCCCTTGTGTTGTTTCTGAGAATCTGTTTGACTGTTCTCATGCTGCAGGGTCTGTCCTTTTGTTGTTTAGAGGCTCCTGCTTTTGCAAGTCTATCAGCTGTCTCATTTCCAGTTAGATCACTGTCCAGGGATCCACTGTAGGGTTACACTGATGGAGTAGGCTGTGATCAAGTTGTGAACCGCTCTTCCTATAAGAAAAATGTCTTTGTTTTCATATGGAGTCTGTTTAAGTGCTTCCAGAACAGACATGGAGTCACTAAAGATCACTATATCTGATGGCTTTCGTTCCATAAGGTCAAACTGTTGGTGTAGTAATTCAATGGCTGTCTTGATGGCCTCAGCCTCCGCTTCATAATTTGAACAATTCTCACCACAGGAGTCACAGAACTCATAAGAGGATCCATCCAGGTACCATATGCAGACGCCGTATCCTGCAAAAGAGGTGGTCTTGAAAGCTGAACCATCTGTGTAGGCCTGTATTGCTGACGTTGGGTAGCTGTTTATGGTCTCCAAGGCACACATCTTCAAGATTGTTGGTAATGTTTCCTAGTTGGCCGTTTTATCTATCAGTTGTGTTTTGACAGTTGGTTGATGGAAGTTTTCCCAAGGGGGTGGTCCAAAGTATTTGTTTTCCAATTCTCTCTCTTGCGGGAGATGGTGTTTATCATTTTCCTCTTTGGCTATGTCCAGGAGAGATAGTTGTTTCAGTCTTCGTGTTTGTTTCCAAGTGTCAATAAGTACTTTGTTTGGGTGGTCTTTCTCTTGTCTCCTGTATCTCTCTACAGCTTCAGTCAGTGCTCTTTTACGCCTGATATCCAGAATTGATATCATAAACATTAACAAATTGATATCATAAACATTTGCAAATTGATATCATAAACATTAGCAAATTGATATGATAAACATTAGCAAATTGATATGATAAACATTAGCAAATTGATATCATAAACATTAGCAAATTGATATGATAAACATTTGCAAATTGATATCATAAACATTTGCAAATTGATATGAAAAACATTAGCAAATTGATATCATAAACATTAGCAAATTGATGTGATAAACATTAGCAAATTGATGTGATAAACATTACCAAATTGATATGATAAACATTAGCAAATTGATATCATAAACATTAGCAAATTGATATGATAAAATTAGCAAATTGATATGATAAACATTAGCAAATTGATATGATAAACATTAGCAAATTGATATGATAAACATTAGCAAATTGATATCATAAACATTAGCAAATTGATATCATAAACATTAGCAAATTGATATCATAACCATTAGCAAATTGATATCATAAACATTAGCAAATTGATATCATAAACATTAGCAAATTGATATCATAAACATTAGCAAATTGATATCATAAACATTAGCAAATTGATATGATAAACATTAGCAAATTGATATCATAAACATTAGCAAATTGATGTGATAAACATTAGCAAATTGATGTGATAAACATTAGCAAATTGATATCATAAACATTAGCAAATTGATATCATAAACATTAGCAAATTGATATCATAAACATTAGCAAATTGATATGATAAACATTAGCAAATTGATATGATAAACATTAGCAAATTGATATGATAAACATTAGCAAATTGATATGATAAACATTAGCAAATTGATATCATAAACATTAGCAAATTGATGTGATAAACATTAGCAAATTGATGTGATAAACATTAGCAAATTGATATCATAAACATTAGCAAATTGATATCATAAACATTAGCAAATTGATATCATAAACATTAGCAAATTGATATCATAAACATTAGCAAATTGATATCATAAACATTAGCAAATTGATGTGATAAACATTAGCAAATTGATGTGATAAACATTAGCAAATTGATATCATAAACATTAGCAAATTGATATCATAAACATTAGCAAATTGATATCATAAACATTAGCAAATTGATATCATAAACATTAGCAAATTGATATCATAAACATTAGCAAATTGATATGATAAACATTAGCAAATTGATATGATAAACATTAGCAAATTGATATCATAAACATTAGCAAATTGATGTGATAAACATTAGCAAATTGATGTGATAAACATTAGCAAATTGATATCATAAACATTAGCAAATTGATATCATAAACATTAGCAAATTGATATCATAAACATTAGCAAATTGATATCATAAACATTAGCAAATTGATATCATAAACATTAGCAAATTGATATCATAAACATTAGCAAATTGATATGATACACATTAGCAAATTGATATGATAAACATTAGCATATTGATATCATAAACATTAGCAAATTGATGTGATAAACATTAGCAAATTGATATCATAAACATTGGCAAATTGATATCTTAAACATTAGCAAATTGATGTGATAAACAATAGCAAATTGATATGATAAACATTAGCAAATTGATATGATCAACATTAGCAAATTGATGTGATCAACATTAGTAAATTGATATGATAAACATTAGCAAATTGATATCATAAACATTAGCAAATTGATATCATAAAGATTAGCAAATTGATGTGATAAACATTAGCAAATTGATATCATAAACATTGGCAAATTGATATCATAAATATTAGCAAATTGATGTGATAAACATTAGCAAATTTATGTGATAAACATTAGCAAATTGATGTGATAAACATTAGCAAATTGATATGATAAACATTAGCAAATTGATGTGATAAACATTAGCAAATTGATGTGATAAACATTAGCAAATTGATATCATAAACATTGGCAAATTGATATGATAAACATTAGCAAATTGATATGATAAACATTAGCAAATTGATATCATAAAATTTAGCAAATTGATGTGATAAACATTAGCAAATTGATGTGATAAACATTAGCAAATTGATATCATAAACATTAGCAAATTGATATCATAAACATTAGCAAATTGATATCATAAACATTAGCAAATTGATATCATAAACATTAGCAAATTGATATGATAAACATTAGCAAATTGATATCATAAACATTAGCAAATTTATGTGATAAACATTAGCAAATTGATATCATAAACATTAGCAAATTGATATCATAAACATTAGCAAATTGATGTGATAAACATTAGCAAATTGATATCATAAACATTGGCAAATTGATATCATAAACATTAGCAAATTGATGTGATAAACATTAGCAAATTGATATCATAAACATTGGCAAATTGATATCATAAACATTAGCAAATTGATGTGATAAACATTAGCAAATTGATATGATAAACATTAGCAAATTGATTAGATAAACATTAGCAAATTGATATCATAAACATGAGCAAATTGATGTGATAAACATTAGCAAATTGATATCATAAACATTGGCTAATTGATATCATAAACATTAGCAAATTGATATCATAAACATTAGCAAATTGATATGATAAACATTAGCAAATTGATATGTTAAACATTAGCAAATTCTATCATAAACATTAGCAAATTGATGTGATAAACATTAGCTAATTGATATGATAAACATTAGCAAATTGATGTAATAAACATTAGCAAATTGATATGATAAACATTAGCAAATTGATGTGATAAACATTAGCAAATTGATATGATAAACATTAGCAAATTGATGTAATAAACATTAGCAAATTGATGTGATAAACATTAGCAAATTGATATGATAAACATTAGCAAATTGATGTGATAAACATTAGCAAATTGATGTGATAAACATTGGCAAATTGATATTATAAACATTAGCAAATTGATATCATAAACATTAGCAAATTGATATCCTAAACATTTGCAAATTGATATCATAAACATTAGCAAATTGATATCATAAACATTGGCAAATTGGTATCATAAACATTAGCAAATTGATATCATAAACATTAGCAAATTGATGTGATAAACATTAGCAAATTGATATCATAAACATTAGCAAATTGATATCATAAACATTAGCAAATTGATATGATAAACATTAGCAAATTGATGTGATAAACATTAGCAAATTGATATGATAAACATTAGAAAATTGATGTGATAAACATTAGCAAATTGATGTGATAAACATTAGCAAATTGATATGATAAACATTAGCAAATTGATGTGATAAACATTAGCAAATTGATGTGATAAACATTAGCAAATCGATATCATAAACATTAGCAAATTGATATCATAAACATTAGCAAATTGATGTGATAAACATTAGCAAATTGATGTGATAAACATTAGCAAATTGATATGATAAACATTAGCAAATTGATGTGATAAACATTAGCAAATTGATGTGATAAACATTAGCAAATTGATATGATAAACATTAGGAAATTGATGTGATAAACATTAGCAAATTGATATCATAAACATTAGCAAATTGATGTGATTAACATTAGCAAATTGATATCATAAACATTAGCAAATTGATGTGATTAACATTAGCAAATTGATATCATAAACATTAGCAAATTGATGTGATAAACATTAGCAAATTGATATGATAAACATTAGCAAATTGATGTGATAAACATTAGCAAATTGATGTGATAAACATTAGCAAATTGATATCATAAACATTAGCAAATTGATGTGATAAACATTAGCAAATTGATATCATAAACATTAGCAAATTGATGTGATAAACATTAGCAAATTGATATCATAAACATTAGCAAAGTGATGTGATAAACATTAGCAAATTGATGTGATAAACATTAGCAAATTGATGTGATAAACATTAGCAAATTGATGTGATAAACATTAGCAAATTGATGTGAAAAACATTAGCAAATTGATGTGATAAACATTAGCAACCTCATCATGTAAAACAAGTTGCTACAGAAACCACTGCTACAAGAGCATGTGAATGCTTGGTGTGAGCTTCCTGCAAAGGGTGGCCAGATGCTTCATTGGGCATTGGGAATGATGATGAAGAAGACATTCTAAGGTTGCTTTGTTATTGGAAGAGGTTAATAGTCGTAAAAATTGGACAAATATGTTTTAACTAGTGTAAAAGGCCGTCATAAGACGGGAATTAGATTCAAAAGCACCAATACCTAACGGCAATTTTACTTATTGAAAAGTATTTTAAAAAACCAAAATATTTGTTTTACATCTGATGTTAAAAGTCTTGAAGGGCATCTTGATTTTCTGTTGTTTTAATCTGGTACAACTTAAATCATGGATCTCCACATCTTCCAGTAAAATGTTACACTCTTTAATATTAACATATTTTAAGTACATTTTTTAAATGAAAAAATACACCAATATAAGGAAACCAAATAATTATGTACAAAGTATGAAAGAGAGATGTTAGTGGCACCGTCATCAACGCATTATTTTTTGGTAATTGTTACTATTTTTGGAAGAGTACATATAAGGGAAACAATACACTTAATGTCTAACTTTCAACCTAAATTGCATCCCTTAGCGTTACGCACTGACAGAAAAAGCTGGGATTTTATATACAGGATATCTGAATTCACCATGCACGTAAAGTTTTTCCAGACGTTGTGACTGTGTAATAATTTTTAAAGCGTTATCTGTTTTGTATTATTGTTTGGTAGGCCGCAGACATTGCTGTTGATGCCATGTGCCGGGGAATTTTTGCTGGAGACTGCCGGAATTTGAGTATTCAGGCATGTTTCCCTCCCTTGCACCAGATGGAACAGAAGCATGGATCTCTGGTTGCAGGGCTGCTGTTCGGCTCTAAAAGTAGGACATTTATGTTTGATCTTTGATTCTATGATTGTTCCGAAAACATTGTTAAGGCTGAAACTGTCTACCTCTCTTTTTAACTAATCTGTTTTTTTGGTTTTTTTTTTTTTCTAATCTGTTAAAGACACTTCCTTGCATCTGAGTTTTACATAGAAAAGATGGAAACAAAGAAATGTGAAAGTCAAAATTGTATAAGACAGTTGATTTCTAAAGATACTTGTGAGAAAAAACAAATGTGAAATGAGAAAAAAACTTACATTGCCGCATACATCATAAATTTACGATCCAACTGAAGTTTTTTTTTTCCTCACGTAGCAACAGTGTGAAAAGGCTATACTTGCATATCATTACTGTTGTCCTCACGTCTGCACCAACACATTCTTGTACTCTTGTAACAGTGGTTTCTGTTGCAATTAGTTTTATACGCTGAAGTTGCCAGCTCAATGTACGATCTCATATTAGTCACCACTTATGGCATGCCTGAAGGAGTAGTGGTTCTGTTTGTGCAGTGTCTCCCGAGACCCCTGGGAACTACAGGAGGCTATCATCATCATCATCATTTTTGTTTTTGCTCCTATGGAGCACGAAGCCACCACTGTGTAGCTGGCACCCTTTGCAGCATGCACCAAGCATTCACACAATCTTGTTCTAGTGGTTTCTATGGCAGTTTTTTTTATATTACAAGGTTGCCAACCTCATGAACATCCTCATATTAGTTGCCTTGTTGACATGCCTAAGGGTGCAGTAGTAGTTCTGTTATTTCTTTATATCTTCAGAGACCTCTAGGAACTACACGGGATACATTAGGCTAAATATTAGCGATATTCTTACAGACATTCACATTAAAGTACTGGTGCCTTTTGCATCCAGATCTGACAAATAAGATACCAATGTTTGTTTAAACCCATTAGTAAAATACAATCCATAATAAATTGGCCACTCGAAAAGCAGCAGCTGGGAGACTTTCAGGCCATAAATCGAGGATTCCTCAGCAAGAGAGAGGTTGGTAAGAAAACGAAAATGGCTGTATACCGCTCCACCTATGTCCCAGTCTTGACATATGGATGCGAGTCATGGGCAATGACTACAACCCATAAAAGCCAGATCCAAACCTCAGAAATGAGGTATCTGAGGAAAGTGGTTGAAGTAACAAGAAGAGACATGGTCCGCAACCAGACGATACACCAAAGCCTAAAATGCCACCCCCTACAGACCCAAGTAGAACAGTCCCAACTAAGATGGTTTGGCCATGTCTGCAGAATGGGAGAAGATCGGCTACCACGACAAGCATGGGAAACAAAGAGCCAGGGATCCAGACCCCCAGGATGACCCAGAGTCCGCTGGGAGGACAACATTAGACAATCTTTGAAGAACCGAGGACTAGAATGGAACCAGGCCAGGAGGAAGACAGCCGATAGGATAGTCTGGCGCTCTCTCTTCCAGACCTCTACACCTCACGGTAGAAGGGTAACGACTAAGTAAGTAAGTAAAATACAGCTTGTTCAAGAGAACTCACATAATAACAGAATCATAAATTATATGAATACGATTTTTTTTTTTAAAAGTAAAAAAAACAACTTTGCCTTGTTTTTGTGAGGTGCACGCGATTTCTCCTAGACATATGGTCTATCAGTTATATTGGGGTGTGTGTCAAATTATAAAAGACCCAGTGGTCTGGTATGAATCAGATGGTTTTTAATAAATAATATAAAACTGGTGGTAAGAATAAATTGATGTAAACTTTAGTTCCAACCATTAAATTATTGCCACAAAAATTAACAGATGGTGCAAAGATCTTGCGCATCATTAAAACACCACCATTTGTGAGTTGAAGAGCTTTTTAATTTTTTTTAATCTACACCACTGGCAGGCAACCCAGGAGTTGTGGGCATCTACTTTAGAAAGATTGAGCTGTATAAAAATCTGCCTTGGTAAAGTCCTTTCAGGTTTCAGAATATTTGGAATAAGTGCAACTTATATTTAACGTTTGCCTCTGCCGGACGATCTGCTTTCTGCTATTCCATCAGCAGAGCAGTGAACCATTCAAACTAAGTGATATTTTACCAATTGATAACTTCGCTTCAAAGAAAAGATAGTTTTCCTGTGTCATACAATTCATAATTTAAAATGAATTTTTGTAATCTAGTTTGTGAGTTTTCACTGGGAACATAGAAAAAGTGTCTGAGGTCTATATCATCTGTAAATTTTATCCTATAGAAATATTACAGATGGACATAAATTTGTGCTGATGTCACAATTTCTGTTTCACTGAACTGTCAGGTCCTAAAGCAGAATTGTCAGGACTTGCCAGGGAAGCTAAAGAAGGTAAATGGGCCTCCTGGTCTCTGAGATATGGCCTCCAGCAACTCACTGACACGATGGCTGATGCGATTGCAAACACTAGAGGAGGAGAGATCAGAAAAGGTTCTAAATGTCTTGGGATTCAGCCAAAGGATAATGGGAAAGTTATCGTAAGTGAGAAGATGTTGCATGCCTGTTTTTTTTTTTTTTAATCGGAAAACTTAACACATTAACTACCGCGAGCCAATGGGACCGGCTTTTGAAATCCTATCATTTGGACCGCAAGCCACTCAGAGCGTCGATCTAATTTTAGTAATAAAACAAATGAAAAATGTACTGAAACACTTTCTGATCTAGTTCGAGATTTTAAGTTGCCACCGGAAAACAAATTCCCAAAGCATGGTTGTTGTAGAACACTGGAAAATTGATATTATGTTCATATTTTTCAGCGTTTTGGGTTAGTTACCAAATCGTGTAAAACTGTTTACCGTGGCAACTAGTGATAGGACCACAAAAAATGCTTGTACATCTCGTCTAACGGCTGAATAGGCTAGAAACTTGTTTCAGCAATTGACTGATAGATCTAGCGACGAGGACAAAAGTGAAAACGGTGTGCACATTGATTGAAATAGTGATTTTGATTGAGATGGGGTGCAAGCAGTTATAATTGTGAAAATATTGCAAATCCTCGGCCGTCGGAGGGCCGTTAAATAGCAACAACCTCTTTTAGAGTTACAAATGGTGCTTATTGTAATAGTACATTCATTTATCTTTAAAATGACGTGTAATTCATAAAAATCTGTAAACAATTATGAACACTACAGCTTACTTTGTGCAAACACCTACAGGATGAAAATGGGAAAAAAATTTAATTTGGCCACAGTGTGTTTTTCAATTCGGTAGTTAATGTGTTAAGCATCTTTTCAGCTGTCATTAACATGTTTAGTTTACTCAAACATGCACACTTACACACCTATGTGTGTGTGTGTGCGTGCGCTTGTGAATATATACACACATACATTCTCTTTTTCACACTTCTCGTGTAATATACAATTACAGGTACACCCCATGTACATTGTACAGTGCATGACCAGTTAGATTTGCTAGTTTATCGAGATATAGCGGGTACCAGGGTCAAATTTGAAAGTGTTTGACTCCAGTCTACCCAGCTGTAAATGTGTACCTTAATCTGCTCGTGAATTAGGAACAAGAAAAGGCAGCGAGGAAGGGAGCTGGTCACACCCCACCTCATAAAAAAAGTGGACCTGGTATGGTGTAGTCTCTAACATTTCACTCCCCCTGTGGCAGTTTCTGCTTTGGGGCTATCTTACCTTTTTATTTAAAAACATTTTTTTTTATCTGCTCCTTTTGATCAAACCCTCCTTTCCTTAATAAAAAGCTTGTGCGATTATAACACAGAAATGTGGCTTTATTTTCCCTTCATTTCCATACACCACACAAGCTTCACATTTGAATTATAAATCAATGATTTATAAATATAAAATCACCAACCTAATATTCACTACATGCTCTGTACCTATGCCTGTATTGAGCATCTGAGTGGCAGAGTGGCCAGAGCTCTTGCTTCTGAAAGCAAAGGGAGTAAGTCCAAAACCATGTTATGTCAACCTCCAGTCTACCCAGCTGTACAAATGGGTATCTGATTTTACTTTAGGGAAGGCAAAGGCAGTGAGGACGGGAACTGGTCTTCCCACCTTATAAAGCTGAGACCTAGTATCGGTGAAATCTCTCTTAACATTTCACTCCTCTGTGACAATATCTCCAATGGGACAACCTTGACCTTTGTGCATGTATAGAGTTTGGTTTGGTTTGAAGGACTATCTTCATTGCACATGGACTACTTCATCAGTGCTCCGATCTCCTCTCTTAGATTACACAAGGAGGAACTCAGCACAGTGCATGAACTCTGTGGCACCGGCAAGAATCCCGGTATATGTATGTAGGAATCACACATTCTATAAATATTTTTGTGGTGGGTAGGTTTCTAATTTTTTAATTTTTCCAGCGCAGCTGCCTGATAGGCCTACTCTTTATGATTTCCAACTGCCGTGGGATTTTTAATGTGCGCAACTTGCACATGGGACATCCTATTTTTTCGCCCTTATTGAGATGGCTAGGCATCCGATCTCACTACCCAGGAGACCAGGGAGGAGTATAACATCATTAGGACCACCAGTTCTGAAAACATTTTCCATAAATTATATTCCCTCAACTGGGAAACGAATCCGGTACCTCTAGAACTTGAGGCGGACGTCGTACCTCTTAGCCACTCCGACCTTCATGTATAGAGTGTATAGACTATGAGAGCTAAGCCAAAGTAAGACTCAGTTAAACTGAGTATGAAATAAATTATTACATTGGCGGTAACATTGATTTTACTGAACAAACTTTTATTTTTATTATTACACGCTTTTATTTAACTTCACTTGTATGTCACTTTCATGTCACTTTCAAATCTTGCAATTGATTTTTACATCACTTCCAGATGAGCAATAGCTCTGAAACTTGCCATAGTTGTGTATTCTCGCTGACAATACAATAATCAATCAATTATTATTTCTTCCATCCTTTGAATCATTTTTTCCACTTATATTAAAGTCAGCATTTATTGCATGGGGCTGTCAACCTCATCATTGCAAAACAAATTGCTACAAAAACCACTGGTGCAAACGTATTTGAAGACTTTGTGTGGGCTTCCTACGTGGGGGTCAGCTGTAGTGGTAGCTCCATGCCCCATAGGGAGCGAAAAGGAACATGATGATGATTTATTGCTTAACCAACTTTCATGTTAACATTCCTACTCCAGTTTTGTTACATATATTTAGTCGCTGGATTTATTTTATTTTGACAAAATTTTCCTAAGGTAAAAACAGATACAGATTCTATTGATGCAGACTTGGTCGTTTCTTCAGTTTATAGTAAAGGTAAGTATTTTTTTAAAAATGGAAATACATACAGTATAAAATGTTACATGAACTAGGCATGCTTTAATTGTTGAAACTGATCAAGGTTTAGGAAGCAGCACTAAATTTAAAGTATCTCAAAAATGATGTCACTAGATGTGGAAATAGAGAAAAGGGTAAATACAAGAGAAAGATATATACAAGAGTATTTGGATTGCTCAATAATTTTTGGAGGTCACCAGTATTAAATAGTGTTTGATTGGAGATTACTGGCATATAAATAGCATAATTAAACTCAGTTTACAATATTAAATTGACATTTGATTACTTTATTGGGGACCGAAAGACGCAGCAATAGAGACCGCAGTCAGCGACTCATAGCTTGACTGCTTGCGTCAGGACCAGCGAACCAGAGCTGGTCAAGACTGTGCTCCACCTCCACGTGGTGGTCCTGGAAACAGTCTGCAGCAGTGCAGTCTGGCTGAGCGAGCACGGATCGAAGAGGGAAGGCAAACCCGGTCCCAAAAAATGCCGTGCAGAAGTCGGATGTGTCGACCGAAAGGTGCAGATATCACAGCTTAGGCGTAAACAGACACAACGCAACCACCGTCCTTTTCAGGACGAACGAGGAAGAAGAAGAAGAAGATTACTTTATTGTATGGATTATCATCATGTCATGCCTTGAGGTACATAAGGCAGAGGTAAAACAATGACCATCTGATTTGGTCACGAGTCTGTCTTTCTCTTGCTGGATCTTCTGTTCAGTCTTTCTTTCATTTTGGAATTCAGCTTCAAATGTCCATCTCCATATATTTTATGGTCCACTTTTCTCTTTAGTTTTCTTGCTAGTTCAGTACATTGTCTTGGCCATCTGTCTTGTTTCATATGCCATTTCAGTCTATTTTTATTTTATCTCAGTATTGATGTCAGTTCCTGTCAAATGAATGAACTTTTTTTTAAGCCTCTTCTTGTAATTCTGTATTTCTTATTCTTGCAAGTCTTTTATAAAAGCTTTGCGTCTGCTAGTGCTTTCTGTTTTCCTGTCGCTTGCCCATGTTTCTGCTGTTACTAGAGAATGATTCTTGCACAAGTTTGATAAAGATTTAGTTTTATATTTTCCTTTTTGTTTTTGTCATCTTCAGAGTTTAGAGCTTGGATGTCCATTTACTTTGCAATCTATTCATTGACGTGTTTGTTTTTAAAAATAATCTGTGAAAAATCTGCTTGCTAACAGTGTCTTTCTTTAATGTGATTAACAGTGTCAGAAAATGGCCGTGTTTGAGTTTGCTGATGTTTCTGTCCCCAGACTTGGCCCCACTTCTACCTAGCTCCATGTCAGATCTGAGGAAAGAACTGACAGCTTTGTCATCAGTAAATGTTGTAGTTGTGAATCTTGAGTACAGAGATGATGTTTTACCTGTAAAGGTATATGGATATGTTTTGATTTGTGAAGCATGTGACAGGTTTATGTTGTATAGTGAGGTTGATTGTCGGTTGACTTTAGGAGTTCGGATAAATGGGAAGCATTTATCACAGAGGAGTACAGAATGGTGGTTGGTTGATGGTTATAGAAGTTCAGATGCATGGGAATCTCTTTATGTTACGTTACTTGTACTTACTTGAGAGTAAGAACATCCAGTCAGTTGAAGAAGAACTTGACTACATCTCGCATGAGACTAAGCACATATACTGTACCCTATAGATATTCATACTGGACACTTGAAACAAATGTTTATGTGTAAGTGATAGCTGAGGCTTGACTGCCTGAGATTTCATAACCCTCCACTCCCAAAGGAGCATAGGCCTTCAACAAACACATGCCAAGTCCTCTTGTCACGTGCCATCATCTCAAGTTCTTTCCACATTTTCCTCATCATTTTCACCTCTGTTTCCAGCTCTCTTCTCCATGTGCTTCTTGGTCTACCTCTGCTTCTCTTGCCCTGGGGATTCCAGAACAAGGACTGCCTTGTAATGCTATCAGCAGGTTTCCTCAGTGTGTGTCCTATCCATCGCCATCTTCTCATCTCTTGTTCAACTAGCACTTTTCTGGTTCTTGTCATCAGTTCCACGTTGGTAACCTTTTTAATCCTTCTATTCTACGCAAGCACCCATTTATGAAAGTCTGTAGCTTTTTGGTAGTTGTCTTTGTTGTTCTCCGTGTTTCAGAGCCATACAATAGGACTGACTTCACATTTGAGTTGAAGATTCTTATTTTCGTGTTGGATCTGATTTCTCTTGATCTCCATATATTTCCCAATGCAATGAAATCTCCTCTTGCTTTTTGTATTCTTATTTTGATATCACTGTCTGTCCCTCCAACTTTGTCTATATTGCTGTCAAGATATGTGTACGATTCTACATCTTGTAGTGGTGTATCTTCAAATTCAACCCTGTTATCATTACCTGCATTTATTCTCATTATTTTTGTCTTTTCCCTGTGTATTTTCAGACCCAATTGCTGTGACCTCTCATTAAATGTTTTCAGTTTGTCCTGCATCTGATTACGGTTATGAGACAGAAGAGCCAGGTCATCAGCAAAATCCAGATCATCCAACTGCTTAGTCAGAGTCCACTGGATTCCATTTTGACTGCCTGAGAGAGAGAGTCTAATCCTAGAAGAAAAAAAAAAAGAACACTGAAGAATGCTCACTATCACAGCATCCTTTTTGTTATCGACAACCTGTGTAGTTAAGTTTCTGTTACATGAAAAATGTAAAATGAGCCAAAGGGACTATTTACACGGAAATGTTCTGCATAAGACACCACAGAAGTACATTGTTCACAGAATGGACAGAGAAACTGTAACAAGATGTTGAAGAGCAAGTGCAGAGGCTTATCATCTGATGCCTGCAGGTATATCTGTAGAAGCAAAGTGATAGCTCACCTGTCTGTCACTGAGGCCTGAAAGGGGAACAAAGTATAGTAACACTATAACTTATCAAGCATGTCGTGAAAGACAACTAAGGAGGGTTGGGCATTAGGCCACTAACCCCATCTTGTAGAAACTTGAAGCCACAAAAACTGCAACAACAATATGGCCAAGTCAACTAAAGAGAATAACTCAACTCGGCCATTCAAGATGGAAGAGGGTCCTCTGGGAAGGAGTCATGTGACACAACCAGGAGAAAGGTGATAGGAGTTATAGATGCTAACTCACCTTTTTTTGTCTCTTAAGATGAAGACATGAAAAGACCTTGAGCTGATGGTGAGGGACAGGAGGACTTGGTGCAAGTTTGTTGATGGCCTATGCTCCTTGGGGAGCCAATCAGTAATGAGGAAAGTGATACTAAATAGGTAAATGTTTATCAGGTACCAGTGCCAAGCATGGTTATTAATGGAAATACAAGAGTGAAAGAAATTCTGCAATGTCACCACAGAGATAAAATAGCAGTGAAGAAGTTAGGAAGGAAAAAGTGCTGTGGTTTGAATTCTTCATAAGAATGTAGCCTCATTAACTGTTATCATAAGCCTACAATAGCAGGTGATCTGGTTTCAAGAGAAGAGGAAAACGAGATAGACAGTATGAGCAGAATCCTGAAGAAACATGGTCTGATGTAGGCAGAGGTAGCACATATTGCGTAAGATTTGAAATAACATGTCAGCACTCCATGTAGTTCCCAGGGGTTTGCACCCCCATGCATGTCACACAAGGTGACTAATATGAGGTTGTGCATGAGGCTGGCAACCTCATCATGTCAAACAAATCACCACTTAAACTACTGCTGTAAGATCATGTGACTGCTTAGTGCAGCTTCTTGCAAGAGGGCCAGCTACTGTGGTGGCCCTATGCTCAGTAAGGAGCAGAAAGGAATATGATAACATGGCACAAGTGGAAGAGTAAACTACATTAACGTAAGAGGTGTTGGGCAGAGAATTTCAGTTGCTAGCGCGCAGTGGCTAGCCTCGTCGGTTTCGCGCAGGTGTGTCAGTGTCTGTCCCTAGTCATGGTGTGCAGCGGAACGAACGGAATAATTTGCCTTCTCTTTGTTACTTTCACATTTGCCTCCACGGCTGGCGGAGTTGTGGATTTTAAAGTTGCTACCAAAGTGAAATGGGTTCATTTTCAATACAAGACAACAGGAGGCTGAGACACTTGGGAGTCATGACCCAAGTGGGCCCCCCCCCACCCCTTAGAGTGTAAAGGAGAGTAAAAGGGCCAAAACACTTGATCGACAGGGGGACGTCTTCTGATGATCAGATTGCCTCCTGTTGTATCGCTCTGTATAGAGTTTCCTATCACTTAAACTAATTCATTCCATAGCATTTCAGCTCCCTGTGAACCCAAGGCCACCGAGAGACACCTTCCAAGTCTTCCTATCCTGTGCCATCCATTCAAGGTCTATTTTTTATTCCTTTCATGTGTATCTCAAGCTCTGCGTTTTTTGGTGTATCTCTATATTTATTACCCTTTGGATTTCAGAACATGAACTGCCTTGTAATATTATCAGCTGGTTTTCGTAGTGTGTGTCCTATCCACCGCCAGCATCTTCTCTACACATCTTGTTCCACTAGTATTTGTCTAGTTCTTTCTATAAGTTCCTCATTAGTGATCGTGTCATACCATTTCAATCCTTTTATTCTGCGCAAACACCCATTTATGAGAGCCTGTAACTTTTTGGTTGTTGTTTTTCTGCCCATGTTTCAGAGCCATACAATAGGACTGTCTTGATGTAACTTAAACTAATCATTGGGTTTCTTTCATGTAAAGAAGGCTTTGGCTAGTTTTATTTTCATGTAGCAATGGATATGGACTGGCAACCTCATCATGTAAAACAAATTACCACAAGAGGACCAACAGCAGTGGTGTCTCCATGCTCCGTAAGGAGTGCAAGAAATATGATGATGAATGAATGGATATGGCAGGTTTTTTTTTAATGCAGTGATGAGAAGAATGGCAGATGTATTTATATAATGGACATATACGTTTTCAGAATAATTAACGTATTCAGATATTTATGTCATTTAAAATAATGTAACAGAAAAATGTACTATTTTTAGGGTTTCGGCCACTTACTGCCCTCCTCAGAAAGTGGTCCTTTGCTAGGGGTAGTCTACGATTCCTGCACTTTTCCAGAACATGGCAGGAAGGGTAGACCTGACAGCACGCGTTTAACTGTAAGTGCATTTCAATGTGCAGTATGAGTAGTTTGCAACATACATTTATTGCGCTATAAAGATAACTTGGTATCTTCTTCTTCCTCGTTCGCCCTGAAAAGGATGTTGGTTGCGTTGTGTCTGTTTGCGCCTAAGCTGTGATATCTGCACCTTTCGATCGACACATCCGACTTCTGCACGGCATTTTTTAGGGACCGGGTTTGCCTTCCCATTTCGATCCATACTCGCTCAGCCAGACTGCACTGCTGCAGACTGTTTCCAGGACCACCATGTGGAGGTGGAGTACGGTCTTGATCAGCTCTGGTTCGCTGATCCTGATGCAAGCAGTCAAGCTATGGGTCGCTGACTGCATTCACTATTGCTGCATCTTGGGGTCCCTAACTTGGTATGATACACTGGTATTTAGAGCATCTTTGTGTGTAAGACTAGACCATGTTTAATCATGTTTATTTCTATAAGAATGAGACACTGAAAAACAATATAAGCTTGATAACTGTATTAAATCAGTATTTTAAGACATTCATATGAATTTTCATTGTGTGGCAATATCCTGTTCACTTTGAATGAAAATGTTTGAGCAGACTATAGAAGGACTGAATAATTTTGATGTACAAGATCTGTAATTATAAATATGAATGTTCCCTAAAATCCTTGTGCAACTTTAAATTTTAATAACTTTGGGCGCTTAAGACATTCATATGAAAGTTCATTATAAGGCAATATCCCATTCGCTTTGCATGAAAATCTTCGAGCAGACTATAGAAGCACTGAATAATTTAGATGTACAAGATATGTAATTATAAATACGAATGTTCCCAAAACTTCTTGTGCAAATTTAAATTTTAATAACTTTGGGCGTACACAAGATAGAAGCACACTGTCAACGGCATTTAACTCTTTTAAGTCCCAAAAGCCAATATATCGTACTTCCTTCTAGACCCATTTGGCCAGATCAACGTTAAATCGGTTTTCGTATCTTTTGCTCCTTTCTAGAGCTGTTTTCTAATTTTAACAACCCAAAACGTCATTTCTGACAGGAAGTACATTCTTTTAAATACCTCGTGTGTTTATGCACATGAACATTTAAAAAAAATATTTCCCAAACAATAGCAATAAAAAAGCACTGGGGTGGCCATTTTTGTTTGGGCCAAACCCAATTTTTTGCTTGGGACTGAAAGAGTTAACATAATTTATCAAGTTTTAACACTATGCAGTTCAAGTTTTTAGGCTTTCGGGACATATCACTCAGTCTGAATTTCCAACCCACAGTTAACCTTTTCTTTTGCTGTTGCCACTTCCATTCAGTTACAGAATCTGAAAAAAATTAGCTCAAAAACTGATTACATTAACTTTTTTTAAATGCGTAAATTATGCTTGTATGTGCTGTTTATAGTGCCCTTCGTATTTCTTTTTGTGAAGAAATACTTTCACACTGGGAATAAAGAATTAGCATTAACACATTAACTGCCAAATTGAAAAACACACTGTGGCGTAATTAAATTTTGTTCCCATTTTCACCCTGTTGGAGTATGGAGGCATTAAGCTGTAGTTTTCTTAAAGTGTGACAGATTTTTATGAATTTTATGTCATTTTGAAGATAAGTGAATATACTATTTCAGCAAGCTGAAAAAGGTATATTTAAATGGTATGGTAGATATTATTCATCATCATGTGACGTATTCTTTCCAGAACGTTGTCTCCATTACAGCTGCTCTGAACGCATCACGATTCTGGGCAAGTCGACCTGCATCAGCCAAAGACAAGTTCAGACTCTCTGTGATGTCCTGGGTCCACCGTCGTCTAGGTCGACCCCTTCCCCTTTTTCCAGGGACCATGCCTTCCATCACTGTTTTTTCCAGACTATTATGTCTTTTTATATGACCGAAAAATTTCAGCTTCCTTATAGATATTATTACTTATATAAAATGGTTGACAGACACACACACAAAAAAAAAAAAAAAAAAAAAAAAAAAAACCATTTAAAAGTTTTTTAAAATTATCAGCTTACTTTCAGATAGCTTGTTCCTAAGGCAGTTAATGCCTTTCTCTTGGGGATTATCTTATAGTATATCCAGTGATAATAAAAACAAGCCCACGAACACTAGCTAATATTTACCCTATTAGTAACTTATATTATCAGTTATACCACTTCCAAAAATTCTCAAGATTCGCATGCAGAGCTGGTTACGAGTTGGGACAAAATGAAAATTGTTTGTTGTTATTTCACCCTCATTAACTTGCTGCCATTGTTCTCTTTCCCTTAGTTACATTATTTCCTGCACCACTTGTAACTCTAACCAAGGTCTTTGCTTTTTTATGGCCCACTGATGACCCAGGACTTGCAATATCTTCACTATCACCACTGCTTGCATCGTCACTACTATTGTTATCACTACTATCAAAATCGGGAGCCGCAGTAGCATAGTGGTTAGTGCACTGGCTTCCTCGCTCAGTGGTTTATGGTTCGATCCCCAGATGAGGTGGGATTTTTTAAGGCTGCAAATGGCTCCTGGGTCGACCCAGCCCCAACTGGGTACCAGAGCAACTCTGGGAACGTTAAGGCGGCCGGCGTGATGCTGACCACATCACCCCAAGTGTGCAGATGGTCAAGAAAATATGTGCCTAACACCATATTCCCAATATGCCTCAATGGGCATGTAACGGGATCCTTTACCTTTTACTATCAAAATCATTATTTGAATCAATGTCCACATTGTTTTCACTGCCGTCCTCGTCGCTAGATCTATCATTCAATTGTAGAAACAAGCTTCTAGCCTGTTCAGTGGTTACACAAGGTGTACGAGTGTCTTTTGTGGCCCTATCACTCATTGCCATGGTAAACAATTTTATATGATTTGGTAACTAACCTGAGCGGGTGAAAAATATGAATATACTATCAATTTTCCAGAGTTCGACAACAAACCACGCTGTGAAAATTTGTTTTCCGGTGGTAATTTAAAATCTTGAACCAGATCGGAAAGTGTTTCGGTACATTTTTCATTTGTTTTATTAGTAAACATAGATCATCGGTCAGACTGGCTCATGGCCATTGTGGTGAGATTCAAACGACAGTCAGAGCGGCTCGCTGTAGTTAATGTGTTAACAGAATAATTATTATTAACTTCTATTTTTGGAGGGGAAATTAAAATTTTTGAAAGGATCAATTTCCAGCTGTGGTTATGACTTCCATCTTCAGGTGATGATGGGAGGATCCTGGTACAAAGAACTCTTGACTCATGAGGGTTCACTGCCAGCTGGGTCAGAAATTGTCCAGATGGCATCGCAGGCAGCAGCGAAACACTTGGGCATTCGAGCTCGACCAATCAGATCACATGTTACATTACAAAAGGTCTGTATTTTTGTATTTTATGTTTAGTGAAATGTACTGACAGTTAGAAGGAATTTTAAAAATTAGCTATCCAAATGAAACTTATATGTTGTGTCAAATTATCTTGTACTATTTTTAAAAATTATTTTAAATTGATTGGACTGATGTGGAGTGAGCTTTAATGGTGGCTGCATAAGGAGTGACTAGGAAAATATTACATTTGGTTAATTTACAAGGATGGGTATGAAAAAAAATTGAAAAAAGGTGATTTGTCTTACGAGGACAAAAGACAAAGAAAATAGCCAACGTTGCGGCCACAAGGCCTTCGTCAGGGAAAGGAAAGAAAGTGAGGGTTAAGTAGGACACATAAGAATCTAAATAAAAATAAATATAAAAACTGGGTACTTCCCTAATGGCGGCTAAGACCCAGCACGCCCACCAAAGAGAGATCACGGTTAAATTACAAGGCAACATTCATTTTTTTGTCAGGATGATGTCTGTGAGAAAGCATGTATTGTGAGCATCCAAAAGTACCGTGACATGGAGAACAAGACAAACAACATCCAAGAAGTTACAGACTGTCATAAATGGGTGCTTGCGAAGAATACAAGTGACAAGATCACTAATGTGGGAACTGATCACACGAACCAGACAAATCCCAGTGGAACAAGAGATGCAAAAAAGGCGCTTGCAATGGATAAGACACACATTGAGGAAATCTGTAGATAACATTGCAATGCAGTCCTTGTCTTATAATCCCAGGGTAAGAGAGGTAGTGGGAGATGAAAGAACACATGGAGAAGAGAACTGGTGACGGAATGAGGAAGCCATGGAAAGACCTTGAGCTGACGGCACGGGACAAGTTTGTTGACGGCCTATGCTCTTGGGGGAGCTGAAGGGTCGTGGTGATGATGATGAAATGTAGGAACTGGGTGTACATTTGTTAGACAAGCACTAATTATGCTTTTCCAGAATCTCTGCCCTTTCTCACTTTAACTCAAGGTTCAGAATGGTTGGTTAAGGCATGAATGGAAAACATCCATAGAAGCTTCCAATCTGCAGAAGCTGGTGTGCATCTACTGTCCTGGTCATGCAGGGGTACACGGTAATGAAAGAGCTGACTGACTAGCATCAAGAGCACCCACAATGGGGACACTGGATATGGATAAGGGAGATATACTGAGAACAATTAATGATCGCCTGTTAGAGAATGACACCACAATAGATGAATCATCAAGGTTAAGACTGTTAGAATTTGGCATCAAACGTAAAGCTAGCAGAGACGGACGTATGAGAGGATGCATCCGTCGTGTTTATAACCAGTGAGCTACAGGAACAGTTAGCAATCACACTCTTTGACATATACTGAGGGAGACTGAGCACCCATGAGTTTGCCCGGAGTGCAGTGATGTTCAACAGTAACATTAACTTTATGCATCTTCTTTTATTTTTCATAAATCTCAAGTCTGCTTTGAGTGTCAGGGCACAGTTCTACAATTCTCTCATCTCCAAGTCCAACAATGTTAGAAAACATTCCTAATAATCTGTTTAATTTCAGGAATGCATACCACAATACAGAGTTGGCCATGTGAGGTGGGTCACCAGTGTGGAGGAAAAAATACAGCAGAGTAAATTACCCCTGAAACTTGTAGGAGCATCCTACAGAGGGCCTGCAATTAATGACTGCATCAATAATGCCAAGAAAGTTATTGAGGCTATGAAGCCGTCATAAAACATTAGTTAAGTGTATGCCATTTATAAATGTAGGAGAGTCGTGTTTTTTTTACTGTGGCATTATCATTATCCCTTTTAATCAGACTATTGTCAAGACATTGTTATGTCTTTTAGTCAGATAAATTTTATTTTCTATGAATCATATTAAGATTTTAATAAAGGGAAAATGAATCTTAACACATTGTGTATGGATGATGAATGTATTCATTTTCACTTATCGATATTTGTAAGTCAACTTATCTTTGCATTATAATGGCTGTCATTTCTTTGAACTTTTATGCTTTAAAGTTACTTTGGGTGTCAACCCAAAACTTCAGAGATTTGTTTGGTTTTTTTCATTCTTGCCAGTGACACTTTGTGTGCCTTTCAGAACCCATTGTTTACTGTTGCTATGAAACGAAGAGATTCCAAGATGGTGTATCTTGGAATCATGTTTGTTTAGATGATAACAACATTATGATGAATAGGTGGAAGAAAAAAGTACTAAAGCATTCATTGAAATGACATTTTATCATACCTGAAATATTTCTGTACTTGAGCTATTCATAAAAAACAAAAAGTACTGTTATAAATATATTGATAGTAGAGAATTTGTATTGATCCTAGAGTAATGATGCCGCCATTTTGCCACTGAGTTAAAACCCATTCATTTAGCTCTTCTTTAAGAGTCAGAAACAACAAAGTGTTCCCTCTCCTTGCTCGTTTCGTTTTCGGTATTACCGCAAGGATTCTTTTATTTTACGCCAGTCTCAAGCAAGTTTTTCGTCGATTCCGAATTCTCGCATTGCATTGGAATTGCCATCTTTTCTGCAAATTTTATCACTTTAAGCTTAAAGCTAGCCTTGTAAGAAGTACGCTTTCTTTTCAAACTCACTGTAATAGCACCTTCGGGACAACATTTTTAAAAAACTAAATGCCAGTGTGTTTACAACAAATGATTTAAACAGCTGTGCATGCCGGTGTACGCATGACAGAAAGTACGAAAGCATGATGGGTATTTTATATAGTTTGTGCTGTATCGAGTATATGTTATTATTTTAATAATTACCACAATTAACAGCCTAATAAAATTGATTCAAGCATTTGTTAATGTTTTACTTAAGATATTTTGTTAAAAACATTTAATGAAGCTGCAAGTTTATATCTGAAGGATACCATTGTACAGCGGTTGGGGGGGACAGGGGGGGGGGGGGTGTGACGAGAGTACTGAGATTCTGTCTTTCAAATGGCCCATGTCTTTTTCTCCTTGCATTTAGTTCACTATTTTTAGGAGGGATTACAGGAAATCCTTCTCCATGTTTCTTCTCCTTCTATTATTTACGTTTTTTCAAGATGAGATCACGAGGGAGTTTGATCTCATCTGCTTTATGGTTCTTCTTTATGTGTTTAGAATGGGGGTGTAGGGAATTGGACAGTATTTTTCTAGAAGGAAGATTATAGAGGCTAGATCAGGATTTGCACCAGTGTCTTTTTTTTTAAAGATAGTGCGTGGCCATATACGCATTTTTCGGGAGTTAAATTATTTGAGGCCATTTTTGCTTCATTTCCGCAGTATAGGGCTAGGGTTAATCTCGTTTCTTTGTCTAAAACCCATGCACGTTACATCAGAACGATCTAAGGTTCTGATTGGCTGAGAGGTAACTGCAGTTGAAATGCAGAGCGCTCATTGGCTTTAGAACCACGCCGCGCATATGACGTCATGAAGTCGGCGCGTGGGGGTCTTGATTATAAAAGGCCTATATTTCATAGCTTCTTTCTCTTTTAATGAAAAATTGCCAAAGCCGGGTGCCAGAAGCATATTGTCGATTGCCTTCAGGTGGACATTCGAGATTTGGTAAGCATGAATTTTTGCGTGAGGACTTTATTTAATTTTTCTAGTCCTAGCCGATCATTTAAGTTTCTTGGGAAGTTTTAGTTTAATTTAATTCTTAACTCCAGAGCCATCGATACGATCTTAGTGATAGACTTGAAAATTTATAGGTCCATTTCATTCCTTGTTGAAAGAATAGCGGCATGGTTTAAATGTTAAGATATCACCGCTTTGTATTATTGCAAAGTCGGTCGGGAGAGAAACTCGCATCTGCGAATCATGTGTATTTTCAGTTGTGATTTTAGTGAGAGTATAGTCGGGAGCGTGTGTAATGTGTATTTTCATTTGTGATTTTAGTGAGAGTATTGATGCTCGCTATTTATATAGTTACGCATATATCTGTGGACGGAGTAAATAGGTATTAATTGAAGCACGTGAGCGCGTGGTTACGGTATCTTTATTGATACGATGTTCAGAGGGACGAGGGGGAGAGAAGCACGTGGTCATAAAATTGTAACCACGTGTTGTAACTACTGAGATTTAATTGATAACCATTATGTATAACTTTTGACGGCATGTAGATGCTAGCGTAAACAGGGTTATAGGTTATTGATTGTGCTTTGTTATTCTGTGTATTCAGAAGATGGAGATGAAATTTATTTATGTTAAGGGAATAATATTTTATTTCAATTTTGAGGTGATTAATCATACTGACGGGAATTTTAGGAATTCCTAGAGAGGGCTAGTTTTAGTTGTGTTAAACATTACGGCATTAGTGTCAGCGTAAGAAGTAGGCCACAGTACGTCTGCCCAGACGGGCCATTGAAAATATTGTTGTTGCTGGGATTTAGTCATGCAGATCCCTGGGTCAGACGATCTGCGTGATTAGCCGGGAAATGTTTATTTGTAGGCTCAGGTAGAGACGAGGAGAGAGAAGAGAGGGGAGTTACGTGTTGAAGAGTAAGGGAGTTAATTGTTATTTGAAATGTATTATTATGGTTTGTTTAGCTGTTGTTTTGTTTGTCTAAAACAGCAGGTACCGGCTTTGTGGGAATGAGAGCGGAATTTTGAGACCACAAAATTTCTCCCACGGCAAAGTTGGGGCATTCGCAGAACCGCAAGGGTTTTACGTTAGTTGCCAGTAGTGGAAGGAGAGGAAGAAAATACGTTTTCCCAGCCAGGGGAAGACATTTTCCAGCGAATAGGATTTTTGTGGATAAATCCTGAGCTCTGACGCTCGTTACACACGCAGATTTGGCAGGCTGCCAGCGTTGTGGTAATTTTGTGTTCGTTTCTTCACGGCCATAATAAAGCCGACGGCCCAGTTATAGGTACTCGGGCAGGTAATTTCAGAGTGGTAGAAGTCAGCTACAGTTCCAGTCCAGAATCCAGGGGGGGTTCTGTTAAACCTCAGTCATCAATTCCAGAGTTAGTGGAGAGAGATAGGGTAAACATTCTCTCTACTGAAGTCAGCACAGATAGGCAGAACTGTTAGTTTTGGTGAATCATAGCAGAGGACAGCTGCTGAAGTTTAGAGGTGCAGTTAGTTGTGTTCAGGAGATTCCAGGATAGGCTGTGTAGAACCGAAGTCTGTGCAGAGATTGTGTAGTCACTTCGCCGTCGTTCCAGCTATCAGTGGACTTAGAGTTAGAATTTAGAACAGCTAGTTTGGAGTGTAGGCGACATCAAGTGCAGTGTAGTTCATTTCAGTTAACCTTACCTTCTTTCTCCATACAGGTTGCAATTGTGGGAGAAGGGTTGGGGTGGATGCATTTTTTTAACTGTGCTTGATTTTGTTTCAGGAGTGCATCCTCGCACTTGATGTATGGGACATGCATATGTTTGTTGTTTATAGGTGTATAATAAACTTGTATAAATTGTAGCTGGCATCAGTCATTTCCTTTAGTACAGTAGCTATATGTTGTCTGTACCTTGGTGTTTGTGAATCTTAATTGAACCTTATCCCCATAGGGTAGTTAGAGGTGGTTCGAGGCCATAGCAATTTAAACGTCCGAAGTGGCGAGGAAAGAATCAACCTCGGTTCTCAACCTCGGAGCCAATGGTCTCAACTTTCACAGTTTGCACTATATTTCTATCTGAATCTATCATTTCAGTCTTTCTTCTTACTATTGTCTTGTCACTATATGTAGACAGTCTCTAGTCCTAAATCCATTTCGTGACAAAGTGGGTGGCGTCGTCCTTGGGATCATCTTTGTTGGGATCAATTCTAGATTCATAGATTGTCTCTGAAGAAAGTTCTGGGAATAGATTTCTTAAAAAAATCCCCTAGACTTGAGCTATATTAAGACTGATCCAGCTATAAGTTTTTTTCCACAGGTTCCAGTTAGTATAGATGATAGTGGTTGTAAGGTTGTTTATGACTTAGAAGTAATTGATGGCTAATGGAATTTTTTCTTGACAGGAAAGTAAATTCGGGTTTTGGGTAGCTGGATAACTTGAATTTTTTTCAGGTAGTTATTAGTCAGACTTGGTGCTAGTCTGAGTGCGGGTTTTTGCGACAGCATATTCCTAGTAGGTAACAGTAAATTTTTCTTGTTCCTTTTTTGTCATTTCCCCTCGTTGTGAGTACTGCTGATTTGTCAGGTAAGATGGCTGAATTGGTCAAGCTACTTACTGCATGGAAGGACGCAGCTAAAAGCATGGGGATGAATGAGGCCGAGACTAGGGCTTACATTATGAGGGAACAGGACCGGCAGACGGAGAGAGAGAGAAAAGGGAAGCGGAGAAAGACCTGCGTAAATTGGAAGCGGAGAAAGAAAGAGAGGGCCCGAGAAGGCAGAGAGAAGCCGAGGAGAAGATAGCAGAGAGGGAAGCCCAGGAGAAGATAGCAGAGAGGGAAGCCCAGGAGAAGATAGCAGAGAGGGAAGCCCAGGAGAAGATAGCACAGAGGGAAGCCCAGGAGAAGTTAGCACAGAGGGAAGCCCAAGAGAGGGAGAAGGCAGCAGAGAGACAGCATGAACTTGCCCTGCGTTCACTGGAACTGCAGTACCGATCTTCGGAAGGCAGTTCGGCTAACGGAGATTCTCCCGGAGCAGGGGCAACAGACACCTCAGGAAACGGAGGGCCCCGGATGGCAGCCATGAATTTTCCGATGGACTCTTTTCCTAACGGGAATGAGAAAATTGAGGTATTTTTAGAAAAATTTGAACGGATGGCAAAGGCATACGGGCTGGATGATAGTCTTTGGTGTCTCAAATTATCTCAATCTCTAAGAGGACATGCGTATGAGGTCTATAGCAAGATGCTGGTAGATGACCAAGGTAACTTTGAGGCTCTGCGGAACGCCCTGTTACAGCGATTCCAATGGACTCCCCGGAAGTGCCAAACGATGTTTAGGGAAAGTCGACTGGAGAAAGGAGAAAGTTTTCCCCAGTTCGCGGAGAGGCTGAGGAATTACCTCACTCGCTGGAGAGAGTTGTCGGGTTTGGCTAAATCGTTTGAAGGACTCGAAGAGCTCATCATGTGCGAACAGATAAAGGCCAACATGTCTCCGGACTTAAGGAAGTACCTGGCGGAGCAGGGCGCCCAGCAACTGGACCAGATTATTCTATTTGCTGAAAGGTTCCAGTCGGCACAGGCTGAAGTCCTGGGCCAGAAACGGAAAAACCCTGACCCGCCAACCCGAGGACATAACACCTCTCCCGACAAGCCAACTAACGGGCCTAACACCCGAGAGCCCCCTCCACCTGCTTTGAGCTCCGCGAGGGGCCCCAACCCGCCGGATAAACGAGAGGAGCCAAGGAGGGACCCGGCCGAAACACGCCCCTGGCCGGCAGTGGGGCAGCAGAAATAATTATAACTCGCAGTGGAGAGCAGGGGGAAGCCGGGAAAACCCCCCGAAGAGAGTAGCCTGTTTACAAACTTCTATACCAGACTTGGAGAAGGAGCAGGATTCTCGACCTACCAGTGACCGACCTTCCACGAGGGGAAGGGTAACTGTGAATGGGGTTGAAACCGAGTGTTTGTATGATACCGGCTTAAGTTTCGAATGTCTGGTGGGCCATCATCTAGTAAAGCCCGAACAGATGACAGGAGAATTTGTGGAGATATGTGGGGTGTTGAAGGGAGATGCTCCAATGCGCCTCCCAGTAGCGCAGATCGAGATAGTGTCGAAATTTGTCAGGGGCACGATCAAGGCGGCCGTAATGGAGGGGCCCCTTTTCGAGGTCATTTTGGGATGTAGGTATGTGTACCTAGGGGACCCAAAGGAACCGGAAGTAGTAGCCGCAGTGGTTACTAGGGAACAAGCCAAGAAGGAGCGGGAAAAGGAAGCCCCCATTAATCCGTTACCCCAGGAATTGCAGGAGGCCCAACAACAGGATCCGACCCTGACGGCCTGTTTTCGGAAATTGCCCACGTCGAAGGACCCCAAACAAAAAGGGAATTTCTTCAAGAAGGACGGGCTGATTTATCGCAGAGAAGGAGGTGAAGAGCAGGGGCATAACCAATTGGTAGTGCCAGCCAAGTATAGGCTGCAGATTTTAGAAATGGGGCATGCGCTTCCATTTAGTGGACATATGGGCCAGGGGGCCACCATACACAGAATATCGGCCCATTATTTCTGGCCGGGAATGACGCCGGACATCATAAGATTTGTGAAATCTTGTGCTCAGTGTCAGAGAGTGGCACCCAAACACTGGACACCCCCAGTCCCGTTAGGAGAGATGCCCATCGTCGGTACCCCCTTCGAACGAGTGGCGGTTGACATTGTAGGCCCATTAGAAAGAACTAAGCGGCGGAACAGGTTTATTCTGACACTAGTCGATGTGTGCACCATGTGGGCAGAGGCCATACCCCTGGCGGTCACTGACTCGAAGCATGTTGCAGAAGCCTTGCTGCAAATCTTTACAAGACTGGGATTTCCTCAGCAAGTGTTGACAGATAATGGCTCCCAATTTCGCAGCTTGTTGATGGAGGAGATCTTCAACATTCTCCGGACCCAACACATACATACCAGTCCGTATAACCCGGCAGGAAATGGTCTCGTGGAGAGGTTCAACGGCAGCTTGATGACGATGTTGCGCAAGTTAGGGCAGGAGCGGCCAGAGGACTGGGATCTTTTTATTCCCGCCGCCCTGTTTGCGTATCGCGAAGTCCCCCAAGCTTCTACAGGCTACCCGCCAGCCACCCTATTGTTCGGGCGGCCGATCAAGGGCCCATTGGAGGCTCTGTTCAGGTCTATGACAGATCGGAAGGCAGATGAGACAACGGTGTCGGCCTCCAAATATGTTGAAGAGCTGAAGGAGCGACTACAGTTAGGTTGGAAAGTGGCCTCAGATAACCTCCGTAAGGCTCGCGCAAAACAGGCGCAGAGATACAACAAGACGGCCAAGGAAAGAGAGCTCCAGGTAGGGGAGAAGGTCTTGTTGTTACTTCCCACCGGAGAAAACAAACTGCGCATTGGATGGCAGGGGCCTTTCGAGGTGTTAGAGAAAATCTCTAACACTAACTACCGCATCGCTATCAGGGGAAAAAGGAAGATATACCACGTAAATCTCCTTAAGAAATTTTTAGAACGAACCCCACCATCTCAAGACCACCTGTTAGCATTGGCGGTAGCTATTGAGGAAGAGGACGACCCAGAGAATTACGGAGAGTACCCCCTACACCAAACAGAGTCGTACCGAGACGTGAAATTTGGGGACAATCTTTCAGAAGGAGCGGCGCGAGAACTCAGGACTGTATTACAACAATACACCGACGTTTTAACGGATAAGCCTGGACTCACCCACCTCTCAGAATTTGAGATGAAACTGAAAGACGACCCCCCGGTACGGACTAAAATATATCCGGTTCCATACGCCAAAGCCGCTGCGTTACGGGAGGAAATTGAAAAACTACTGGCGGCCAACATCATTTCTGAAACCACATCCCCATACAGTTCGAGCGTGGTCCTCTTACAAAAACCTAACGGTGAGACCAGGCTGTGCATCGATTATCGATTGCTCAACACCGTAACGGAATTTCAACCGGAAGCCCTCCCCAGCCCTGCGGAACTGTTTTCCAAATTAAGCCAGGCAAAAATCTTCTCGAAAATAGACCTAAGTAAAGGCTATTATCAAATTCCGGTGAAAGAGGACGTCAGGCCGATGTTGGCCTTTAGCACTAGTGAAGGGCACTATACGTTTAATGTCATGCCGTTTGGGTTACATAATGCCCCGGGTGCTTTCACCCGAATGATGAGGAAGCTATTAGGGCCGTTGCAAAACCCCCACATTCACAATTTTATGGATGATATCCTCATCGCACGGAAACGGAGGAGGAACACATAGCCACTGTCGCTTCGCTCCTCGGGAGATTGAAGGAGGCGGGGCTTACCGCCCGCCCGAGCAAATGTTTACTCGGGTTTGACACCCTAGACTTCCTAGGCCACACTATCGCCCACGGATGCATGTGGCCGCTGGACAAAAACGTGGAGAAAATAAGGAAAGCAGCCCGCCCCATCACAAAAAAAAAGACACGAGATCTTTTATCTCCTTGTGCGCCTATTATCAAAAATTCATTCCGAATTTTAATAGCTTAACAGGGCCGTTGACCGACCTCACTCGGAAAGGTCAGCCGGAAAAAATTCGTTGGACAGCAGAATGTGAAGGAGCATACACCACTCTTAAGGAGCTGCTGACCAGTTCGCCAATACTTCGGCTCCCGGATCTAACAAAACCCTTTGTGTTAAGAGTGGATGCAAGCGCCATAGGAATTGGATCCACTCTTTTACAGGCCGACGAAGCACAACAAGGGCTGTTGTTCCCAGTCTCCTATGCCAGTAGGAAACTTAATGCGGCTGAAAGAAACTACTCAACAATAGAACGAGAGTGCCTTGCATTAGTTTCCGGAATTCGCAAACACCACGAATACCTATACGGGGTCACATTCATAGTACAAAGTGACCACGCTCCTTTGGCATTTTTGGGAGCCAACAAGCACAATAACGCTAAAATAATGAGATGGGCTTTATTGTTGGGCATGTACTCGTTTTCGGTACAATATATCCCGGGAAAAGATAATGTGGGAGCGGATTTCTTAAGCCGGCACTTAGCTCCGGAAGAGAACACGGAAAAGGAGGAAGTGCTCACAGACAGCTTGGTAGACAGGAATAAGGGCCAATGTGAAACACAGAGATTTCAGTAAGGAGATCGTTGCTCAATCTTTGAAAGGGGGGAGTGATGTGACGAGAGTACTGAGATTCTGTCTTTCAAATGGCCCATGTCTTTTTCTCCTTGCATTTAGTTCACTATTTTTGGAGGGATTACAGAAAAATCCTTCTCCATGTTTCTTCTCCTTCTATTATTTACGTTTTTTCAAGATGAGATCACGAGGGAGTTTGATCTCATCTGCTTTATGGTTCTTCTTTATGTGTTTAGAATGGGGGTGTAGGGAATTGGACAGTATTTTTCTAGAAGGAAGATTATAGAGGCTAGATCAGGATTTGCACCAGTGTCTTTTTTTTTAAAGATATTGCGTGGCCATATACGCATTTTTCGGGAGTTAAATTATTTGCGGCCATTTTTGCTTCATTTCCGCAGTATAGGGCTAGGGTTAATCTCGTTTCTTTGTCTAAAACCCATGCACGTTACATCAGAACGATCTAAGGTTCTGATTGGCTGAGAGGTAACTGCAGTTGAAATGCAGAGCTCTCATTGGCTTTAGAACCACGCCGCGCATATGACGTCATGAAGTCGGCGCGTGGGGGTCTTGATTATAAAAGGCCTATATTTCATAGCTTCTTTCTCTTTTAATGAAAAATTGCCAAAGCCGGGTGCCAGAAGCATATTGTCGATTGCCTTCAGTTGGACATTCGAGATTTGGTAAGCATGAATTTTTGCGTGAGGACTTTATTTAATTTTTCTAGTCCTAGCCGATCATTTAAGTTTCTTGGGAAGTTTTAGTTTAATTTAATTCTTAACTCCAGAGCCATCAATACGATCTTAGTGATAGACTTGAAAATTTATAGGTCCATTTCATTCCTTGTTGAAAGAATAGCGGCATGGTTTAAATGTTAAGATATCACCGCTTTGTATTATTGCAAAGTCGGTCGGGAGAGAAACTCGCATCTGCGAATCATGTGTATTTTCAGTTGTGATTTTAGTGAGAGTATAGTCGGGAGCGTGTGTAATGTGTATTTTCATTTGTGATTTTAGTGAGAGTATTGATGCTCGCTATTTATATAGTTACGCATATATCTGTGGACGGGAGTAAATAGGTATTAATTGAAGCACGTGAGCGCGTGGTTACGGTATCTTTATTGATACGATGTTCAGAGGGACGAGGGGGAGAGAAGCACGTGGTCATAAAATTGTAACCACGTGTTGTAACTACTGAGATTTAATTGATAACCATTATGTATAACTTTTGACGGCATGTAGATGCTAGCGTAAACAGGGTTATAGGTTATTGATTGTGCTTTGTTATTCTGTGTATTCAGAAGATGGAGATGAAATTTATTTATGTTAAGGGAATAATATTTTATTTCAATTTTGAGGTGATTAATCATACTGACGGGAATTTTAGGAATTCCTAGAGAGGGCTAGTTTTATTTTTGTGTTAAACATTACGGCATTAGTGTCAGCGTAAGAAGTAGGCCACAGTACGTCTGCCCAGACGGGCCATTGAAAATATTGTTGTTGCTGGGAGTTAGTCATGCAGAACCCTGGGTCAGACGATCTGCGTGATTGTATTACCGGGAAATGTTTATTTTGGGGCTCAGGTAGAGACGGGGAGAGAGAGAAGAGAGGGGAGTTACGTGTTGAAGAGTAAGGGAGTTAATTGTTATTTGAAATGTATTATTACGGTTTGTTTAGCTGTTGTTTTGTTTGTCTAAAACAGCAGGTACCGGCTTTGTGGGAATGAGAGCGGAATTTTGAGACCACAAAATTTCTCCCACGGCAAAGTTGGGGCATTCGCAGAACCGCAAGGGTTTTACGTTAGTTGCCAGTAGTGGAAGGAGAGGAAGAAAATACGTTTTCCCAGCCAGGGGAAGACATTTTCCAGCGAATAGGATTTTTGTGGATAAATCCTGAGCTCTGACGCTCGTTACACACGCAGATTTGGCAGGCTGCCAGCGTTGTGGTAATTTTGTGTTCGTTTCTTCACGGCCATAATAAAGCCGACGGCCCAGTTATAGGTACTCGGGCAGGTAATTTCAGAGTGGTAGAAGTCCGCTACCGTTCTAGTCCAGAATCCAGTGGGGTTCTGTTAAACCTCAGTCATAAATTCCAGAGTTAGTGGAGAGAGATAGGGTAAACATTCTCTCTACTGAAGTCAGCACAGATAGGCAGAACTGTTAGTTTTGGTGAATCATAGCAGAGGACAGCTGCTGAAGTTTAGAGGTGCAGTTAGTTGTGTTCAGGAGATTCCAGGATAGGCTGTGTAGAACCGAAGTCTGTGCAGAGATTGTGTAGTCACTTCGCCGTCGTTCCATCTATCAGTGGACTTAGAGTTAGAATTTAGAACAGCTAGTTTGCGTAATTCTGGCTTTTACTTGGTTGCCTGCATGCAGAAGGATCTCACTATGGACCCCATGATAGGCAGGAGTAGCTGAGAAGTGGCTCTGAATAGGACATGACAATTCCTTGGGAGAGTCCAGAGAGGCACAGCTGCTGAAGTTTAGAGGTGCAGTTAGTTGTGTTCACCAGGCTGTGTAGAACCGAAGTCAGTATTTTAGTTAGAATTTAGAACAGCTAGTCTGCATGACAATTCCTTGGGAGAGTCCAGAACCAGAGCACAGTATTTTAGCTCTGCATATTTGGAGAGCACCCTTGGATGGCAGGGAATGCGCAGTATGCAACATGCTTCTTCCTCCTAGCTTGGGACCAGATGTGATGATCCTTTGAATGCAAGCCAAGCTGGAGAAACTGAACCTCACGACTTGAACTCAGTACGTTTGAGAATTGCAGAAAAGCCTAGATCTACAGTGTAGATAATACCAAGGACTCTTAAACTTGGTATTGGCTGCAAAACAGCAAGAAGCTCAGCAGCCCTAGTTCAGTAACAACAACAACAGTACAACCAGACCTTAGATCTGGCAGTCCATTATCAAAGTTCAGTGTTTTAACCATTATACTCGTGCTTGTGCCTAAAAGTTCCTAGAATCATGCAGGTACTTTTTTTGGGGCCATATAGTCTAAATATATATTCATATCCACACAATGGGACATCCGGTCTAAACACCAGCCGGACCACAATATAATCTCTTCTCTCCAGTTCCCCCTAAAAACTCTGTCCAGTTTACATAGAACTGCGCAATGATAATTGAAGCAGCCTTGAATGGAAAACCTCCATAGAAGCTTCAAATCTGCAGGAGCTGGTGTGGATCTATTGTCCTGGTCATGCAGGGGTACGCGTTAAAGAGAGAGCTGATAGACTAGCTTCAAGAGCACCCACTGTGGGGACACTGGATATGGATGAGGGAGAGATACTGAGAACAAATAATGATCACCAGTTAGAGAATGACACTGCAATAGATGAATCATCAAGGTTAAGACTCTTGGAATTTGGCATCAAATGTCAGGCTAGCAGAGATGGATGTATGAGTGGATGCATCCGTCGTGTTTATAACCAGTGAGCTACAGGAACAGTTAGCATTCACACTCTTTGGCATATACTGAGGGAGACTGAGCACTTATGGGTTTGCCAGGAGTTCAATGATGTCGATTCTGTTCAACGATAACAACTGAAGCAGCATCCTCGAATCCTCAAATCAGCTTTTGACAGGGAAAAATATTTTCTGCAGGGTAAATGGAAATATTCTGGCCAAACACCATCACCAACCAAGAACTAACTTGGAACTACCAAGAAGACATGTGCTCCATCATATTGGGTAGATGCTGGAATTGGGTTGGCCACATCTCACAAGAGACTGACACCATCACCAGAACTGCCATGCTGTGGACTCCAGAAGGAAAGCAAAAGTGAGGCCGACCAAAAGCTACCTAGTGGAGAACTGTGGAAGCAGAGATGCAAAGCATGAATTAGAACTGGGGCACCACATGAAGGATGGCTGCCGACCGAGCAAAGTGGAGACAGTTTGTTGCTGCCCTACAAGACATCACCAGGTGTGATGGTTACTGATTGCTTTGTCAGTCAGCAGCCACAGACTAAAGAAGAAGAAGAAAGGGAAATAGTTAATGCTTCTTACAGGACAAAATGGAGCTGTATATATTACAGCCACAAGGTCTTCACCAGGGACTCATGAACGAAAACAGAAGAAACAGAAAGTGAGTACATAAATAAAATTGTTGTTAAATGGATTCTCTTTCCTTTTTATTTTTAAAAGATATGACCCATAATTTTTACTAGCTGGTGATGATGTTGTGAAAATCGTATAAACAATATGGCCATCTGAATAGAAAATGAAAAATGCTGCAATAATGTAGCTTTTTTCTTTTGGTTTTTAAAAATTTTGGTTTAAGGGTTATCTTCATTGCAAACGGACAACTCATTCAGTGCTCCATTACATCACACAAGGAGGATCTCAGCACAGTGCAGGAACTCCGTAGCATCGACGAGAATCCCAATGTGTATACATAAAAATCACAGCTTCTGTGAATATTTATGTAGTGGATAGGTTTTTAATTTTGCAAGGGCAGCGGCCTTATGGCCTATTCTTTACAATTTCCAACTGCCGTGGTATTTTTAACGTGCGTAAATTGTGCACGGGACTTACTATTTGTTCTTCCTTATCTATGAAGGCTAGGCATTCGATCTCACTAAGGTGTGTGTGTGGGGGGGGGGGGGGGGGGGTGTTATGACATCATTAGGACCACTGATTCTGAAACAAAAATTTCCATAAAAAATATATTATCTCTACTAGGAATTGAACCTGGTACCTCTAGAATTTGAGGCGGACGCCATACCTCTTAGCTACTCCGACCCCCCCAGCTTCTTTCTTTTGCTCCTGTTGATCTTGCAGGGCAGTAACAAGAGTTTAGTTTTCTAGTGCTGATTCGGCATCCACTATACTGATGACTTTGTTATAGTGTCAATCAGATCCAAATGAGATGAGGTGCACCCCTTCATAATGGTGGAGTATGATGACTGTGCTGCAGATTTAAAACAAAGAGTGCTCTACTCTTGCTAGATTGACATGTGCTGGGAGTAATCCACTATCACAAATATTTCTTTTGAAAATCTGCTACCATTTTCAGTACTATATCTGTTTCAAGTGACATTTTCAGGTAAGATCATGAAAGCAAAATAATTTAAACAACAAAATTCCATACATGCCACACGCTATGGTTTACCCATAATCTGTATGGGGTGTTTGCGTTTTCAGATGTGTACGGCCCGTACAAACGTCTGTACGGGTTTTTTCGCCTAATTATTAAACATACATATAAATTGATCGTCTTGTGCCACTACCATAGCCTTATTTTGCGTCATTTTTAATGTTATTTGCAAGAGAGTTATCTTCCGTTTCCGATCTTTATTTAGTAATCCACGTTTAATTTCTGTGAATTTTTAAAATCGCAATCAATTGGCATCGAACACGCGGCCATTTTCGCTCTAATTTTAATGGATTCTGACTCTGATGCGATGACAAGGAGATCTTTGTCTTTATTAGCGCTAATATCGGTTCTCAGAATATGGGTGATGGCAGAGATGGAAACGAAAGAAGAATGTCATTGCTAGTATGTATAATTTTAGGAGTTAGGATTAGGTTTATCGGAAAGGTTTAGGATTACAGCCAAATGTCACTGCTGACGAGGGCGTTTGTTGCTTTGCTACGGATGATGGGTGTAACGAAAAGATCGTCATTTGATTTGTATTGGTCAAATGACTTTCATTGAGATGCAAAGGAAAAGGACTCTTCGTTTGTTGGTTTTTTTTTTAATTTAAAAAAAAAAAAAAAAAAAATTTTTTAATTTTTTTCATCTTTCCATACCTCTCTTCCTATCACATCTAACATGTACACAAACAAATTTTATATCATCGGATTCATCATTCATTTATTTCTATACAGTCCAAAAATTAGAGCAATAGACCAAAAAACTATAGAATTTACAAGTCATCCACTATAAAAAAGGGGGTGTTGTGATGAAGAATGCAGCTGCAGGGCACATTTTTGGTAAAACAATGCAGCGTGCTAAAGGATAAGGTCCTATCAAACACAGGATTTCCTGGTCTGTTAGTGATAATTAAGCGCAGAAATAGACTAAATGATGACACGATCACATCATTTTTACAGTGCAAAATAAACTCAGACAAATATTGTTTGAGTTTTAAAATAAATGAAGACCTGTTTTAAAAGGCAAAGTCCCCATGCCTCTATGATGCAGCTGTAATTGAAATTTTTTTTACACGAATTAACTCTTTTGATACGTTTTTTCTGTCTTTTTTTTTATTTTGTACAGGTTTTGCTGGTCTTTGTACAGGGTTTTTGAATTTTGTGTACAGGTTTTTCATCTCCGAGGTGTGGCATGTATGAAATTCATTCCTGTAGAAGTAGGAACAAGAGGGCCGGTAACCACTTAAGTGTGATCTGTTGAAACAATTAACCCCGAATTGACCTGATCAAGGACACTAAAATGCTTTGCTAAAACTACTCAAAAGACCTTTTGGAAATCCATTTTTGGCAGTTAAAGTAAATGTATCTACAAAAATTAATTTCACTATGGCTTTTAGTTTTGTGAAGTTGATTAAACTGAATAGATTGCAAAATTTGGAGAAAATCTGCCTACTCTTCCTAATATCAAAAAAAGAAAGGGAGATCACCAATATGGAACTGATGACAAGAACCAGCCATTAGTTCAAGGTGTTTCCATGTCTTACTCACCCCTTTTATTTCAATCTCTTCCATGTGTTCTTCAATGTGTTCCCCCCCCCCCCCCCCCTCTTACCCTGGTATTCCAAAACAAGTACTGCCTTGTAATGCTATCAGCAGGTTTCTTCAATGTGTGTCCTATTGATAGCTAGCATCTTCTTTTCATCTCCTGTTCCACTGGCACTTGTCTGGTTCTTATCTTCAGTTCTACATTGGTGAACTTGTCATCTGTTCTACATTGGTGAACTTGTCATCAGTTCTACATTGGTGAACTTGTTCATCAGTTCTTCCTTTGTGAACTTGTCATCTGTTCTACATTGGTGAACTAGTCATCAGTTTTACATTGGTGAACTTATCATCAGTTCTACATTGGTGACCTAGTCCTCAGTTCTACATTTCAATCCTTCTATGCAAGCACCCATTTATGAATGTAACTTCATGGTTGTCATTCTCTATGTTTCAGAGCCATACAGTAGGACTGACTTAACATTTGAGTTGAAGATTCTTATGTTTGGGGTGGAGCTGTTTCCACACACATTTATATTATTTACTTTGTTAGATTGTTAAAGATAAATGTTGTCCCCTTATCAGCTACAATCCTCTCACATACCGTAAATGACACACATACCGCAAATGACACACATACCATAAGTGACATACATAGCACAAAAGTGTGACACATATCATAAATGACACATACCATAAGTGACACACACCATAAGTGACACACATCATAAGTGACACACACCATAAGTGACACACACCATAAGTGACACACATACCATAAGTAACACACTTACTATAATTGACACACATACCATAAGTGACACACATACCATAAGTGATACACATACCATAAGTGACACACATACCATAAGTGATACACATACCATAAGTGATACACATACCATAATGTGAAAAACCCTGTTCTAAAATTCGCAAAAGAAAGAAGAATTTTTATTCTTGGTGGTTACCCTTCTGAGAGCACAAAAATAGTTATAGTGATCCCTCCTGATGATTTCATTTGCAAAACTTAAAGCCTAGCTTATATTTTCTTCTGTTACCCAGATGTATTATTTTGTTAACACGCAAATTTAAAGCTTGTGCTAATTTATGTTCTTGACTAATTGTGCCTGCTGAAAGTGTTAAAGTGCCTGTCAGGTGGAGATATTTAAGTTTAGAATGACATTTTTAATGTTTTGACTGGCCTTAATTTTTTTTTTTTGTTGTTGTTTGCAATCAGATCAGATTGTCATAAATAATTGATAGACTAATTTAAGCCTGGATATATGTGGTGATTAAAGTGGAACTGACTAAAGTGGAACAAGAGATGTGAAGAAGACACTGGTGATGGATAGGACTCACACTGAGGAAGTTAAAGTAAGTTGCTTATCCTTTACAGGACGTGGCAATCAACCCCAGCTTTTATTGGCTGTTTGTGATTTTTCTAGGCAATTTTTTTTCATTCAGTAGTTTGCCATTGCTTTCTGAACGGTACGGTGCTTATACCATTGTTAAAAATCCACGCAAAGCGATCTGCTACCAAACCGCCTGCAGCAGGTTTCGAACCTGGTATATCTGGATTATGAAACTGCATTCATATCCATTAGGCCACAGACGCCGACACTGAGGAAACCTGTTGATTACATTACAAGGCTGTTCTTGTTGTTGGAATTCCCAGGACAAGAGAGGTAGAGGGAGATAAAAAAAAACACAAGGAGAAGAGAACTGGAGACAGAAATGGAAGGTTGGGGTAGACATGGAAAGGTCTAGAATTGATGGAACGAGACAGGAGGGACTTGGCATGAGTTTGTTGAAGGTTTATGCTTCGTGGGGAGATGTTGATCAGTAATATATGGTGGGGGAAGTAGCAAACCACTTGCATGCACGAAACCTCATCTCTATATGTCCCAAGCTTTAACAAGTTCCCACGATCCTCCCCAAATTAGAGGAGACCTCTACACCTCACGGTAGAAGGGGAACGACTAAGTAGGTAAGTAAGGGGAGCTGTTGATCAGTAATATATGGTGGTTATGTAAAGTTATTAACTGCACGACTCTTCAACAGTTTGTTTATATTAAAATTGTTTTGTTCCTGCGTTATTGTGATAGATGAAAATAAAATAGATGCAATGACTTTAAAATATATTTAATTTTGGTTGGAGTTTTTGTAAAGGGAATAACTTACTTTTTATGCATGTGCCTGGAAAGATGAGAAGCTTGTGTTGATAAAACTGTCACTGTTAAAAACACGTGAAAAGAAGATCAACAATGTATGAAATGAGATTCCTCGGGGGGAAAAAAAAAGAGATTTCAAGGATAAAAAATGAGATTCATAGAGTAAAAAATTAGATTCCTGGAAAAAATTTTGCGGTGGTCTCTCACGGCAAAGGTACCAGGTTCAAAACATGGTTTCAGTCTACCCAGCTGTAAATGGGTACCTGACCTGGAAGGGTGAGGCAGGGAACTGGTCACCCCACCTCTCGCAAGTGGACCTAGTATAGCAAACACTCTAACACTTCACTGCCCTATGGTAGTATCTCTCATGGTACTACCGTTAACTTTTTTTTTTAACTTTTAAATAACCTGTTAATGTCACAAAACAAGGTAGTAAAATGTAAAAACATCAGGAAACAGGGGCACATATTACCATTCATGAAATTTTGTTTTCCCAATTTTCACTCCTTATGACATGATTGGAAAACCTCCATCAAATCTTCAAGAACTGATATGGATCTACTGTCCTGGTCATGCCGGGGTACGTGGCAATGAAAGAGCTGACATACTAGCTTCAAGAGCACTAATAAAAGGTGCATTGGCCATGGATAAGGAAGAAATACTGAGGGCAATTCATGTTCATCTATTAGAGAATAGGGAGCCATGGTAGCATAGTGGTTAATGCACTAGCTTCCTAGCTCAGTGGTCTATGGTTCGATCCCCAGATAAGGTGGGATTTTTTTAGGCCGCAAACGGCTCCTGGGTCGACCCAGCCCCAACTGGGTACCAGAGCATCTCTGGGAAGGTTAAGGCGGCCGGCGTGATGCTGACAACATCACCCCTAGTGTGCCGATGGTCAAGAAAATATGAGCCTAACACCATATTCCCAAAATGCTTCAATGGGCGTGTAATGGGATCCTCTTTATTAGAGAATGACACTGCAATTGATGAATCATCAAGGCTAAGACTGCTGGAATTCGGCATCAAACGTAAGACCAGCAGGGATGGACATATGAGAGGACGCATCTGCCGTGTATACAATTAGTGCGCAAAAGGAACAATTAGCATTGATACCCTTTGACATTTGCTAAGGGAGACTGAGCATCTATGGGTTTGCCCAGAGTGCAATGACGTTGATTCTGATTAACATCAACACTCCTTATGGAATGAACCACCACTGCAGATGATCCCTTTGCAAGAGGAGGCCTGTGATGAGCATTCATGTGTTCTTGTAGTTGTGACATTTGTAGCAGTATGTTTTGTGTGATGAGGTTGCCAACCCCATGGACAACCTCATATTAGTCACTGCTTACAACATGCCTGATGAAGCAGTTGTCCTGTTCTTTCGTAGTCACCTCAGAGACCCCTGGGTACTACACTGGGGCTTCATGATGGGGCTACACAGATGAAATAATAATAATAATAATAGTTGCCCATCGCAAGCGAAGATGGCGACAGCTTCAGACTTGAGTTGTGACACATCTGTGCCGTGATCTCATGTGACTAATTAATCCTATTTTGGCCCTACAGGCCCTGCCACATACGGGGCACACATGGTTAGAGTTGATAGTAGTGTTGCTGTGCATTCTGGCCTTTCTTGCAGCACGCTTGCCTTCTGCCTTATCAGCTAAATTCTGTTCTGCAATGCGAGCACCTTGAGTAATGTTTGTCCGCCAGGCACAGCGATCCTGTGCGATAGTCTCCCAGGAGGAGACATCAATTTTGAAGCTGCTCAACGATGCTTTCAGTGTGTCTTTGAAGCGTTTCTTTTGTCCCCCTGCTGTTCGCTTACCCGTGGAGAGTTCGCTGTACATCAACTGCTTTGGGATGCGTTTTTCGGGCATGCGAACAACATGTCCGACCCATCTAGTTTGGGCCCTCTGCAGCAATGTGTAGATGCTTGAGATATGTGCTCTGTTGAGGACCTCAGAATTAGATACTCTATCATGCCACTTGATCCTGAGGATCCTGCGAAGACAGCTCATGTGGAAATGATTAAGCTTCTTGGCATGTCTGCTATACACTGTCCATGTTTCACAGGCATACAGGAGGGTAATGAGTACTATTGCATGATATACTTTTATCTTGGTGGCTGCACTAATTCCTTGTCGATCCCAGACATTTACTCTTAGTCTTCCGAAAGCTGCACTTGCCTTTGCAATTCTGTTGTTGACCTCGGAGTCGATATTCGCATCTTTGGTAAGGGTACTGCCTAGATAAGTGAAGCTGTCCACCACTTGGAGACGGTTCTTTACTGTGATATTTGGTTCACAGTAAGGTTTCCCAGGAGCAGGTTGCAACATTACTTCAGATTTTTTCGTATTGATGGTAAGGCCAAAGTCATCACACGCTACAGAAAGCCTCCTCATATTGTTCTGCATGTCCAGTTCTATGCAGGTGTTGAGGGCACAGTCGTCCTCAAAGACGAGGTCAGAGATCATTGTTTCATTCACCTTCGTAAAGGACTGTAATCATCTCAAATTGAACAGATTCCCATCTGTCCTGTATCTGATGTGTATGCCGTCGCTACTGCCATGCGTAACGTTAGAGAGCATGGCAGCAAATATCGTACTGAATAGTGTCGGGGCGAGCACACAACCCTGTTTGACACCATTTGTGACGGGAAAGGGTTCAGAAGGTTCTCCATCATTCAATACGCGAGCCATCATACCTTCATGAAACTGGCGGACAATTGAGATGAACTTATCGGGACAGCCGAATTTCGCCATAATTTTCCATAATCCGTCCCTATTGACAGTGTCAAAGGCCTTGGTCAAGTCAATAAATGTTGTGTATAGGTCACTGTGCTGTTCCTGGCATTTCTCCTGAAGTTGGCGAGCAGCAAATATCATATCGACAGTCCCGCGGCCTGCTCGGAAACCACACTGACTCTCTGGAAGTAAGTCCTGCGATTCGAGATGAACAGTCAAGCGATTGAGCAGGACTCGAGCCAGGATTTTGCCCGCAATAGATAATAGGGAGATTCCCCTATGGTTGTCACATGATTGATGATTTCCCTTTTGCTTGTATATGTGAACGATGGTGGCATCTTTTAATTCCTGTGGTATCTGTTCTTCATCCCATACTGAGTGGAAGAGGTCTGTTAGTCTCTGCAGCAGCATGCTGCCTCCAGCTTTATAAATCTCAGCAGGAATTGCATCTGATCCAGGGGCTTTGCCACTGGACAGTAGACTGGCTGCTTTCTTGACCTCTTCCATGCTGGGTGGAAGGTCAAGTCTGACATTGACTGTAACTTGCGGTATACTTGCAATGGCCTGGTCGTTGACGGTTGATGGACAATTTAAGATGGCGTTGAAGTGTTGTGCCCAGCGTTCCAAAATCTGCGTTTTATCAGTGAGCAATGCCATGCCATCAGCATTTAGGACCGGTGATGATTGATTCGATTGAGGGCCATAAATTGCTTTCAGGGCATCATAAAAGCGCTTTGAGTCATTTATGTCTGCATACCTCTGTATCTCATCTGCTTTATTGCTGAGCCATGCATCATGCATCTTCCTGAGCTTATTCTGGACAACTCTGCGTATATTGGTAAAGACTGCCTTTTTGGATGTTGAGGAAGGGTTGCTTTGATAGTCTCTGTGCAAGCGATATTTTTCAGCCAGCAGTGTTTTAATATTTTCATCATTCTCATCAAACCAGTCAGGGTTCTTGCGTGTTGTATATCCCAAGCTCTCAGAGGCTACAGAGTACACAATGTGCTTTAAAGTGGCCCATTTTTCCTCTATAGTGGTTTGACCGAGCTCAACGTCCCTCAGACGGCTTTCTGACTCTGGTTGTCTTTGACTCTGGTGTCTTTGCTTGGGCTGTATGTTAAGGTTGAGTTTTGATACAATCAGCCTGTGGTCAGTCCAGCATTCGGCACCACACATGGATGAAATATGGAATAGTAGTCATCTGATAAACAGATGAGTTTACCACCATCGAGGCCTCTAATAGCCGAACATCTGGCTTCAAGGACAATAATGAATGAAACCTTGTGAGTGTAAATAAATAAATAAAGGTAATAAACAGGCACTCATAAGGCAGAAAGGAGGACACCAGATAACAGAAAATAAATATAAGTGATAAACTTATCAGGAATCGAACCAAGGACCATCCAAACGGTGCCTTCACCTTGCTGCGAAAGTAAATCACAAAAGGACACACAGCCAGTTTAGCACCCCAGGGTAAAGGGATTCCTCAAGTGTGATGGATAGACATTTTAACAAAAAAAAAGGAGTTTTGGCAAGGTGCTCCCCTTCAACTTAGACACAAGGCCTGTCGGTTATATTAGGGTGCATGTCCAAATATAAGACCTCACTGTCTAGTAATATATATGGATAGATATATAATTTTCTGAAGAGATATGAATTTTATGTGCTATGTGCTACAGCACAAGCACAAAATTAAGATTGTATCAGAGCTGTGTGCTTTCTGTGCTTCTCTATGGTGCGGAATGCTGGAGAGTTACAGAGAAGGAAATGTCAAAATTGTCCTCTTTTCACACAACATGCCTAAGAAAAATTCACTGAATCTTTTGGCCAAATACCATCACCAACCAAGATCTGCTTACTCGGAGCAAGCAAGAGGACATGCACACCATCATAGCTGGCAGACGCTGGAGCTGGGTTGGCCATGTCCTCAGAAGAGATCCCGATGCCATCACAAGAACAGCTATGCTTTGGATCCCTGAAGGAAAACGAAAGAGAGGCCGACCAAAAACAACCTAACGGAGGACTGTGGAGGCTGAGATGCAAGGAATGAACCAGAGTTGGGGCACTATACGAAGGATGGCCACCGATCGAGCAAAGTGGAATCAATTTGTTGTTGCCCTACAAGATGCCACTAGGCGTGATGGCCACTGACTGCTTTGACAGTCGGCGGCTAAGGATCAAAGAAAGAAGAAGAATGAATTTGATGCTAGACATGACCATAAATTGTACAGGAATTGAAACTGTATCTTCCCATGATTATTGACTGAATAGGTGGAAGAAAAAAGTGCTATAGCTTAAAGTGGACAGAAAGTGTTATCATACATGAGATATTTCTGTAATTATGCTATTGGTCAAAACAAAATACAGGAAAAAACTATTTTTAATGATCCCTTTTTATTTATCTTACCAGATGCACTTTAAAAAAAACAAAAACAGAAGAATAAATATTCCATTCATTCTACTGCAGGGGTTGGCTACCCAGGAGCTTTTGGTATCTACTTTAGTAACACTGAGCCCCCTAAAGATCTACGATTATCCGTGTCCAAAAATTTCATCATCAGAGGTCCAGAGTGCAAAAAAATATTGTGGGACACACGGGATGGGACACTTTTAGAGAATTATATAGTATAATTATATTTGATAAGATGTTAAATTCAAAGACAAGAATACTTTCGTATCTTAAGCAGTTTACGAATAAAGTTAATTTTAGTTAGCTAGCTTATATATTTTTGCTGGGAAAACAGGAAAAACTATCTTTGTTGATGTTTAACTAGGGCTGCTCTTTTGCAGCCAATACAAAGTTGAAGACTCCTTGGTATTATCTACACTGTAGATGTAGGCTTTTCCTGTAGTTTTTCTGTCCTTCCGAAACATGTTGAGTTGAGGTCATGAACTCCAGTTTCTCCAGCTTGGCTGGCATTTAAAGGATCATCACATCTGGTACCAAGCTAGGAGGCAGTAGCGTGTGGCATACTGCGCATTCCCCGCCATCCAAGGGGGCTCTCCAAATATGCAGAGCTAACATACTGTGCTCTGGTTCTGGGCTCTCCCAAGGAGTCGTCACGTCCTGCTCAGAGCCACTTCTCCCCTTGTCTATCATAGGGTCCATAGTGAGATCATCCTGCATGGAGAAAACCAAGTAACAGCCAGAGTTATGTCTGGGGCTCAAGTGACTCATCCAACCTTAATGTGCAATGTTTGACCACAGGGGGAATCCCTGAAAGTGTGTGGATGATTTCAAGAGTCAATGAGGGTGTAATTAGTCTCATAGACAGAGGTTCACATCCAAATGTACATACTATATCATTGTGCATAGCTGGTGGTCATATAAGGAATACTCCAGATATGTCTCCATGCATGGTGTACAGTGCTTTCAAAAGCTGGTGGGAGTGAGCTTGTACGAAATTTCCCTAGCTTAAAAATTCTCCCTTTTTTTCACACTGCGTCCCATAAGATCGACCAAATCATCCCCTGGGATCTATCATTTGATCCCGATCGACTGGTTGCTGACCCCTGTTCTGTTGTATGAATAAAAATAGATGGCCAATTATCATTAATCAGTTATTATCATCATCATTTTCCTTTCGCTGCTTATGGAGCATGGAGCCACCACTGTAGCCAGCAGGAATCCTGCACTAAGCCTTCACGTGCACCTGCAGCGGTGGTTTCTATAGCAGTATGTCTTACATTATGAGGTTGCCAGCCACATGCACACCCTCATAATAGCCTTTTCTTATGATAAGATTCAGATGGCAGTGCTCCTGTTCTTTGTCTCCTCAGGGACCCCCGGGAACTACTTGAGGCAATTGTATATTGGCCATTCATCACTATTGTGTTCCTTGTCACTCCTTATAGAGCATGGAGCCACTGTATCATCAGGCAGAATGCTTGCACCAAACATTCACACTATCTTGCAGTGATGGTTAATGTAGCAATCTGTTTTACATGATGAGGCTACCAGTTCCAAGCATAACATTCTATTAGTCATCTTGTACCACATGCCTGAGGAAGCAATAGTCGTATTATTTTTCTTTAATGTCATCAGAGACCCCTGTGAACTGCAATGACAGTCGTTCATCATATATTTCAAAAGTCTATATTTTGTTATGGGACAAGACGAATTACTGATTTTGAAGACTACTTTGACGACAACACTAACGTTAAAGTCAGTTAAACCAAATTTATTTATGTATTCTATTATGTCACTTAAGATATTAATTCTCACTGTTATACACCAATTTACTGGAATCTTCTTCTTTGATCCTTAGACGCCAACTGTCAAAGCAGTCAGTAGCCATAACGCCTGGTGGCATCTTGTAGGGCAGCAACAAACTGCTTCCACTTTGCTCAGTGTGCAGACATCATTCGTGCAGTGCCCCAGCTCTAATTCATTCTTTGTATTTCGGCCTTCACATTTCTCCACCAAATTGTTTTTGGACGGCCTATCTTTTGCTTTCCTTCAGGGGTCCATACATAGCTGTTCTTGTGATGGCATCTGGGTCTCTTCTGCTTCACTGGTGCCTATACCTTGAAGCGGTAAGGCGGCTTGAGTACCCTGACATTCCCCAGTGCTATGCCAGCGGGAGTTTTACTTCTGGCAGGTTCTACCAAGAACTCCGCCTATGCCGGTCCCAAGCCCGGATGAAAAAGGAGGAGGGCGGCCTGCATGGAGGCCATAAGGAGGCAGCCCCTCCACCATGCAAAGGCACAACAGGCCAATCACCTGTTTGCTTTAAATCACGATTACGAGCAATACAAGAGAGAAAACTGGACTGATTCTAAAGGCGACGAACTGGAACGGACTACGGACTACGACTTATGGAACTTGGAACACAAGAAGTATAAATGGGAAGGAAGAGGAGTTGGTAGAAGAGATGAGGAAAGCAAAACTAGAAATCCTGGCTATAACGGAAACAAAGAAAAAAGGACAAGGAGTCATGGATCTCGATGGCAACACGCTGCTCTACAGTGGTGTATCCATATCTGAAAGAGCTAAAGGGGGCATTGGTTGCATTGTGGCCCAAAATCAAAAAGATAGTATCAAGGGATGGAACTTTGTCTCGGAGCGCATTATGGTTGTTAAACTAAAAGAAGGAGAAACCATAGTCAACCTGGTCATAGTATATGGGCCAAATGAGGATGAGAGAGCAGAGGTCAAGGAGGAATTCTTCGAGCTGCTTCAAAGGACAGTGGATGACTGCCTAGATGAAGTTATCATGCTCGGAGATTTTAATGCCAGAGTTGGAAATGACCATGCTAGATGGGGTGGAGTTATCGGAAGATATGGAGAAGATACTCTCAATGACAATGGAAAGCGACTCCTTAGATTCTGCAGTGAGCAGAATCTGATCATTACAAACACAAAGTTCCCCCATAAGCGCATACATGCATACACTAGATGTGAACCAACAAAGAATGAGAAGTCAGTGATCGACTATGCCATTGTTCAGAGAAGCTCATTCAAATATGTCCGAGATGCTAGAGTCTGGAGGGGGCCAGAGACTGGAAGTGATCACTACCTGCTAACAATCAAAAGAACAACTGAAAGAGTTGCTCAGCCTAGGAACTGCCCAACATCACGCAAGAAACCAAGTAAACGAGCAGGAGAAATGAGCATTAGGACCTACAAGCTGAGAGAGCCAGAAATTAATAGACCAGATATCAGGGGCTTATTGCTGCAGCGGTGAGCAACACAGAAGAACGACCTGATGACTTGGAAACCCTCTGGATTAAATTCAAGGATATCATAAAGACAGCTGCTGCAGAAGCATGCGGTGAAGTCCGACTTGGGAACAAGAGAAAGAGGACACCTTGGTGGACATAGGAAGTCAAAGAGAAAATAAGAGAGAAGAAAATGGCATGGAAACAATACTTAGGAGCTAAAAACACAACAGGACAAATGGAAAAATATAGAGAATATGTGACACTTAGAACAGAAGCAAAGAGCAAAGTGCTAGCAGCAAAACAGAAGTCCTGGGAAGAATTTGGAGAAAAGCTAGAAAAAGATGCACAAGAAAACCAGAAATTGTTCTATAAGACCCTAAAGAACACGAGGAAGGAAAAACAATGCCCTCTCAAATTTATAAAGGACAAGAAAGGCAAATTGCTTACTGCCCCGAAGGAAGTAATGGAAAGAATATTTCTCAGAACTTATGGATGGTGAGCATGGTGAAGCATCAGAAATGATAAACACTAGCTGTAGTGGTTTTTGATGTTATTACGTGGTTGCTATGTTACCTAGTGTACTGTATGAGGTCAGCTGTGAAGGTCCCTGAAGATAAAAGTTTATGTGAGTTTTTCAGGAATACCTTTCTGCTACCACCTATGACCTCAAACAGACTTATTCTACTATTATGTATGTTAGCTACGTTCAATGTCTAGGGTACTGAAATGTGGTGTGCAGGTAATTAAGTACACAGACACACACATATAAACACTAGGTCTAATACTAAACTCTATGATCAAGTAACTTAACACTGGGTTGAAATTTTAAAATTTAAAATTTTTTTTTTTAACTTTATTTAGTCCTGAGCCAAGTTTTCTTATGGTCAGGACGTGTGAATCAAAATGAATTTATATCAATCAAATAGCATATAATTGAATGATCACATTAAAAGATTTGTACCGAAATATATGTATGTGAAATTTGTTAATATGGATACTAACTACAGAGTCTTTTGGAAAAACTAGTACTGGATGACGGGTCGTGGTGGTATCATCATGTCTAGTTCTTGCATACTGTTCATAGTTTTGTTAACAGGGGTAATGGTGGTAAAGTTTTTATTCACAGGGTTTTATAAATTTAGTTATTTTTATTGATGAATCAGCAGCAGGCCAGGTCTTCAGTACTTAACTGGCCTGTGTCGATGTAGTCAAGATGTTCACTTGGCCCACTCCTCACAGTTGCTGAGGTGAAATGTTAGGCCTCTCCTCACAGTTGCTGAGGTAAATGATAGGCTTCTCCTCACAGTTGCTGAGGTAAACTAATAGACTTCTAGTCCTCCACCGTTTGATCTCTTCAGAGCATCTGGCACTAGCACTGTGCCAGACAAAGAAACTCACAATTCAAATGAAAACACACAGATACGTTGTCTAGCACAAACTCAGCTGAGCTGCTGGCTATACTATGGCGTCCCACTTTGAAATACTATCTATCTTCATTGGGCGTCACAGTTCTAACCATCAACGATCTGTGGCAATGGACAGTCTTCGACAAAATGGCACTTGCTGGCTAAAATTTGTCACCAATATTACTCGTTCGTCCAATCAAAATACTTCCCCTCTATAGTTTAAATATTTAAACTTAAAATGTCCAAATTGAGTCTAGTTTCGGTCTAGTGTGAAATGTACTTATGTCGGTCTGTCCGTCCGAACTTGGATTTTCCCAAAATTACACTTGGTTTTAGACCAAACTACAAAAAAAAAAAAAAAATCCACAAATTTTTGTCTCACTACGTATAAGATTTCTATGCTAAGTTATTTTTAGCTTCTACCCTCCTTCTTTGCCCCTTGTCCACATGTAGTTTGTTTTTTCTGCGTTAGGCTCAAGGACGCGTCAAAAGTAACTTTTGTGAGAAGTATGCACAAATAACTGTCTGTTCGTCTGTATTGAACAATACAGTCTTTCGTCAATATCTTCCGTGTTATCTGTTCGTCTTTGTAATTAAAAGTATATTATTTCTCAGGGAAAGATGGGCTATCAAACTAGCTAATTTTTATCCTCCTAAACTTATTATTAAGAAAATACCTAATTTTTTTCCCTGTTAGTCTGGAAATTTGTTTTTACTACTCGTTCATGGCGTTTGCCGCTATATTCAAATTAAAACGACTATTTACCGTAGAACGTCCAAGATACGTCTGTTTCTGATAAGAGCTAAGGTCGTTTTTCGTCCAATTTATTACATTGTGTCAACTAGTGGCGTAATTTTTGCTTTAAAACTACAAATTGCGTCTTCTAGACTTTAGATTCAAACACGTGTTCAGACCGCAGCAATTTTTTTTCTTTTATCTCCGTTTCTACCCCGTCTAAAAGGATAGGCCGTTAGTCTGCATGTTATAACTAGTTAGTTTTCAATGACACTAGAAAACGCTGGCGTGGGCGAAGATGAAGCAGCGTATCTTATCCAAATTTTATCCCTACATTTCATTTAACTGTTATCTTTATAAATGGAGGAATTTTAGCGTTGTATCACTGAATTTCACCACACTAGCACTGAAGAGAAAACCAATGATGGTGAAGATGACATAAAGATGGAAAAACTGAAGGCAGCACTGGAGAAAATCAAGATGGGCAAAGCAGCAGGGCATGATGGTATAACACCAGAAATGGTTAAGTTCATGGGAGCATCAGGCGACCTATTACTCTTAAGGGTTTTACAGGCAGCGTGGTACAACAAGACCATGCCAAAGGATTGGGAGATTGCCATCATAACACCAATTTTCAAAAAGGGTGACAATCGACAGTGTGGAAACCATAGAGGCATATCCCTTCTCAGTGTCTCTGGTAAAATCTACTCTAGAATCCTAGAGCAGAGACTCCGACGCCTAGCTGAGCCACAATTGGATGAGGTCCAGTGCGGATTCTGAGCAAACCGAAGTACTCAAGACCTAATCTTCACACTCAGACAGCTGAGTGAAAAGGCCTTTGAGTATAAGAGTGAGATGCATCTTTGTTTCATAGATCTGGAAAAGGCGTTTGACAGGGTCCCCTGGAGCAAACTTTGGGACTGTTTGGCAAGGAAGAATATTCCAGCACCTCTGATTCATGCTATACAGAGCTTCTACAAGTCTTGCAGAAATTATGTGAGGACAGCAAACCATAAGTCAGAAGAGTTCAGGACCACCACTGGTGTAAGACAAGGTGATATCCTATCACCTTACCTCTTCATACTCCTTATGGACGATGTCATCAAGGCATGTAAGGAGAGAACAAGAAAGTATTCAGTGGGGCACTGGAAGATGAGACAGGTCTATATTTCGGAGCTGGCATTTGCTGATGATGTTGCCCTGATTGCTAAATCAGAGGCACATCTCCAATCCAACCTGCAAGTCTGGAAGGAAGAGCTGGAGAAGAGAGGGATGGCCATAAGCAGCTCTAAAACAAAATCCATGGTGATATCACGAGAAGAAAGAAGACATCAGATTAAGCTGGGAGAACAGGTCCTGGAGCAGGTCGACCACTTTAAATACCTCGGAGCTATTATAGACCGAAAGGGAGGCATCAAAGAAGAGTTGGCCACTCGAAAACCAGCAGCTGGGAGACTTTTTCAGGCCATAAATCGAGGATTCCTCAGCAAGAGAGAGGTTGGTAAGAAAACGAAGATGGCTGTATACCGCTCCACCTATGTCCCAGTCTTGACATATGGATGCGAGTCATGGGCAATGACTACAACCCATAAAAGTCAGATCCAAACCTCAGAAATGAGGTATCTGAGGAAGGTGGTTGAAGTAACAAGAAGAGACATGGTACGCAACCAGACGATACGTCAAGGCCTTAAATCCTACCCCCTGCAGACCCAAGTAGAACAGTCCCAATTAAGATGGTTTGGCCATGTCTGCAGAATGGGAGAAGATCGGATACCACGACAAGCATGGGAAACAAAGAGCGAAGGATCCAGACCCCGAGGACGACCCAGAGTCCGCTGGGAGGACAACATTAGACAATCTTTGAAGGACCGAGGACTAGAATGGAACCAGGCCAGGAGGAAGACAGCCGATAGGATAGTCTGGCGCTCTCTCTTCCAAATCTCTACACCTCACGGTAGAAGGGGAACGACTAAGTAAGTGAGTAAGGTTCTACCAAGCAGGGCAGGTCTGCGCGGGTAGGGGTCAGATTAAAGCTGGCACCCTAGTCCTTCAGGTTGGGGAGTTTTAGCACAGGGTTGACACCCCTGTCTATGTAAAAAAACAAATTAGTTACTGAAACAGCAACAAATGATATGTACTGGAATATGATATCTTAAATTTTGTTAATCTGTATGCAAAGAAACGGCATTATGCACTTCTGTTGACATGTACTCAGATGTCATTATCACATAGCTCTTCTTTCTTGCACTTCATTTGAGATCATCACTTGGTTGACTAACTAATATCCTTGAATGACCCTTGTCTTACATCATGAAACTGTACTTCCAAACCAGGGGTTCCCAACTTATTTGATCCCTGCACCCGTTTGGCTTTAAGTTAACCTTCGCTTACCCATGTTATGTAAAGATAAAGGTAGTCCCATAGCAGATACTGCTGTAGGGGAGTAAAGTGTTAGAGACTTCACACTACTAGGTCCAGATTTTATGAGGTGGTGTGACCAGTTGCCTTCCTCACTGCCTTTGCTTTCCCTAACTCAAAAGCAGAGGCAGGTACCCATTTACAGGTGGGTAGATTGGAAGGTCGAAACAAAGTGGAAGCAATTTGTTGCTGCCCTACAAGACGCCACCAGGCGTGATGGCCACTGACTGCTTTGACACTGGTGGCAAAGGATCAATAAAGAAGAAGAAGAAGAAGACTGGAACATGACAATACCAAGTTTTGAATCCAGAATCTGGTAACAGCCGCGAGAGGAAAGCACACTTTACACTTAGCCAGTTGGACACATTCACGATATGAGAGGAAAGGAATTTCAGAGTATATCCGCAGTTACATATAAGACAAAAATAAACAAATTAATTAATTTTTCATAAGATATTTCACGAGTTCACAACCTTATGTAGTTTCATAACATTGTTAAAGATTTATCAGAACACAGTCAAATAAATTAGTGAAATCTTTTATTCTCTTTCTAGTCACTGGCGGATCTAGGAATTGTCCAAGGGAGGGACAATACATCTGAATGCTAAGGCCCCCCCCCCCCCACTCTTTATTTACACATATTTTTAGACAATAAAAAAAAAATTGACAATTTTATTTTAAGTAAACTCAATAATGTTCACTCTTTATTTACACATATTTTTAGACAATAAAAAAAAAATTGACAATTTTATTTTAAGTAACTCAAAAATGTTCATTTTTTATTTTTTAAAATATATGTATAACTATTAATAACATAATTACATAAAAGTATGGTACAACTACCAAAAAAAAATTGAAAAAAATTTATACATATTTTATATTATAGCATACAATTTTTTTATTTGGCTGCCCGATACAGAAATTATCCGCATCTTGTCACAAAATCCTGTTTTTGCAGCTGGAGTGAAGTCACCTGCCTGGCACCGCAATTCCCTTTCCTGTCTTTCATTGTCCCGCCACATAGAACTACTTGCAAACTACATTCGTAACCTTTAGGGTACTTACCATTTTCCAGTACCTGACATGTTTAAATTCGTGTGTCGTCCAACCTAACGATTACTTACATTTAAGTCCCAAATGGGGGAAAAAATAAAGGTTTTCAAAGTTCCAAGGGAGGGGCGACCACCCTGTCGATCTGCTAATGTTTCTAGTCAATCAACAGTTTTATTCTTGGTACAATTTTTGAAAGAGATACCAGCAGATCATGTTCAGCCTCTAGTTTGTTTCTTGCTTTGGATCTCACTGAGACCAGGACTTGTCGTTCACTCTCCTATCCACACTTCTCACTAACACTACTAAATTTTGGAATATTCTGGTAGCATAATATTGTTACTTAAATATTTGCAGTACCTCCTTGACAAGCTTTAAGTACACCATGTTAGAAACCCCTGCTCTAAACTGTGGTTAGCTCCGCAAAGAGTTCTAAACTCATCATCAACAAGAAATAGCTACAGAAACCACCATTACAATAGCATATGAAGAGCTTTTGTGTAGTCTTGCTGCTAACAGGACACAATTGCAGCGGTGGATCCACGCTCCATAGTTAGCTAACAAGAGAGAAGAGAATAGAAACATGGAGACAGGCCAATTTTTTTTTTCTTAACCAGCGGGACTTGGGCTTTCAGCCCTTCGGCCCAACGACATGTCATTGCGAGGCCGGGGAGCTTGTGGTCTTTCCTTCCAACCCAGTCAGGAGCTTCGCTCCTTCCCATCCACCAGGGCCTGCTCTACCGACGGCGCAACACGTGCATTTGCACGGGGCGGCAAGCTTTGGGGGGCGGCAAAAAATCTTTTTACTTATTTTTACAATCCCGCCAAAATATTCCGCCTGGGAGCATCGCTGGTGTAATGGTTACCACACTGCGCTAGCGATCAGGTATTCAAGCCCGGGAGCAGGCATTTGTAAGAGTATCATCGACCAGGATTTTGACTGAATAACCTGAACGGCCCCTGAAATAAACCCTCTGTGGATGGTGTCGCGGAGTGTTTGAAGGTTTCGTTTAGATTATTTTAAAATTCCTTACTTTTCTATTCCTTCACATTTTGTCTGTTTTCTCTCAGAAATATTTGCACCTGCGATCTGTTCTTTAGCTGTTTTTCAAGTCTTCACTAATAGTTCTGCCATACGATCCTAATGATAGCTTCTCCTCCTACATAGGCAGTAAAAGGTATTTCTTTAGAGACGTCAGTACAATTTATTGGCTTGGTCGAAACAACAGTTGTTCCAAGAGGATTATTTTTCCATGTTCAGTGGTCAACTGAAGACCGCCACGATAAATTTTCCGGCATGGCTGAACGGGAGACGGGAATTAATTAACTTTGCGTGGGAATCAGGAGTTTATTTTTTTATCGACTGTTCTATGTTGGCGGTTCGAATGTTTCAGTTGTTTTGGAGTATGCATTCAAGGAAGTTACAGTGATAAATAAGTTTTTAAAACGTTTTATGGAAATGAGTACAGTGCTTCAGCCTCCATTCATTATTAAATAATACACTTTATTGTAGGGTTTATTAAAACAGTTTTAATATTCAAATAGATATAATGTCCGATAAAAGAAAAAAACTATCAGGTGCTGAATATCGGAAACGGAAACTGGAAAAAGAACGCGATATTCAAAAACATAGCGGGGCTTTACATAAATATATAAAAACAAACAGCTGAGGTAGGACAGAAGAAAATAAGCAAATGTGCCGAAACAAATGATTCTGAGCTCATGGCAAGTACTTCTAACTCGGACCCCAGTAACGGAAATATTACTAACAATGTCAAAAATGAGACTGATTTGACTGTTTCCAATTCCAGAGATTTAAGTAATGAACTTAAGAGGTACACTGATCCGGCAAGATGGAGTCCTTCTTTAAGCGATACCGAAAGACTGGAAATCGTTTAAAAAAAGGCCTGCCAGAGAGACCAAAAAATGAGTTCGTTTTTCCGCGCAGCTCTAATGGTCGGAAATTTTCCCTAAATTTTTACACTAGGGAGCTAAGCAATGGAGAACATATTAATCGATCATGGTTAGTGTATTCAAAAGAAAAAGATTCTGTATTTCGTTTCTGCTGTAATTTGTTTTCCTGTAATAAAATGTCACTCACTACTGATGGCTATAATGATTGGGGTCATTTGTATGTGTATCTTAATGAACACGAAAAATCTAAAAACCACTTGGAGTCCCATACAAAGTGGATTGAATTATCGTCCAGGCTTAAATCAGTACAGACAATTGATTCAATGCAACAAGAGTTATTAAATTCAGAAGTTCGACACTGGAGGAGCATAATAGAACGCCTAATTGCTATTGTCCAGTTCTTGAGCCAACAATGCTTGCCATTTCGTGGAACATCTGATAAATTATATGACCCTAACAATGGAAATTTTTTAAAGCTTCTTGAACTGATTGCCAGATTTGATAGTGTTATGCGTGAACATTTAATGAGAGTAGCTCGTGGATTGACTCAACATTACCTTGGGAAAAACATTCAAAATGAATTAACTGCTCTTCTTTCTGGAACTATATAAAAAAAGACATAATTTCTATGGTGGAGAAAGCTAAATATTATAGCATAGTTGCAGACTGTACTCCCGATGTAAGTCACATTGAACAATTAATACTAATTGTAAGATTTGTTAATACGAATCCAGATGATATCAACAACATTCGTGAGCATTTTCTTGGTTTCATTGCTGTAGAAGCCACTACAGGCTCAGCGTTAACCGAAAGCATTCTAAGAAAATTGTCAGACATGGATATTCCAATCGCAAACATGTGTGGCCAGGGGTATGACAATGGATCAAATATGAAAGGAAAACATTCAGGAGTTCAACAACGTATTAGGGACTTGAACCCGAGAGCTTTATTTTATTTTTTTTTTTTTACGCCCGCTAATACTCGAGGCAAAATCTCAGGTTATTATTTATGTCTAACCTGACATTGATTTTACGTGAGTATCCCTTTTTCCTTGTACAGAGACAGGTGTCCCTCGCCATTAAGGCAAATACTCTCCGATTTCGGAGGTACCCATTACAGCTGGGTCGGCTCAGGAGCCGCCAGTCCCTGGTCGACGACACTCCTTCAAATGTTCTCGCCAGATCTCGAGTTAATCCAGTCCGAATCCCGGTCGAAGAAAAATCCTCAAATGCCGTCACCCGGGTTTGATCCTGGATCACCCGGTCTCCAGAGCTTGCTGTTCTCATTCTCTCTTGGTGGTCAATGATGCCGCGATGTCATCTAGAGAAGGGGTTTTATTTTTTGAAACGGTTCAGAAATTGTATGTGTTTTTCTCAGCGTCAACACTGCGTTGGGGAATCCTTAAGAAACATATTACAACTCTAACGCCCAAACCACTAAGTTCAACTCGCTGGGAATCTAGAATCGAGGCCATTCGTCCTTTAAGATATTATATTGAGGAATTTTATGATGCATTGGTAGAAATTGCTGATGACGAGTCAGTAGACAAAATGGCGAGACATGAAGCTGAAACCCTTGCCCTAAAACTCAGAGATTTTAAATTGTTACGTTGTCTGGTTATATGGCACTATGTTTTAAACGAAATTAATGTTGCTAGTAAACTGTTGCAAAGCATAAAAATGGAATTGACCAGTGCCATAACAACTTTGAGAAATGTTCTCCAGAGCCTTAAGAATCTCAGAAATGATAAATCATTTCAAAATTTTCTTGTTGATGCTACAACATTAGCTGAGAAAGTTGAAGCTGATCCTGATTTGATACCAACGTTTGAATGTACTAGAGTGCGTCGGCAGAAAAAGGAACACAACTATGAAGCAAGAGATGAACCTATTTTAGATCCCAAAACTAAATTCAAAATTGAATTTTTCTTTTTTATTATTGATGTTGCAACTAATTCTATTTAAGAAAGGTTCGAGCAATTGGAACATCACAGTTCACATTTTTCCTTTTTATATAACATCCCTAAATTGAAATCTGAGATGACAAATGAGCTCTGAAACAAATGTAGAAACCTAGAAAGCATTTTAACACATCAAGAAAAAAGAGACATTGATGCCATTGAGCTATGTGATGAACTGAAAGTAGTATCCAAATTAGTACCAGAAAATACTCCACCAAATGAAGTTCTTCGTTACATTATTGAAAATAACATTGTTCCTAATGTCGCTATAGCCTTAAGAATATTACTAACTTTGCCGGTAACTGTAGCAAGTGGTGAGCGTAGTTTTTCAAAATTGAAGCTTATTAAAACTTATTTACGCTCAACAATGGCCGAAACTAGATTGGAAGGATTTGCCATGATTTCAATTGAACATGAAATCGGTCAAAAATTAGACTACGCAGACCTTATTTCTGCTTTTGCAAATATGAAAGCAAGAAAAGTGTCTTTTTAAGCAGTATATACTTCAAACCATATAAATTCAAATAATGTGGAAATAGTGCTAAAAACTATAACATTTACATACTACAGTTAAGTGTTTGTGACTCAGCAGTTCATCGTTCCACATGAGAAGAGCATGCCCTATATGTAAGTAATGTAACTACATATAATTGTCTCTAATAAAGTCAATCTTTTATTTTATGATTATACAGTATTTTCATCAATTTATCAATACATTATTATTAATGGTACTATTTAAAATTAGGCTAATGGTCATGAAATTAATGTTGAAGCTTGTTTAATAACATAATGGTTTCAAAAATTTCAAACGTTAATTTGAGGTTGGGCTGGGGCGGCAAGGTATGGTATTGCACGGGGCGGCAAAATTCCTAGGGCCGGCCCTGCCATCCACAGAGGGTTTATCTCAGGTTATTCAGTCAAAATCCCAGTCAATGACACTCTTACAAATGCCCGCGCCTGAACCTTGAAAACCTGGTCGCTAGCGCAACGTGGTAACCATTACACCAGCGCGGCTCCCGAGACAGGCCAATAGTGACAGATAGAAATGGAGAACTACTGCTAAAAATGCTTTGGGTAAAAAGGTAGTCCAATAGCAGATAGTGCCGTAGGGGAGGGAAGTGTTAGAGACTTCTCATACTATGTCCAGCATCGCTGCCTTTTCCTTCCCTAACTCAATGAGAGACCAGCGCTCTAACCATGCTTTGGGTACAGATTATTAAAAAAATTAATTATACATTTTGGCTCTTGTCCAAATGATTTTGGCAAATGTCTATTATCCCATTTAGAGATACACTAGACATAACATTTGAACTTTAAACTCACTCAGTTTAATAATACTAAGCCATCACTTTGTCCACAAAAAAACTGCTTTAATTACCTGTTGCCACATGCAAGGACGTGGTGAACTGGCAAACCCTGTTAACATTGCTTTTTCCAACTGACAGTGAATGTGGAAGTATTCAAAATACATAAGCTGTTTAGGCAGTGGACATAAATAAACTTATACAACTACAAGACACTTACTCAGTAGTTATTGTACTGTGGATAGAGCAACAATAAGTGAGTAATTACTATGAAGAAGTTGGAGAGACAGGTAGGTTGCGAATTAATTTCTTTTTTTGTGATAAAATAATTCTAAGAACTCAGGGCTCACTGTTACAACCAGAATTCTCCTCTAGTTGTCTCAGTTCTTAAAGGTGTTGCTGAGTTATTTGCCGGTTGAAGATCATGCACTGAGTATGGTTACTTTAGTGATCTCTTGTTAATCGTGCTTTGTTTAGTATTACGCGAATTAGGGTGAAGGTGTTCATACAACTCAGTAGCATGGTATGAAGAAGTAGTTCATGTAACTTGAACTCAGCAACATTAATGAAGTAATTAATGCCTTCAGATTGAGTCCGTAATATTTAATCACATGTACACACAGGATGATCATTTCAAATAGGAACAGAACATAAGTCCTTATAAGTCATGCATAAATTAATCAATAACGTAGACTGCTGGTTTACGTGTCAATGTCCGTTTAAGGATACAATGCAGTATTGTCGTCAGAACATCACAGCTATATGCACGCGCAGCTAGACATGGCTACCTGCCGACAGTGAGACTGCGAGTCTGAATATTTCATACGAATTTGACGATTATTCTCCTCCTTCTGAGAATTCTAGTTAAATACTAACCTCCATAAATTTTCCTCTCATATAGAGTTCTAGGACTGACCCTGGTCCATCAAAAATGCACATATAAATGGCTATATCATGCCATTGAATTGGAAGGTTAGAAAAACGCAGCTATTCAGCTTGGCGGTCAAGTAACAAAGGGTAGCGTCTCCTAGTTACCGACTGTGTCCTAAACAACGCTAGACACGTCATAATCGATCGTGTATGGAGCGTTCAATAATTGAAACATCTATCGCAATATATTAAATGTCTTAACCTTTACGATTGCACGTCCGATAACCTTTAGCAGACGGCGTTAATATCATATACCGTAACAATTCCCTGTACACCGGGGAAAAAAAATCGATAGATTTTTTTTCAAGATCTATCCGACTTAACAATTTTTCAAAAAAATTTAACACAATTGTAACATATGGCCGACGATGTTCTGAGTAGAACCGTGTTGCGGTCATGTCAACTAACTATTTGTCATAGTCATCTAACATTAATCACATTATATATCAATATTATACATATTATTATATCAACTAAATAAAATGTCCAATGTTAATAGTGAATGATAGAATTAAATTAAAGTAAGGTCTGTCGTATTAGTATGTCATATAGGAATTAATTTGACTAATTAACATTAAATTAATTAATTAAACTAAGAGTTAAATTATTATGGTTCTAATGTAACGCGATGTTATGAGAGAAGAAAAGACCAAATAAGTGAGAAGAAATAGAAAGAAATTCGAATATAAGTTTAACTTAATTGTGTGTGTTAAGTGTTAGTGAATAATAACTATCTAATTTAACTAACTAAATAACGTATAGGTACATTAAAAAAAAATATTAATCTAATACTTGTGTGAGATTTATTTTCTCTTTTCATAATTTCTTCTTTTTATATTTCGTTCTCTTTTTTTGTTCTTTCATTTCATTTTTTTCTCACATTTCATTTTATTGATAATAATTCAATTAAGAAGTTAAGTTAACTAATTAATTAGTATAGGATATGATGATCCATCCGTAGTCTTGATCCTGATGAATTCTTTTAGGCAATAATGTTCAAACGTTTACGTTGGAAAGAAATGTCATTTATCCCAGCATCCAAGAATTAAGTGCACATAGGATAATAAGTTCGACTTGTCGTCAGATATTGTTCCATGATTGTTCAACGAATATTCATATATCGTGTATGGACGTTAGACGAAGTTTCAATGTCAATATGTATACCTTGATTGTCTTTAATTCAATTCTGTGATGCATATAGTGTTCAATGTAGTGATGATTGACGTATTTTAGGAATGTCAATGTTGATTATTCGTCGTCAATAGGATTACGTGACAACGCATCCGCCACAATGTTTTCAGTGCCAGGAATATGTTCAATGGAGAATTCAAATGGCTGTAGGATGATTGCATATCTGGCGAGTTTTTGGCTCTTGTGGTTAGATCGACGCAAAGATGCTACAGCACGTTGGTCCGTCTGTATGGTGAAGGGAGCACCAAGCAAGTCGGGAAGTCTTAAAATTGGTTCATGCGAGAACAAATTTATAATTTTGTTGAAAGTTTCATTGCATGTACCAGTCCATGTCACCTTCACCGGCATGTCTTTTTTTAACAATGAAGACAATACAGCCGTGATGGATGACAAGTTTGGTATGAATCTACTGTAATATTGAACAAGTCCTAACAAACTCCTGACCTGTTTCTTCGTCTGAGGAACTGCTATGTTTAGAATTTTGGAGACTGTACTAGGTAACGTTCGGATATATCCCGAACCAATGATATGTCCCAAAAAGGTTATCTCATTACACGCGATTTGCACCTTTGTAGGTTTAGCAGTTAGATGATAATTCCTTAGAGTGTCGAAAACATATCTAAGTCCCGAAACATGTTCCTCAAACGACGAACTAAACAAGCATATGTCGTCAATATATGTAATAACGTCTGGTCTACCTGATAAAATTTGTCGCATCAGGCGAATGAAGGTAGCTGGCGCATTAACAAGCCCAAAAGGCATCACATTCCACTGGTATAGACCTTGTGGAGTGGAAAATGCGTTGTAGTACTTAGCCTTTTCGGTCAGTGGTATCTGCCAATAACCTTTAGTTAAGTCTATCTTACTAAATATAGTTGCGTTGGATAGACGTGGCAGTAAGTCGTCGATAAGTGGATGTGGTTCACTGTCAACTATAGTCTTAGCATTTAATTTTCTATAATCAACACATAGTCTGATGTTATTGTCCTTCTTCCGGACAATCACTAATGGAGAAGAGAATGGCGAATTACTAGTCTCAATGATTCCCAGAGACAACATCTGTTCAAGTTCCTTAGTAGTTTTAGCAAGGAAATGTAAAGGAACCGAATAGGGATGTACACGAATAGGTGTATCATCATTGAGAGTAATGTCATGACTGATAGCCGATGTGCGACCCGGGACGTCGGTCAATACATCTGGATAAGATTGTAATAGATTAGCAATCTGTAGACGCTGTTGCGGTGTAACCGTTGAAGAGATGGTTACATCCCGCCAAGATTCAGTAGGTTGAACTACTGGTACCGGTAACGGTAACTGTACCTCAGGAAGAAGAATCTTCTTTTCCTGGATGACGGATAAGTTAGAATAATAACAAGTAGATACTGTGTTGTCATCTAGTTCATGAAAAATTGACTGTAAGTGTTCAGGACGTGTATGAAATTGCTTGAGCATGTTAATATGAAATATCTTTTTGTGTCCCTTGATATCTAAGACGTATAAGAATAAATGACCAATAAGGAAAAAAAAATGATGACTGACTAGAGCTGAGTCATCAAGAAATAAGACAAAAGGGTGAGCGTACACCATTATCTGCGTGGCGCAGAATCAGGTACTAATTGTAACTTTAGATAACGGTGATGAAAATAAACACCATTATCACGCTCGATTACCCAACGAGCGTCTCGATTGTTACGAAATGTAACCATCGCCTGTCTATTCTGCCCATTGCATGATGGCAGAAGACGAACAAACTTAACGTTTGCTGTATAATCAAAAAAATTCTAAGTGCCTGCCAGGAGGTATCCTGCGGCAGATTTCGCACTAACACTGTGCGAGAATACGCACTTTTCCCAATATATGTAGTATCATTGTCACGAAATAGTGGACAATGATGATATGTATTCTTTGTCAAAGAATTAACCTTCCCTTTCAACACCGACATTGTCTTTCTGTTGGATGTCGTATCATCCTGACTGGACTGAGGATGATACCTATCATCACCAAAGGTATTAAGTTTCCTACATGTCGTAGACATGTCTTTGCTGGGCAAAGTAAAAACTTTTTCATCATAATTATTTGTGTTAACTTTATGTTTCCTTTTAAGTCCAGCATTATTATTTAACCTATTATTCTTCCTCATAATGTTTTTGTCAATGTTGACAACGTCAACAGTTTTATTAGGATCAGTTATATCCTTAGTATGTTGTCCAATAGATCTATCATCTTCATCAATTTCCAGGATAGTACTGAGAGTGAAGTTGGAAACTGCTGTGCCACATGTATTTATGTTGTTGGCACGAAGTGTAGCCATATCAACAACAGCGTTAGCGTTGCTAAAAGAATGCAAATTTTTTTTTCTCCCAATCATTAATTTCTTTAGGAGTGCAATCTTTACTCCCATGTATGCGTCCTAATGTAAGATCAGCTGATGGATTCTGTAGCATGCACACCTTGACATTACCTGAAAAAAATGGTGTATTAACATGTACTATGGCAGTGGGGTAGTACTCAATAGTACCCCCGAATGTCATGCACCGGACATAGTCCCCTGTTGCATAGCTAGGATGTACCAAAGACTGCCGAACTCCAATGGTTGTTGATCCAGAGTCTTTTAAAACTGAGACCACCGTACCATTGACTAATCCTCTATTGAACATCAGGGTACCCTTGCCATCGTTCGCTGAAAGACCAACTGCTGTATGAAGGTGTCCACAATTCAGCACCGTTTCCTTGGCCTTCTGAAAAATAGTATTACAATCTTGGCAACTATTTGCCACATTATAATTAATAGCAAAACATGCAGCAGAAGACTGTGTTGTATTATTGTCAAGTGGGACCTGAGCTATAGGGGTAGTATTATTTGTAACTGCCGCCCCTGTATTATGGTTGTAATGAGATGATCCCCGAGAATGAGATCGATTCCGAGTATAATTGTTAGAATTATCTCGTCGTCCTCTATAGTAACTATTATCTCGATGTCTCGAGCCATGATTATTACCATTCCAGTTATTATTATTATTATTGGGAGTATGTGATCGATTATAATTAGTGTTATGTTGACCATTGTGGTAGTTTGTTTGAGGTGAATAATTTCTATCTCGTGATCTACCTCTGTTGAACTCATTTTTATTGTTGAAATCATTATTATGTCCCTTCTGAAAGTTAACATTGTGATTTCTTTGGAACCTGCTTCTGTCTACACTGTGATGTCTTTGTTTGTTATTATGATTGTAGGCCATATTAGACGCCACAGGTAGAGGTTCTCTTAATGAGGAGTTAGAAATGGTTGCATTCGGATGTGCCGAACAGTAGTTTAAAGAAATTTTTTCTAACTCGTCGATAGTACCTGGTTTACGCTCCTGCAAATATGCAAAAAATGGTTGGCTAACCGAAGATAATACCTTATCCCGTAGTAGTAAATCAACTAATTTGTCGTACGATTTGTTGACTTCTGCCAGTTCAACCCATCTATTAAATGTATTGCGTATGTTCGCAATGAATCCTGCAAAATCTTTTGGAGATTCAGGTAAAATTCCCTTAAATTTTAACCTACAGTGTTCCTCGTCCAGGTGAAACCTTCGTAAAAGCAAGGACTTAATAGCACCGTAGTTATTTGCTATTGATGGGTCAGCATTTTGAGAAGCCGTCAGTGGTTCTCCAACCAAGAATTCATTTAACTTGAGTACCCATGACTCTTCAGGCAAATGGTTTGTTTTGCAAGTCTGTTCAAAACGTGACAGGAACGATGAAAGGTCGTCCACGTTTAAGTTGAGAGTGGGTAATTTAAAGTTGTAGAAATGTTTAGTTTGGCTGGATGATGATCCATTTTGTGCGTTATTATTCTGGTTTGCATCAGCACTTTGTGCTTGTAATCTTGCTGTCTCCAATTTAATACGCGCCAATTCCATTTCTTGTTGTAAAATAATTTCCTCTCGTTTCAATTTATTCTCTTCTTCCTGTTGAGCAATTTCTCTTAATCTATTTTCCTTGGCAATTTGCTTCATCTCACGTTCTGCTTCCTCTTTCTTTAATGCAGCCTTTTGTTCCTCTTCCTCTTTCTTTAATGCAGCCTTTTTCTCTGCTTCTTTTCTTTCACGTTCCTCCATTTCTGCTTTATGTTTTTTCCAGTTCTGCCTCAGCAAACTGACGAAGTTCTTGAGATTTATAACCATATTCCTTACCAATTTTAACGAAATGGTCTATAGTAAGCATTTTGACTTTTATCTGTAAGTAATTATTGATAATTACTGATTAAAATAGTCAATAGTAGCTTCAGAGTAATTATTATACTTACTCAACTTAGGAATATTCAATATAAATAATCACAATAGTACTGAACTCTTATGTCTAAGTTCAACTAATAGACAATATTTTGTAACAATATTGTATCTAAATACGAACTATATCATAAATAGTTATGATATCTGTTAACTATAATGTAATTACATCACACAATTAATCTCAATATCCAATAATGTTGGGTATGATTCCTAGTAATTATATTGTTCAATGTACTAAGTCACTCTCTTAGTACCAGAAAAGTATATTAAATAATATACAATGGGTCTATTACCTCAAAGGTAGACTATAAGATTATTTTATTTGGTCAATATATATATTATATTATTATGCCCTAGGCATCTCTTATAAATTGTAGTGCTACTTTCTTGGACTATCACTGCATAATTATGCAATGTCCCATATTAACCTTAAATATCAGAAAAAATTAATTAAATTAAATTACAAGTGTATTATTGCATATAATATCATATTATTAATGTAGTATTTAATATATATATCATGAGGACAAACAAAACAATGATGCAACTAAAGGGTACAAACAATGTCAAGACGCAAACAAGACATTTTCACAATTAAAAATGAATTTATGAACTAAATAAAACAAGCGGAAGTGTCACAAGCCAAATGAAGGGTCAAGGTCTGACCCGAGGTCAACTTAATATTCAAAGTACACAAAAAAATGACTGCAAAAAAATGATGACATCACAGGACTCATAACGGACGACCATTTAACAATCATCAAATAAATGATAGTAAGAGGAGACTGGACGAAATAGTTAACGAACATGATACAAAACTGAATAAAATTGTGAACTGAGTACGAATAAAATACACCAGTTATCTACGGAACGGTACAGCTAACACAAATCGTCAAACGACAGCAGATTTGGACAGGTAGTCCAATGGCAAACCTCAATGGGGCTTCCAAAAGTGCAATCGTTTAACTGCCCTAAGAAACGACCGAAATCAATTCAGGCATCGTGAGAGCCACAGAATCTAATTTCGGTTCATCCTCCCTACCTCCCACTAATTAACAACACATTAAAACAACCCAAAAAAATACATGAAACACATTCAGAAAAGACATGCCTATGCAGGCAAAAGGCATGGACTCAGTATTACTGTTTGCAATGACGACAGTATTAAAACAACTAGACTTATCTTTTCCGTTGCTTAGATCAGTGCTAGAGGTCGTCAACAGCTAGGCTAATGCCCCTGACTGTCTGCTCCTGTAGTCCATATCGTGTGTTTGCTTCAAATGGCTCATGTTTCCCCTGGTTAGACTTAGAAAACGACTTTGGTTTCTCCGACAGATCACCTACAACACGACTTTCAGTGACGTCACGTTGTTAGGCATTAGAATGAGTAAGACGTCATCTTCGACTGGATCATGTGATCGAAACTTGATCATAAATATTATGGTTAACATGTGCGTAAGGAACAGAAGTTTGTTTCTTTTTTTTCTGTCGTTCCCCGCATTCGGCCGCCACTTTGTTGCTGAGTTATTTGCCGGTTGAAGATCATGCACTGAGTATGGTTACTTTAGTGATCTCTTGTTAATCGTGCTTTGTTTAGTATTACGCGAATTAGGGTGAAGGTGTTCATACAACTCAGTAGCATGGTATGAAGAAGTAGTTCATGTAACTTGAACTCAGCAACATTAATGAAGTAATTAATGCCTTCAGATTGAGTCCGTAATATTTAATCACATGTACACACAGGATGATCATTTCAAATAGGAACAGAACATAAGTCCTTATAAGTCATGCATAAATTAATCAATAACGTAGACTGCTGGTTTACGTGTCAATGTCCGTTTAAGGATACAATGCAGTATTGTCGTCAGAACATCACAGCTATATGCACGCGCAGCTAGACATGGCTACCTGCCGACAGTGAGACTGCGAGTCTGAATATTTCATACGAATTTGACGATTATTCTCCTCCTTCTGAGAATTCTAGTTAAATACTAACCTCCATAAATTTTCCTCTCATATAGAGTTCTAGGACTGACCCTGGTCCATCAAAAATGCACATATAAATGGCTATATCATGCCATTGAATTGGAAGGTTAGAAAAACGCAGCTATTCAGCTTGGCGGTCAAGTAACAAAGGGTAGCGTCTCCTAGTTACCGACTGTGTCCTAAACAACGCTAGACACGTCATAATCGATCGTGTATGGAGCGTTCAATAATTGAAACATCTATCGCAATATATTAAATGTCTTAACCTTTACGATTGCACGTCCGATAACCTTTAGCAGACGGCGTTAATATCATATACCGTAACAAAAGGTCACCCTCCAGTTGTCTCAGTTCTTAAAGGCCACCCTCCAGTTTGTCATCACTATCATCCTTCAGCTTCCCAAGGAGCATAGGCCTTCAACAAACTTAAGCCAAGTCTTCTTGACCCATGCCATCAGCTCTATGTAACTGTCTTTTTTTCTTGTTGAGGTGATCACTGGCCCAAGACATTTATTGACGGGAACACACATAGTATCAACAGGAACAGTCAGTGTAACAAGGTCATGCTGACCTGACATCGATAGGTATACATTTGGCATTCAAAAAGGTAAACATCAGAATAGACGTGCATGGTCAATAGCAAAGTTCTTCAATAATGACAGTTCGTAGCGTCGCCCTTGGCGTCTCTGACTAAACGCGTCAGATGCCTTAGTTACCTTGACACATAGGTGCAACTTGGCACTCCCCGCCAATTGCACATATCAGGCTGTAGTATAATAGCCGAAAGCACAGGCCTCGTTCTGACGTCGGCCGTGTACTTCTGTTAAATAGGTTATCATCAACCCTGCAGTAATACTTATTGTAGATAGAAGTTCCGCCAATCTGCGGCTCCCACAATATATCTTCGTCACTGGATTTCTGGACAATATAAGACTAACAGTCTTGGATGGCTACCTCGAGCACAAATATATAAGTTCTGAAATGGCGGATCAGTGAACTGCTGTTCACCCTAGGTAATCCTTTACATGTTCTGCCACCGAAAAGCGTAATAATGCATAAAGGTCGGTATTACCTGGTAAATGAATCCTCAGAACTACACAAGGAATTCTGTCGTCATCCCGACGCACAGAGATTCACTGGGGAAAACTGCCATAGCAGTTACTTCGAAGATTCTCCCCGAAAAACAATGGACTCTTGGTCCCTTCAGAAAAACAGGACCTCCCGGCTTCCCGGAAGTATATCTCACTCCCGCTTAAAAAACCTTCCCATAGGCCTACGCCCGAACTGACAACCTCTGACCCTAAAGGTCAAACACAATGAATGAATAAACAAGGGAAGACAACCCCTAATCAACCTGACATCGCAGGTAAAGACACAATTATACTTATGATACAAACATAAGCAAATAACTTGACAGATGACTCCGTCGAAAATGACAGCAACATTACTACCGCCCCCCTGTAAAAAAAAAAATGCAATTTTTTTTTTTTTTTATATGTTCATGAGCAAGATAGCACCAGTATCACTTCTGTGCTCATGCAAACAATGAACCTAATATCAGGTACAATAGAAGAGGGTACAAATCATCTCCCAACATAAGAGAAAATATTTCCTTTAAACCAAACAAACTAAGGGATACCATTCAAGAAACCTAAGTTGCTGGCAATACCAATCATATATCAAACATTACTAAATAATATAATCATAGCAATATACAAATGTCAATGCTATTTTAGCAACATATCACTGATGGATGGACAAAATGAAATTTGTTAAATTATCTAAACATCATCCAAATACATTTGTATTACAACATATTATGATATTAAGGACAGACCTAAGTCTGAAAATATATCAGGAAAAACTAGGACACAAGATTTAACTGGAATCATGTGGGCATCTAGACAATATGTCCGCCATCACATTATCCGAACCACGGATAGCTCGCACCGTGAAATGGAAAGGCTGAAGAGCAATAGCATAACGAGTAGATCTCGAGCTCTTCAAATCCTTACTTTGCATAGCCGTAAGAGCTTTTTGGTCGGTTTCCATAAAGAAATGCGCGCCCAGAAGGAACCTTTGTAGCTTAAGAATGGACCAAACCATAGCCAACAATTCACGGTCCAAAACCGAGTAATTCCTTTCTGCCGCATTCAGCTTCCTAGAAATATACATTACAGGATGCAGAGTTCCTGAATATTCCTGCATTAGTGCCGCTCCAATGCCAGTGGAAGAGGCATCACTACGAAGGACAAAAGTCTTATCAATCGTCGGTAGTCTTAAGATAGGATGAGATGAGAACAAATTCTTAACCTGATCCAATGAAGATTGGCATTCTTGGGACCAACGCACCATATTAGGAGAACCTTTTTTCAATAACGTTGAAAGTGGTGCCATAATGGAGGACAGATTCTCAATGAATCTTCCATAGAATTGTATCAATCCCAAGAGACTACGCACTTGCTTTTTTGTCTTCGGAACCGAGATATTTAATATCTTTGAAATGTTTTGGTCCTCTGTCTTCAACAGACCATGACCAACTCGATGACCTAGGAAGGAAATTTCACTAAACCCAACAAAAGCTTTAGAGGGTTTAGCAGTCAAAACTATGCTCACGTAGAGTAGATAGCAATTCCTTCAGACCCACATAGTGTTCTTCCCAAGTATCGCTGAAAAGACAGATGTCGTCTAAATATGCAATGACATCTGCACGATCTGATAGAATTCGTCGCATCATGCGCACGAAAGTCGCTGGGGCGTTCATAAGCCCGAAAGGCATAAAATTCCATTGAAACAGACCCCTAGGTGTCGAAAAAGCAGTGAAAGGTTTGGCGTGTTCCGTCAGTGGGACTTGCCAATAACCTTTCGACAAGTCTAGTTTAGTAAAGAATTTAGCTTTAGAAAGTCTAATAAGTAGATCATCTAATAACGGCATAGGTTCAGCATCGAACTTCGTAACTTGATTTAATTTGCGATAATCAACGCAAAGACGTATGTTATTGTCTTTCTTTCGAACAATAACTATCGACGAAGAATAAGCTGAAGTGGATGGTTCAATTATTTGTAGTTGAATCATTTCATCCAATTCTTTCTCGACTTGTGCTTGAAAATGAATAGGTATTGGGTATGGTCTTACTCTGATCGGATTACGATCAGTAAGTATGATGTCATGTTCTATGACATCTGTGTGTCCAGGAATGTCGGTAAGGACATCCTGATATGATTGTAACGTAGAGGATACTTGACGCTGTTCCTCAAAAGACAAGTTGGAAGAGACTGTAACGTCTCTCCACGATTCCGTTGAAGTAAGTGGAATCGCAGGAAGAGGTAAGTTCACGTCAGAAAAAATAGTTTCCTCATCCTGTATAACGGACAGGGATGAGATGTGACCATGTTGAACTGGAGAGTCGTCCGTCGCCTGGAAAATAGGCTGTAAATAGTCTGGACGTTCAATAAACTCTGTTAGCATATTTATATGGAAGGTTTTATGCCTTCCATCCACATCGACAATATAGTCGACATCAGAAATTTTCGAGACTATAGTGTATGGACCCTTCCAAGAAATGAGAAGTCTATTCTCTCTTGAGGGCAGTAAGACATATGCTTTGTCTCCAGGACAAAGTTGACGTAGGCGTCTTTTCTTATTAGCAAATCGCCTAGCTTTTTTCTTTCGCAAATTCGGAAGATGAAGTTGCTAACCTGCACGATTCGATAATCTTTTCTCTAAGAGCTATAACATATTCATATGACGATTGTGTATCATCGTCGATATTATCGGAAGTTATCAAATCGTGTAACAAGGACATTGGCCCGCGCGGTTGCGCGCCAAAGACAAGTTCGAAAGGAGAAAACCCTGTATGCTCGTTGGGAACCTCTCTATAGGCAAAGAGGACTGCAGGTAAAACCCTGTCCCAATCTTCAGGATGATCCTCCGTTATCTTGCCAAGTAAGTTCTTTAGTGTCCTGTTAAGACGTTCTACCAATCCATTGGACATTGGATGATAAATACTACTGAGAGACCTTTTAATGTCTAGCGTAGCCATTACCTGAGACATAACGTCCGAAATTAACTGAGTGCCGTGATCCGACAGTATTTCTCCGGGGAATCCCAGACGAGAAAAATACGAGCCAAAGAGCATCAGCGATATCGACAGTTGATAGCT